>OU015747.1:112357173-112388963 GCA_907169655.1 Acomys percivali | reverse complement strand
GAGAGAGAGAGAGAGAGAGAGAGAGAGAGAGAGAGAGAGAGAGAGAGAGGCTACACACAGAAAGGCAAGCTCCAAAACAGTATTGATTGTTTTCTATTGATTGTGTAGGCTGTGGCTGCTGAGAGAGAAAGCCTGAGATGTTTACTGGGAAAACCAAGAGGAGCATCTGTCCCTTGTGCCTCAGAGAGGTGGGGGGAAGGGGGGCTCAGGAGGAAGGAGGGGACAGAGAGTAGGTGGAGTGATGCACCAAACTTATTAGCTTTGACATCATCATTGTTTTTAAATGAAAAAAAAAAAAAACCAAGAAGATAATTACAGGAAGAAAGAGATGGAGAGACGGGGAGCAGGAGAAACGGGAGGGAACAGGTCCCTTGACGTATATGCGGCTCATGTCGCTCTTTCTATCCATCTTTCCAGAGACCCACCAGGCTCCCAGGAGGTGAAAGCAAGGGCTCCCAGACTCATTTGATCAGAAGACCAGCAGACTGCCAGCCAGAGAACTTTACAGAGACTTGCAGCATACCAACAAGTTGGACAGGAATATTAAAAAAGAAAGAAAGAAAACTCTTAAATAATCAACAACTGAGCGTCAGGCTGGGGGAACGTTCACCTACCCAGGCAGGCTGGAAGCTGTGTGGACATCTGGCTGAGGACATCTGAAGAGAGAAAGTTAAGTACCAGCTTGGAGTTTTCTGCCCTAGATTATTTCTGCATTTTTAGAGACTACACATAAAACTCTGTCTCAGTCCAAAGGTGTTTGGTTTGTTTTTTTTTCCAATTTGATTTAAGTTGAACATACTGTGGGTGATAGGCTCTAAAGAGAGAATCTAACTCTTATAGAAGGAAGGGGAGGTGGAAGTGAACATCAGAGAATAAGACTGTTTCGAATGACCAGCTAGGGTGGTGTGTATCTGAGAGAATTTGCCTTACACTATACACACTGTTCTAGTATCAGTGAGGAGAGGAGTTACTGGGAGGACAAAGGAAACTTGAGGTCTCTGCGGAAAAGTTTAAAGTAAGAAGAAATTAAGCAAGCAAGAAGGGAGGCTAAGGTGAGAAGGACCAGGCTGCAGGAGTGACAGAAGCCACAGGGGCTAACTGAATCCCCAGGACAGATAGCCAGGAGAGGCATTCCTTTGAGGCTACTCGAGAAAGTTTAGTTTGTGAATCAGTTTCCCTGGTGACTTCAAATCTATTGCTGGTGGTTGCCTTTTCCTCACCTCCCCATCATTCTTGTGTGGTACCCAGAAACTGATTTCTGCTTCTAAGGAACTAGAGCTGAGGGAGAGAGGATGTTTTGGAAGATCCTGAGAATAAGCCTGGTGGTCCTGGCTGGGTGGGCAATCAGTGCCACCGACTCAGAGCTGGGCTCGACACACAAGAAATTCCTGGCCCAGAAGGAACGTCTGAATCAGGTGCGCTTGAAAGGAGAACAGTGTTGGCCGGGGAACAAGGTTCGAAAACCGAGAACTGCTCCCCAGCATCATCTCTTTGGGGTCTACCCAAGCGGAGCCAAAAGCTACCTGAATTCCTACCTTGTGTGGAAGCAGCAAACCCAGAATGCAGCATGGAGCCAACAAAGCACAGTGGCAGAGGCTCCAAGTGGTGTTTCCCAAGACCTGACTGAAAACCCAGCAGGAGTGAGGAGGGCGTCTGAGCAGCCAGCTGCCCCGTGGGTAGGGGATGGTCCTATTGGGCAATCGGAGCTGCCTAGAGATGATGACACTTATCTTGGCAAGGGAGGATGCAAGCAGGCTCTAGGTGAGCCTGCTACTCGGGGAAGCTCAGAAACTACTGCCTCTACCCTTGCCACCTTTGCGAACCAGAATGGACCCACAGCCGAAACCCAGAGGAATGGTGAGGCCAATTCTAGGCTTCCTCACCAAATGCAGAAGAGGCAGGCAGAAGTGACCAGAGACTCCCGGGATACCCCTCAAGATTCCCAGCTTTGGCCTAAGAAATCCCGTAAGCACCAAGATAGTGACAGTTCATTGGCGGCCACCATCCAAAATGGTGGAGGGGTCTCTGGCTGGAGAGCAGAGACCTTCAACCCTCAAGGAGAATTGCCTGTACTGTACTTCTCTGGGAAGAGGGAGCGGCTGCTGCTCCGTCCAGAAGTGCTGGCTGAGATTCCCCGGGAGGCGTTCACAGTGGAAGTCTGGGTGAGACCAGAGGGAGGACAGAGCAACCCAGCCATCATTGCAGGTAATGTCCTCTACTATTGGGCTTTCTCAGGTCCCGGGGGTGGTGGTGGTAGTGGTGTGTGGCTGCCTCCATTTCTGTCGTGAGTAGAACAGAGGGAAAAAAAATGAGGAACAGGCTAAGGCTAAGAAAGCTTGGCCAGAGGGGGTGTGTGGGTGTGGGGTTATTTATCAGAGCAAAAGTACCCTAGACACCATCAAGGTGACATTACCACCTACCCAGGGCATTACCACTATCCATCTCTTGGTGTTCTATACGTTGTGCTTGCACCTTAGGAGACCTCAGCTTAGCTCTTCTCCCTTTTTAAAGAGAGCGGACTTGGATTTTTTGTCAAGGAGGAAGGAGAGCCACACAGCTTCTCATAGTCTAACATGGACTAGCTAGGCACCTCTGGGAGTAGATGACAGTCCAAGGATGGTACTAGTGAGCAGTGTCCAATTAGGTCTAAACAGAAAGGAAATGAGGCTGCCACCCTGGAACTAGGAAGAAAGGTATCACCTGTGTCATAGCCTGGGTCCCCTTCGCTTTACCCCAACAGGTCTCCTGGAAGAGATGGGCACTTGCAGGCCAGAGTCCTGGCTTCTAGCCCTAAATATGAAAGCTTGTTTAACATGTCTGCCTCTGTACTGTTAGTCAAAGGCATTTGTTTGGGCGTGCTACCTGTGTTTATTTTGATTAAAGAGGGATACCCAGAAAGACAAAGAAAAGAGCTGACTTTTGAGTCCTTGCTTTTCTTTTTCTTTATGGAGAGGTTGATACCAGGCAGGATTTGGCTGTATATTTTATCCTTTGGTATCTCATTATTCTTTTAGACACTCCACCAAGGGAGAGTGGTGACAAATATAAAGTGTAATGGTATGTATGCAGGAGAATGTCACAATGAGACGAGTTACTTTATACACTAACACCCCCCCCCGAACAAAAAACAAACAAACAAAATACTGCCCCAAAACAAAACAAAACAAAACAACAAAAAAGCAAAAAATAACAATAAAATACTTATCAGAAAAAAATAACAGCAGCAAGTTGGATTAGCCAAACATCCATTCCTGTTTGTCAGTTCCATTACATTGATGGAGAAACTGAGGCAAGGAGGAGCATGTCAGAGACATGCTAGGGAAGAAAAAAAAAAGCCAGAGTTCATGAATCTCTTGATAGTTCCTCAAACAAAACAAGCAAAACAACAACAACAAAGCCCAAACCAAACCAACCAACCACAACAACAAAAACAAACAAAACAAAACAAAAAAAAACAAAACCCACTCAGGTTTCTGAGTGCATCCAAATAAGTTGCAGACTAGGCAGACAAATCTGGAGGGAAGGAGCCTCCTCCAGTGGGTGTCGCTGGATCATCCTTGTGGACACTGTGTCTCCCCTCTTTGGCTGCGATTTCTTATTTGGAATCTGGGATTCCCAGACACTGAGCACTCTCCAGTCATGTGGCTTTGCTTTATTTTAGTTTTGGGTGGGAGAGGGGACGAGAGAAGGGGCCAGGCTGTAAGCTAGGTGGGGGCAGAGAACGAGGAGAAGGAAATCCTTCTTCTAGGGCCAAAATGGAAGAAATAATGAGATGATTATCTGCTTGGAGTTGGCAGCCTCAGACTTTCCCCAGATGACATCTTCTTGCTGCCTAGTCTGGCTTCCTAGTGCCCATCTGCCAGGGAGACTGCGTGCTTGCAGTCTAGATTGAGGCCGGCAGATCCGACTTTGCTTCCTCCTGCAGTAGCAACACAGACCTGGGATCAGTTCCCTGGCTGTGAAGACTGAGAGGAGAATCCAAAAGGGATATATGTGGGGGGCCCTGGAGGACTACTGCCTGGGGTCATTACAGTCCAGTTCTGGAAAACAGGACCTCGGCACCTGACCTCTGGCTTTTACCCTCCAGTCCTTCTGTCTCACACTGGTCAAGGCCAGTGATGCCAGGGTTTGACCACAGTCCCAGCGCTCTTTGCCTCACCTCTGGCATGCTTACCCTCATCTCCATATGCCTCCCTGCCTTGTCATTCCCCAGCAACTGTCTTCATACTGCCACAGCACACAGTCAGATCTTCCAGAGCGCACTCAAACCCTTCCAGCCTCTCTAAGTATATACAATTGGGCAGAAAAAGCTTTTCTCAGCAGTTTAGTTTCTAAATGTTTCTTTTTCCTCAAATCAAAGTAGCTCCTGGGGTATTCTGGGACTTCTTTCTTAGGTCTGTTTCTAAGAGGTTTGGGGGGCAGAGGGCCTATCTCCCCTGGGTGGTGGTCCATTCACTATCTTTCTTCAGACTTGTGCTGGCCCAAATTATCCCAGGGAGGATTGAAGGTAAAAGCCTGTAGGAGGCAGGGGTTGACTCTATTCTTTGGGCTCAGCATGCTGTTCATTGTCTATGCCCTTATTAATTCACCTGTGAATGGCATGGCTAAAGATCCAGAGGTTACCAAATCAAGTTCTCTGCCATAAGAGCCTCTGCTTAGCATGACTTGACCCTCTCTCCATGACTTTACATCTCTCAACAATCCATCTTCCTTTCTTCCACTGGCCTGGGTCCTCAAGCTGGTCAGTATCTGTTCCCTTGCCTGATGGGACTTCAGTTACAGAGTGACCATATGGAACCAAGTTGCTAGGAGTTAACACACCAGCAGCAAGAAGCCGCACTTCTGTTGCTCCTCTGAGGGTAGGCCAACATGCTGCAAGACTTGGCTCTCACTCTGCCAACAGATTTCAAACCTCGGGTTCCGCCTGCTTAACTCAAACCGGCTCCCTAGTCCTCTACCTACCGTGCTTGGGGTATTTTCTCCTCAGCGGAGACCTCAATTTAGTCAACACCAATGGAGCTGCAGAAGCCCCTACCCATAGCTATGGGGCCTTAGGGAATAGTTCCAACATAGGGCACTAGGTGGCAGTGTTGTCTCATGCACAAAGGAGGAAACCATAAAGTGGGGACTGTCTCTCATTTCCTTGAGGGCTGTCCTGTTCTGGCCTCTGGGCTGTAATTTAATCACCTTCTGCAAAATGTTGTTGGTAAGCATCCCTCAGGGTCCACTTCATATAAGTTTTTTTTCTCTTTTTAGTTTTCTTTTTCTTTTGAAAGGCCTGTCTGGAATAGCTAAAGTGGCTTTTTATTTTTTTTTTAAGAGTTGTGACTAACTTGTAGTTCTAGCAAACAGTGAAGAAAACAAAATCAGCTAGAATTACCCTCTCCCTGCACTCTAAGTCCCCGCATTCTTCTGTAACAAGTCAGACTCCAGAATGAGTTGCAAGAATGCTTTTCTTGAGGACTGAGGGCAATGCAGGGCTTGCACACTTCAGGTGCTGGGAGCTTCTTCTGGCGGGAGCGGAGGGCAGCAGAGAGAGGACTGCTTGTTGGTAGGTTTCTTCACAAAGACAGCCAGCCAGTCAAAAGTCTGGCACTTTGAGAATATGTGGCAAGCTAGGAGTTTGGGGTCAGGAGTCCATTGGGTTGGGCCGTTAGAATTTAGTGTTTAAATAAGCTGTCTCCTGTCCTATTCTGGTGTGGACTCTTTAAGGTCCAGTGCCTGAAACCATCTGTGCCTTACCTACCACTCCAACTTCCGTTCCCTTCCCTCAATCCCAGCATACACAAAAGAGGACATTTTAACAGGTTCCTCTGCACTCATAATTGATTTCAAATGTTCCCTGAAGTAGCCCAGCTGAGTAACCAACCACCTGCAGCTCTGAGCTGCAGGACACTGAGTCATTAAGTCCATGGTAGTTTGGAGCCCAAGCCTAGGACTCTTCATCCAACAAATATTTATTGAGTGCCTTGCCATGCAAAGTGCGGCAAGTCATTGAGAGGAACACAAAGATGGCTGAGGGACTGTCCTTGACGTGAAGGCATGCTTGGGTCCCCTGAGTGCCCAGTGTAGAGCCTGGGGGACAGACAGAGTTGGAATCGAATCTTTCTCGACACTTAACAGGACAATTGTCCCTGGTAATCTAGCCAGCTTTTTTCTGAGCTATGCTTTTCTCAAATTGAAAATTAAAGGGAATTTGTATGTATATAAGTATGATTACACATATATGTATGTACCTGATTCTATTTGAAATAAAGTTGGAAAAAAATCCCAAACAAAAGACAAATAAGGAGGGGCCCTATTTTTAAGTGTCTCACCTAAGTCACATAGATACAATGCCTAACACAAAATTTGGCCTGTGCAGCTTTTATCCCTTAGGAATATAATTAGATAATCTATAAAATGGGAATGGCTGTTAAGTAGTTATTATTTTCACAATATGGTCTCAAGATAAGAATGGTAGATTAAAAATCCCCAAAGATCCATTTGTTTCATTAAAAAGTTTCGTCTCTTTTTATTTGAGTGACACTATTTTGAATTAATTGGGCAATGGTGTTAAAACTTTTATTTTATTTTCCTGAGCCATAGGCTCTATTAGATATCTCATGAAATCTGGGCTTACTTAATAGAAAAGTGTACACAGTTACTTGGCTTCTGGTCTTCCTGATAGCCAGACTCTGCTGACACCGGGTCATTGTTCAGAGCCTGTAGTTGGCTTTTCTGTGTTGAGTGACATCTGCAGAGTGAGGCTTCAGGGTAAAGAGCTCTGACCACAGCAACACAGGGTTTTACAGAAGACACATGGCATAGGTGTAAAGAGACAACAGGGGGGCCTCTTAATCCCCCAGATCCAGTCAGGCAACAAGCTGTGTCCACATCTTTTCCAGAAGGCAGGGGTCTTTGTCCTGGCCTTTGCTTGCTTCCCTACACACAGTGATGGTCAAGTCAGAGGGCTTGTCTTCATCAGACCCTGAGAAATCACCTGTTCCTCTCACACTCCCCTCCTGGATCAGGGCTGACATTTTTAGTGATGTTGTAATGACCCTACTGGCGCAGAGCTGTTTGTATGGGGCACATGCTTGTTTCCTGGGAGTGTCCCTGCTCTTTCTCGTGGCAGGGAGAAGTATGAATTGTTCATGGGAAGGGAACACATGCCTGATGGTTGTGACTTAGCCTCCTTGCTTTGGAGTTTTCACAGTGAGTCTCAATGGCTCTCCAGAGGAGAAGTGCTGAGAAGGTGGTCTGGTCTGAGAGGCCATGATGGGTTTCTGACCCATCAACACCACTTTTTGACAACCCATTGTGGTACCTTGGTCTCTAGAGCCTCCCTGATTATCTGTGTGGAGTTAGCTCTTGTTTTCTCTCTCTCTCTCTCTCTCTCTCTCTCTCTCTCTCTCTCTCTCTCTCTCTCTCTCTCTCTCTGTAGTGGGCTTCTATAGACCTTCCCGCATGCTTTTCTGGACAGTGCATTGCTTCTTACCTTTTTAGATAGGCATGGCTCTTACTTCTATAAACTGAACACCCCTGAGAAGCTATCTACAGCTCCTACTTATATTTGTCATACCCAAATACCTACTCCAATATTAGAAGCTCATATTCTATAAATCATGTTTGTAGAATAAACTTGAAGTTTAGACTGCTGGATTCCAATTGGGGTGAGAAGAACTTTCTGGAACTGGAGGCTTTTATTGTGGGGAGGCAGGGCAACGGCTTTGAAGTTGTGCTTTGTTACCTATGAAGTGTCTTAAGAACCTCCGAGGGAAACTGCTGAGTACAAGATTGCTCCCCCTTGCCTTCCACAAGCACACCCCTTCTCTGATGGGTCTCACATGAGCAGAAGTTTGAATTACTTTAAGGAAGTTTAGTCCCACAGCTGTAGATCAAGGGCTGGCATATAATGGCCTACGAGCCACATTATCCCCAAAGGTGAAACTGCCTTCGTAGATGAAGTTTGATCAGACACACCACACTCATTTGATTATGTGTTCTCTGTGGCTGCCTCTGTGGCAAATGGCAGAGTTTAGTGGTTGTGACAGAGACTGTATAGGCTTAGAAGCCTAAAATATGTATGGTCTGGCCCTTCGTCACTGAAGTGGGGAGTGTGCTGAGAGCTCTCTTAGCGCATCGCTGCTTCCTGAGCATCAGTGTGCACAGAGGTCAGCCTGGGGGCGTGCACCTGGACGCAGATTTGAAGAGAGTGCATTTTACAGGGATCCAGCCCAGGGGGTTCATTTTCAAGGACTATGCTTGTATGGAGAGCACCCCTCTCTGAAGTGGCAAGGGAAAAAGAAAACCTAACGCAGTTGCTTCTTGTTCAGGTGCCGTCACCGGCCTCCCAGAACATGTTTGCACCACTTCTTTCTTCGCTCTTTCCCCTAGGGTCAGGCTACCAACCAAGATGGTAGCCTTTTCTACCTCCTTCCATATTTTCTCAACCAAGATGGTAGCCTTTTCTACCTCCTTCCATATTTTCTCTCAGAGTTGTTTTTAACCTAACAAAATCTTTGCATATTTAACCCTCTTTTGGCATTGCCTCTTGTACCACTCCGTTACCGAGATACAGATGTGGATTCTGCGTTTCTGTGGAGGCCTGAGACTCTGCATGTCTAACCAGCTCCTTAACTTAGATGCTGCTGCTCGTAAACTCCAGGTTTACGAGTGAGCAGAGGGCAGTGGGTGACAAACTTTTTCTGAAAAAGAACAGACGCCAAATAGTTAAGGTTTTGTAAGCCATATAGAGTTTGTAATGCAACTCCTAAATTCTGTTGCTAATGTGTGCACATCATCACAGTTCATCCACAACCACATTGGTAGCCTGTGTTCCAATAAAACTTTATTAAAGCAAGGGTCACACTGTGCTTTGCTCCTCTGTAATTGTGTGCAGAGGTTTGGTGTAGAAGGTTCTTCCTATAGGCCATGCCTCTTCTGTAGTTCTTCTGGCCTTGTTTCCTCATTTCACAGGGCAATAACCCATCACTGTCTATTGGGTTCCCCCTCATAAGCTCTAAGCAGCAGGCTTATGGGGAATACTAAGCCACTTAGGAATCACAAGGCGTTAGATTCTGAAACAGCACCATGGACAGGAAGAAGAAAGTTACAATTGACAAGGTTCCCTTACAATACCCCAGCTGTTCTCTGGGTTTCGTGCTAGCTGGGTGCTTGAAACCAGCCTGGTGAAGGCTCACTATCTGCCTTGCAGCTTTAGACTTGAGCCTTTGGAATCATCTAGTTGTCTAGTGTGGTGCTTGAGGCAGATGAATTTCCTCTTTGAACGACAAGGTGATGCCCTACTCACTACACGCTGCCTCAGTGTCTGACACATTCTGTTGCCTTTTCTCTCCCCCCCTTGCCCCCCAGCCCCTGCAAACTTGTTGAGGTAAAAGGCTCCTAAAAGCTCTGTTTGATCTCAGACAGACAACGCAGTGGGCAAGACTTCCAAATTCCAGTGACATGGTAGGCCCTCAGTGCCTGGCCTCTATGAGTTATGCTCTCTCTCAGTCCTCAAGGATGAGATGAAAACCCCAGACACCTTTGGATGTCATTTCTAGCATAGAGCAAAGGTTGGTAAGAGTAAGAGACAGAGCTGTAAAATAGTAATCACCTTTGGCAGATGAGCAATGCTAACTGTTTGTCTGTAGCCAGCAGTGCTTTGTCCTTCCTCACCTCCCACTTCCGCTTCCGTCCTTGTCCTCATGCACTTTTTCTTGTTCCTCTGCGGCAGGCCATCTGATTCATTCAGAATGTGTATGCCAGGAGGTCTGGCTCTCTCTCTTTCCTGTTTCAGTTCAGGTCTTGCAGAGGCCAAATGAACGCCTTATATGGCATTTACTGAGGAGGAGGAGGAGGAGGAGGAGGAGGAGGAGGAGGAGGAGAAGGAAGAAGAAGAGGAGGAGGTGGCGGCAACACCTTCACATGTATCCTGAGCCTATCCACCCTGAATGCTCAGGAGCTTGAGTCCCTGATGTCACAAATAAGTACATAAATCTCATGACTGAGCCCTTGAGGGCACGGAGTGAGGTAGCCCTAGGGCCTCATCAGATTTGTTTCTGTTTACATCACACACCCTCACTCGTGTACCTTCCAGAGAGCATATTTCTTTGCCAAGTATGTGCCCCCCCAAAATAACAACACATTTCCCTTCCTGTGTTTACTACCTGTTCTAAGACAATCTTACTTTAAAAAAGAAGGAAAAAAGGAAAGCCAGGAAATAAAACTCAGGGCAAACCAAAACAGTTTTCTCTATGACTCAGAAGTGAGTGGAAGAGAAAAGTGGTTCTTCTTAAATATACAGTACAACAACTGGATGCCAAAGCTTCCGAGCATGTTGAAGTGGAAGCATTGCTATGACAACCAGGTGGGACAGCAAGGTCAGCCGTTGTGGCTTATGTCAAGATTGGAAGTCCAGGTACCTGATCAGAGGTGAAGCCACGGAGCAAAAGCATTAATCGGACATTCTATCCTTAGCCACTAACATTTTCTTTCTTTCATTCAGGTATTTTTTGTATATTTGGGGCAGGTTATGAAAGCATTTTGGTATTATACATGCTTATTCATTCATTCGCTCATTCGTTCAACATTCACTGAGCTTCTATTAGGTAATGTGTCAGATATTATGCCCCATGCTTGGGAATTAAGAGCTATAGCTACAGGATACTTACAGTCTGGTGGGAGGTCTTTTACACACCTTCCTCATGGGAGTGAACAGCTCTGTGTGGATGAGAGAACTGGGGTGAAGGAGAAGAATAGTGTCAGACAGCACAGCAGTGCCAAGGAAGCCACCAGGTCTGAGGTGGGGACTTTGGACTCTGCCGTTGGGAGTCACAGACTAGTTTAGGAGAATCCATTTCACTCCAGTTAGGTAGAAAAAAAGACATTCCTGGTAGCAGTTACTGGGGTGCTTGAGGCACATAGTAGGATGTTTAAGGCAAGGCATTTTCAGGGGTAAACCCAAATTCAGAGAGATTTTATTTTGTGTAAACTCGGGGCACGGTATTAACAAACTAGTAATCTAAACCGAGTGCTAGGAAAAATACAGGGAAATAATGGAAGCAAAATATACCAGAAATGTCAAGCGTGCAAATGTGGGCTCCATTATTATAAGGGATTTTTCATAGTGGTGTTTCCTTGGCAACTTCTGTAATGCTGACTTTGTGACACGCACTCCCGCAGTCAGTTTAGACATTCCAACTCCAGGTATTCCTCAGGACAACTTGTAGAGGAAAATGGAAAGAAACAGGACATCGCCCAGGAGCCCTATCACTAGTGCACAGAGCTGAGGATCTGCAGGCAGCCTTTACAGAAGCAAGGTCACAGAGCTGCTGAGGACAGAGCTGAAGTTTGAGCCTGAGAACTCCGGCCTCAGAGGTCTACTCTTCTGTTTTCTGTGTTTGTGAAGGGTCCATCTATACAAGCTGAGCTACGATGTCTGGCTTTGAAATCCTTTTAATTTAACATAATATAGACTTATAGATAGTTCCTAGCTCAATTAATTTTTTTCTCCATTCACTAACTTATAGCTCATTCATTCAACAGATGTTTGTTGAACTTGAAGTATGCATTCAGTAACTGTTTTTTAAACCTCCTACTTCACATAGAATAATTACACACATGAGCTTTAGCAGCAGTCTATCTTAGACATTCTTTGTTTCAATGAACATTAATAATTTGAAATAACTGTATAATTGGCTATCACTATAATCCTTATAATCTGGCCATGGCCGTAAATTCTGAGGATAGTGCTAATTTGGGGCAAGATTCCCTTCGTGGGTGTGATGGTCTTGCTGGCCCCTTGGAAAGAGCATGGACTATTATTGGCCTGAACTCAACCAGCCCATCACAGGAGAGGCATGAATGGGTGGCCTCACCCTCTTTGACTCTGTCCTCTAAGCATTTCTATGAAATGAACAGTGCTCTATGGCAGTGTGCTACTGAAAGCCATGTCATGAGCAGGGAGGCAGTTATTCCCCTCCGCTCCTGGCAGTTCTTTCAACACGCTCCCTCCTGACCCTTCCTTCTACTAGCATGCAGCATTCTTCAGTGTTCCGCATCATAGTCCCAGCAGGTCCGATTAGCAGGTGAGGCCTTCGGATCTTTCAGTAGCATCTCTAGACAGCTCTGGATCTCAGTCATTCCTGGGTCACCCAGCACCATGGCAACTCCTGAAACAGAGCACCTTGTTTGAATGAATAGATGAGGAGTATTCTGGCCCTCGTACACACAGAGCTTGGCTTCTTCTGATTACTCAGTAGGGACCATAGCTGAGAGGTATGGGGTATCAGGGAGTTCTCTCCTCTCCTCTACCTGTTCCCTGCCTCTGTGTAGACAATTTCTCCTGCTAAATGTCCTGCCTACAACTTCTTCTCTATTGGAGTTTAGTACCTCTAGCTGTTGGGAAGTAAAGCCAGATCTGGAGTCCAGACTTCTGGCTTCAAGCCCTTCACCAGCACTGAGAAGTCCCTCATATATAAAATTGCAACAATAGTAATTTTGCCCCAGGGATAGTGATCATATTAAAGGAATCACAAGTTTGGAGTTCTGCCAACTAGGTCGTAAGTCCTTGATCAGTGCTGGTGGTTATTTTCATCATTGGTGTCACACAGGACTCCCCCAGCTAGGCTCTTTAGGTCTCTGCCTTCCTGCCTTATGCTTCCCTTCCTTGTGACATGCCTTAGAACCATGACAGTGCCTAAAATCTCCTCACGCTTGGACACGTGTTGCACATACATTCACGGAGTTATTTGTGGTAAAAACCTTAATTACCTGAATCCTAGATAACTGGTGTCCTTACTAATAATTTGCTTATTCTGCCTTATAGGCAACAGAAGGACACAACTACAAAATGAGACTGAAAAAGGGATCAGTAGCTAAAACCCACCATTAACACTTGGAACAACTTAAGTCTTTCCTCTTTCTATTTCCATGGTCTCAGGTGTGGACTGTGAGAAACAGCTGGGATAAAGAGAGAGAGAGAGCAAGACTCCAGACATTGTCTGTGCAGACAGCAGCCTAGTGAGGCACACACATGGGGAAAGACATTTTTTTCTAGAGTCAAATGGGGGCAGCCTGGGGATGCACTCCCAAGTTTCTTAGCCTCTAATTTGATTTTATTTCAGTTCTTTCTGGCTGCTTCTGTTTAAATTTCTCATTGGAAAGTAGAAGAAAAGATTTTATGAAGATTTTCAGTAAGATGAAATAAAAAAAAATTATTTCAGTCCTTATTTAACCCTAACTATGGACTCTTTAGATCACATTTTTTTTTTCATTTGTCCTTTCTCCTTCTTAGAGACCAAGTAGCCAGAATAGTTTCAGGCAGGGATTTATTTACCCAGCGGTCAGAACTAAGAGAATGCTCTGTAAGCATACAGCACTGCCAGCTCATCTGAGTTCAGTTTGAGAACACAAGCTATGGCTCTATCACTGTCATGCAGCTGAACAAAGCCACTGTGAGTATTTAATCTGACTGGCATAGCCTTTGTGTGTGTGTGTGGTTCCAAAGTGCTCTGTCTCACAGTGTTTTTTCCTCCTGGAAAGCAGAGGCTTCCTAGGTGACTTGTGCCTGCATGGCAGAGGCATGAACATTTAGGTGTTATCAAATGAGCACAGGCAGTATGTGCATCTGAGCGACTCCTGCAGCCAATGGGCAAATGATTTGTACTACAAGCAATGTATGGCTTTAAGAAAATCGGCTATGCACTCTCTTGCCATCCAATCAAGAAGTGATATGTTATTTTCAATTGCTTAAGTCTCTCCTCCAAGTTTGCTTTAACCCATGACTTGTGAGTCCGGCAGGACTATTGAGTATGTGTGTGACCCACCATGTAAACACTTCCCAGGATGGCATTGATTCTGTAAACTGACCCTACTAAAAAGGAAATGCTAAACACACTTCTGAAGGGCTTCTCACCGTCATTCTTTTGATGGAGGAATAGAACAATAGGAAAATGGCTTTGCTGCTGCTTCAGAGGAATTAGAACAGAGTCTGAGGGGAGACCTTGGTGTGGGTGGGAGAAGGAGGAATACCTGTTGGTAAGGGTGACACTGTATGTCTGTGTCTCTCCGAGGACTAATGGGCTGTGGAGGCCATGATGTCATGTCAAGGTGAATATTTCTCCTCCTCCAGGTTCTCTCCGATCTATGGCTTTCCCTGTCTCAGAGTTCACATCTCCTGCCTTTGTGGATTTACACTCCGTTGTATGAATGCCCTTCCCATTTTCCTTAAGATGAGATTACAGTAGATGTGAATGCATTCTGGGGACAGCTTTCGACTTTTGGTGAGAAACCACAGCACAGGCTGCTCCACTGCTCTTCACATTCCAGAGGCTCACTGTGTGAATCCTAGGCAGACAACCTCAGGCCACTCTAACTCTTAAGGGAATTCCATAGCTACAGGATCAGCATGGCTCTCAGAGGCTCGGGAGCTTTCATACTGTTCGTTCTGGAAGGCAATTAGAAATGATTCAAATGACATGCGAGTAATTAGATAGATAAATAAGTAAATAAATAAGCAAATAGAATTTCTGATAGTTTCAATTACCCAGGAGACTCTGCCTTCTCTTTCTCCTCAACCTTTTCTTGGTACCAAAGGCTACCAAGAAACATCACAATACGTATTAAACTTATGTTATTTCCTCATGTATTGCTCAAATATACTGAGATGGTAGGTGACATACTGGCAAAGTCCTGGGTCTGGAGGAAGTTGCCCAGGTGAGTTAGAGGGGACAGGGGTGAGGAGGGCTCTATATTCTTTGTTGTCCCCCGTTGTTAATATAAAAGGAGCTGAGAGTCAGTATGCCTTTTTATAGGCACAGGCTTTAGGGGCAGAGCTCTGCTAGGTCAGATTAGTGGCTGTGCCTTCTGTGGGACTGAGTTGTAGATGGAGAATATCTAGGCAGATTTTTTTCATTAGAGAAATCAGAGTTGTTCCGTGATGTGTTTTCAGTTGGGAGGATGCTCTTGACAACTCTGCTAAAAACCTCCTGTGGACCCAAGCCAGTAATGACTTAATTGTTCCCACCATGGGCAAGATGTTGGCCTTGATACAATAGGAATCAAGGGAACCATAAGGTAGGATTGGCAGCTCTCAAGGAGCTTGTTGTTTTGTTGATGAGATGGACCTCCATATGCTAAAATGGTGACCTTAGCAACCAATACTACCACTGACTGCTTAGTGGGTGCTGATCATTTTGCATGTGCTAGTGTGTTCCATCTTATCTCATCTACTATAAGCTGGTGCTACTGTGTTATTATCTCCATTTTATGATCTGGAAACTAAGGCATGCTGCTCAGGGTCATGGAGTTACTGTTTTCCTGATCCAGTTGCTCTACTTCACAACATGCTCCTTCAAAAAGAAATGTTAAGCAACCTTCTGTTTTTCAGCTGATTTCTGGGCTGGCTCCATTTGTGGGTTTCCAAGGCCTTACTGGGGAGATGCAAGGGTGTTGGGATGCAGCAGGGATGTGCTAGAGATACTGTGGAAATTCTGAAGGTTCTGGCCACTCTTCTGCAAGGCATGTTACAACTGTAATTTGACTTCCCTGGCAGCTCCTTTGGCTTCTGTGGACTAACTTGCTTACTACTTACTTAACTTACATACATAGCTGTATTATAGTCACTAGCTAAATTTTCATCCCTATGCACCATTGATCAATGCTTATCCTCCAAAGAAACAGTTTATTCTGACTTGGAGTCCTGCTACTCAAAGACTGGGGTGTTGCTCAGTAGTAGACTGTGCTTTCAGAATATGCACTGCATATTTGGTCCCTAGTAACATTAGAAACAAAACAAAACAAACAAAACAGATGAAGCTGGAAGGATAGCTCAGTGGTAGAGCTCTTATTTTAGCACAGGATGTTGGGATTGCCCCATCTAGTGTGATAATAACAGGCACACTACGGCCATTGTTACCTCTGGGGTCCTGCTACCTCAGCTTCACCAGCAAGTCTGTTGGAAGGCAATGATTCAGGTAATGCTTGAGTGCCCTGCCCCCTCCCTCCCCTCTCCCCGGCCCTCTGTGCCCCCCTCCCCCCCAATCAGAACCTGTATGTATTCAGATCTGGTTTCAGCCTGCACATGGTAGGCTGAGGGTGTGGTTTTAATTCAGCTCTCTGTGCTGCCCCATGTCCACGAAGAAGTCACAAGCTGAGCCCCAAGAGTAGCTAAGGTGTGTCGATACAGTTCTTAGAGCTATGCTATTTTCTCTAGGATCATACTTAAGCCACTTTTTTTTGAGGCCATGCCCTTCTTTGGGTTCTTATATTCCATGCCACCATGGTTTCCTGATTCCTTAGGCAATTTCAAAGCAGGCCTCTCCCCTCTGTGCCTGGTGGACTGCCTCTGTATGCCTGGGTGGCCTGTGGGGGGGCCAGGGAAATCTTCTCTCCTGGCTTCTATCATCCACGCCTGTGACGAGAGCATGACTAAAACGAAAAGCGTTCTGTAAAGAGGAGGTTGACATTTTTGCTGGAGAGATGCAAGTGAGATGGTCCCCATGAGACTTTCCCCAATTCTGCGCTATGATTTGTAAAAAAGATGGGCTCAGGGATGAAAAGATGTGCCTGGTCCCGATTTGAAGGGAAGTTATCTGGACCAGCTGAAAGCACCTCCATAGGCTTGCTCCTTTTTGCTTTCTACCCCTTTCCTGTTCACACAGCCCAGTATCTGCCAGCTTTACCGCCCTTTGATGGACAGCCCGTTTCTCTGTTCTCCTTGTCCTTTTTAAGCTGCTTCCACAATCTCTCTACTGTGTGTGTGGAGGGCTGGGTGCTGGGTGTCTGCAGAAGACATCATATACACGTACAGGGTAGACCCAGGCATAACATCCTGAGAAAGAGCCTTGCCTTCTATCAGGCTGATTTATCATCATGACTTAACCTGCCTCCCCTTTCTTTTTCCCGTTTTCCTCCTAAAAGCAAACTTGCACCATACAGCATGTTTTTGCAGTTACCAGAGCTGATGACACTGTGTGTGACTGTGCTGTTTTGTTGATCGAAGCCTTTACCTTCCTGGAAGCTGATGAAGCTTCTCCGAGAAGCAGGACTCTTGCTCCTGATTTTAATCCCCCAGAGGTGCAGAGCAAAATTCTTGCCATGGGGATTTCTTGGAAGTTAGGTTGGACAGCTGTGTCCTTGCCAAGAGCATCATTTCTGCCCAGACCTTACCTTCCCCTCCCCCGTCACCCTGGCTTGTAGTTAAGTGAACTCTATCAGAGTCGTTCATGACTGAAGCCTCCAGGGGAAGCTTTGCTCAAGAAAAGTGCTCAATGGTTTTCATCACATGTGCTGTCATCTAGTTGTGTAGGATCCAGAAGAAAGAAGCATATTATAGAATGGGCAGGGGGTGGGAGGAAGCATATTACATGCTAGCATATTACATGCTGGGAAAAGTCAACAACTGTAATTGCACAGCAAGGGGGCGCACCTGAGCTCCTTTGGTTCTCTCTGTTTGTTCCTAGGTATCACAGGCAACTTCAGGGTTATTGGGGTCCACCAGGCCTGGTGGGAGTACTCTATCTGCTAGTCCAGGACTCTCACAGCTCAGATTTCAGTAGCAAAGTAGATACAGCAAAGGAACAAAAAACCCATCATTTCTTGATCCTGTGGGGAATTCAGATGTCTAAACTAAAACCCCCTTTTATTGGCAAAGTCTGGAATGGCCTAGATGCTAGGTTAAAAGACAATAGCACTCCAGCAGGGCTCAGCAGGCTACCTGCTCACTTCAGTGAGGGTGGTCAAGGTCAAAGCCTTTCCAGACAAGACAAAACTTGATAATTTTGGAAGGACGTCCCCATAGATGGGAGATATTTTAGATAATATGACGGATATGACACCATTTGTGGTGCTGGGACTATTATTAGGAAAATAGCATGACTATGGGAGCTGGGGAGATACAGGAGAATGGAGGAACAGGGCTTCTTCTCAGTGTTGGGCCTATGTAATCAAAGCCAACTGACAGAAGGTTCCAGAGGGAGAAAGGGGATGAGTAGGGAAGGAAGCCAGCAACTGGCAGTAGAGAGGCAGAGACGGCCCCGGAGGGAACTCCCACTTTCACCAGTTTCTTCAAGTCTGGGTGAGCTCCTCTCTTATCTATTACATATGTAATCATGACATAATGGAAGCCACTGTCATAAAGCCAGTTTCCAGCTTCCTGTTCTTCGAACTCCCTTTCCTCAACCCTCTTCTATGTGGCCACAGTTCTGGATTCAGCATAACAAGTCTCTTTGGCTTTGGGATCCTTAAGGCTCTGTAACTGATTGCTCTTTGTCACAAAAGGAGCCTGTAGGCTGCCTAGAGATGTATCCAGACATTCAGCAAGGCTGCGGGGCAGTGCAGGCTCTGGCGGTGACCTTGCTAGTCACTTGCTTTCTCCTCAGAACTATTTCCAGGTGTCGCTTTGGGCCTGTGCATTTTCCCATGAGTCACAGTAAAAAGGAAAAAAAAAAAAAAGAGAAAAAAGAAAAAGAAAGAAAGAAAAGAAAAGCAATCAGTAAATCTATTAATGCCACACTCACTAGCCCATGTCGTTCGTTTTGTTCCCAAGCAATAAAACTTAAAAAAAAAAATGATTTGAAGTATTTTACTGTAGTAGAAAGGACATGGGCTTTTTGGTTGAATAGACTTGGTTTTGATCTCTGCTTCTGGCACTTGCTAGATGTGAGCCTGTAAATCAATTTCCCTGTCTTTCGATGCTCAGCTGTTGGTCCTCAGGGAAGGATATTCCAATTCAGCTCATGCATTTGTGGTGCACTAAGAGGGATGGTACATAAGCCATGGCTGGAGCCCAGCAAAGCCTTAGCAAAAGACAGCTAAGCTTCATTTATTTCACCCTGACCCAGGAAGGAGATTTCCTAAGCAAAAGGATGGAACTCACAAAACTGAGAGAAGTAGGGAGATGTCTGCCCAGGTCCTGTGCTTCCACTCTCCCCGCTAACAGGACACCCTAGCATCAAGACTCATACTGTATTCGACTTTTCATACTGCTCTGGGGATATGCTAGTTTGTGCGAAGGACCTTTTCCCTGAGGGTAATGCCTTTATTAACTCCAAATGCTAGTAATTAATAACAGTAGAGAATTGCATACAAATGTTTCTTTTTTTTTCCTTGAAGATATACTTAAGTATAGTTCTCTGTTAAGGTCACCATATAGTTTTGCGAGCTCAGAGCACAAATACAATGAATAAGAGAGATCCCCTTACCTCCACTTTGAACAACTAGGTTTTAATATAATGTGAGGTGTCTAGCCAAATGTAAATTTACTATACATTGATACACACTGGAAAGCAATAGGAAGTGCTGAGAAATTATTCTCTAAGTTTTAAGAGGATGTGATTTGAATGTTTGGCTTCAATCCCATGGCCATCTTTTGAGTTTACATCACTTGATATGATTTTTCTAACCATGGGCTATCAGAGTTCAGTTCGTTGCTGAGTGATTTAATAAATCATATTCATGACCTGGTCCCTCTGTTCTTCCCAAGAATGCGGCTTTGATGAATAAGCACCAGTTATAATGTGTTTGTTTCTATCACATGTACATCCAAAGTCATAAAATCCCACTCTTGCCCAAACTCTGAGTTTCACCACATATACTGTGTTGGCTTTGATCGCGTTGGTTCCATCAGCCTCTGTGCTAGACTGGGAAGAAAGTGATGTGCCTTCAATATGGTGATTCTGTCATTTTCCCCCCTGCGAAACAAAATTGATCTTGTTTCTGTTCAGTGAGGTCAAGTGAGCAAGGTTGAGGGTCTTTCCAAGGGCACACAGAGAACTGTGCTGTGCTGCCCTGTGGTTTCAGCCTACAAGTAAAGGGTGATAAAGAGTACACTTTGAATGGACAGATGTTATTCACAGGTATAACTGGTGCACAGGTAGGCATGCAAAAGCTCAAGACCTGGATGGGAGGCAAAGTTTACCCCTTTCAAATCACAGACAGCCACACCATCTGCAACACAGCTGCATCTACTTTAGTCAGAGGGAGAGGGAGACATTTGGCTGCTCAGATCTGTTTTCCTTTTTAGTCTGGAGCTCCTGGAACTGGCTCCTACTGGCTCAGTTGAGCCAAATGTACACCTCTCTTCCCAATATCATGTGCGGTGACATCATATTAGCAACCTAAAATTAGTGCCGTGGGTGTAATTTACACCACAGAAATTAGCAGATCCTGAAAATTACTAACGTGAAAATTTTATAGCTTCCTGTGAGGCAACTAAGTAGAGTTACTTTTAATCAAATAGGATTTCTAAGGACAGTGAATTAAAGTCTTCGAAACTACAACCAGATTTACTTATTTTTAGTTATTTTTTAATAAGTTATTTATTAAGGACTAGATAAAACCGTCTGTTCTCCAATTCTTTTTTTGTATACTTCTTTTTTATTATTATTACTTTTTTCTTTTTTTACATATGCATTTATATAATACAATAAACTACACACAGCAAGAAGAATCATGAAACAATCAGGAATTTATTAATGTTACATTCATGGTGTTTTGGTAACTGTTTTTATGTGGGTTTGTTTTTAACTGTTGTGTAGGATTCTGTTGTGTGAATTATCCTAGTTCATCTAAGCAAACTCTGGAAGACCAAAGAGGAAGAAGCCATCAAGAGAGACATGGTTATCCCACGCTGTCCCATTTCAAAGATTAGCTGCCTCCCATTCCCATTGTGGGCCTTGCTCAGGAATTGGTCTTAGCTGTGAAAACCTGTTCCGCATGGTGACCCTTATCTAAAGACACAGATCACAGAGGCGCCCAGTGCAGAACTTCAACAGGCTGCCAGGGAGTGGCCCAAGGCTGTCCCACCCATATTGTGCTGGAGTTTCTATGGGCTTGGATCTCAGGGCACTCCCTAATAGGCACACTAAATGTTAACCATCCCTTTAGTGAAAAGAGCCTTCCTTACCTGTGGTGAGATGGTGTCAACCTGTGAGGAACTCTTCTATACACATATCTGTTTGTGCAGCCATTTACAGTAGACTTCCAAAATCTTTTTTTTAAATCAGCATATAACCAAGCTATCAGTATATATGGTACTCATAATAGATGTTGTGGCCCATTTTTGAAAAGGTCAGTGGTTGGCCATAATTGGATAGTACTGTAGTTTTTTAAACCTGTGGAGCTAGAAGAAAATATGAAGCAGGGAACTTAGTATTGATCATAGTAGGTTTGTCTTCTTTGTGAAAATCCACCTGCCACAAGGATTTCTAAAGAATTAGTTCTTAAACTCTCTTAATAGAAAAATAACAGCAAAAGAGCAGAAACAAGTAAAACTGATTAAATAAATAAAAATGCAAACAACAGCAAATCAATACTGCCAAGCTAGAGTTGCACTGTGGGAAGTCATTACCTGCTCTTTAAGGCTTAATTGCTGGTTTAATTATTATTCTTTATTATATTATAATGCTAGTATTTACTTATTACTCTTCAAAGTTTGTTTATTCAGTTGACAAGGCACTATATAGTTTAAGATAACATTTATCCCTTAAATTTCAAGTTATTAGTTTGTGTCATGGACAAGAGAAGATAGTGTGTCTTTCATAAGAATATAGCTATTTGCTTGCTGTGAGAATGTGAAGGCTTAAAGTAAACGTGCTCTGCCAAATTGGAAAAATGTTTTGGGAGGAGTTGGAGGAGGAGATGAGTAAGATAAAAAAGACACTGTATAAAATTATCAAGGAATTAATCAAAAATAAAAAGAATGATAAGCCCTTTGCTTGTACATCCATACCACCCATAACAAATATTATTGGCTTAGGCTACGCAGGAATTCAGGGAACAGATAAAATTAGTGTCTGATAGTCCCAGACAACTCTTATTTTATTCTCAGGCACTAGCTCTTCAGGCTCCCTACTAACCATTCATTCATCAATGCAAGAAATACATATCACACTGAGTGTTTCCATAAAAAATGTGATGCTTTCATATAGTTTACTAATAACACTGCTCCTTAGGGCCGAAGTTCTCAATCTTCTAACGCTGAGACCCTTTAATACAATTCCTTGTGATTGAAATAATGGAATGAGTTAATGGCAAGACAGAGTTATATATGAATAAATGCAGGCTTATTGGAAGCAGCTCTCGAGAAAAGTGCACATTGAGAGAGAGAGAGAGAGAAAGAGAGAGAGAGAGAGAGAGAGAGAGAGAGAGAGAGAGAGAGAGAAGAGGAGGAGGAGAGATACAGAAAGAGAGAGGAGAGCATAGGAGAGAGGGAGGGAACCAAAATGTCTGGATTATATAGTGAAGGACCTCGGGGAGAGGGGAAGCCCCGCCCCTGGGCTAGGGATCGTAGAGGGTAGGGTATGCCAGCCATACCCTGCAGCAGCTAGGGACCTAGGGATGCTGGAAGCCAAACAGTGATGACCCCCAACCATAAAATTATTTTCATTGATACTTCATAACTGTAATTTTGCTACTGTTATGAATTGTAAATATTTTTGCTAGAATATGCGAGAAGAACTTAGTCACCAAGAGATGGTGGATCAATCAAAAAGGAGTGCTGGGCCTTTCAAGGACTCCACCTGCCTGGGGGTTCCCTTGCATCTGTGGTCCTACTGTTATGTCTCTAACATGCTTCTGGCTTCCTCCATTTTCAGAATTAATATCCACAGGTATTCCTGCCGTTGTTTATTCAAATGGGTCTGTTGGTCTAGTGCCTGCTCTGAGCCTGGTCATGGGTCAGTGTTTGCAGGGATCTCATTTACTTGGGAAGTCCTGCTTGTGTTCCATGAGAGGAGTCACTGGGTAGAAAACGCCGTTCTCATAGCTGACTTCCTCATTTCTGCAGATAGGTCCGTGGGACTATATGGCTTCACTCACGGCTTCTGAGAAAAGGCAAAGGTGCTAGTGTCAGCAAGGGAAGGCATGCCCTCAAAATCCATGAGCATGACAAATATTTTCAGCAAAGGGTGGTCATCATTTGTGTTGGATGTCTACTTCCTGGCTTCTACCTTGGTTGTTTAAAAATACCAGGTTCAGTTAAATTGAATGAAATCTTCACTCAGCTTCTTTTATTTATTTATATTTGTGTGGCTAGACACTGTCAGAGTATCTGGTACGGGAGTATGGACAGGCAGCCAATGTGGGGAACTGAAAACCTGCATTCTTGCTATTTACATGAACTTTCCTCTCCCTTTCTCTACTCCCTTTGTATCTGGTCTTTCTCCCTTCAACTCTTCCTTCTTTCCCAGGTGTGTTTGATAACTGCTCCCACACAGTCAATGACAAGGGCTGGGCCCTGGGCATCCGCTCAAGGAAGGACAAGGGAAGGAGAGATGCTACCTTCTTCTTTTCCCTCCGCACTGACCGGGTGAAGAAAGCTACTATTGTGACTGGCCACAGCCACTACCAGCTCGGCATGTGGACTCATGTAGCAGCCACTTATGATGGACGACATGCAGCTCTGTATGTGGATGGCACTCGAGTGGCTAGTAGTCCTGACCAGACTGGCCCATTGAATAGCCCTTTCATGGCATCCTGTCGCTCTCTGCTCCTGGGAGGGGATAACTCAGAAGACGGGCATTATTTCCGTGGACACCTGGGCATGCTGGTCATCAGGGCGACTGCCCTCTCACAAATCAACTTCCAGCACAGTCCCCATTATCAAAGCAGAGCAGACGAGTTGACTACCCTGATCCTGACAGCTACTTTCAATCCTCTGAAGGAACAGTGGGTCCCCTTTAGAGATGAGACCTATCCCCGGCTGGAGATTCTCCAGGACTCTGAGTCACAACCTGAGAATCTGTCACCTTTACATCCCCCGCCTTGTGGGCAAACAGCTTGTGACAACGTGGAACTGATCTCCCAGTACAATAAGCATGGGCCCCTTCGGGAAGAGAAAGTCATCCGCTACCAGGTGGTAAACATCTGTGATGATGAGGGGCTGCATCCCACTGTGAGTGACAAGCAGATCCGCCACCAGCACGAGGCACTGAACAAGGCCTTCAGCCGCTACAATATCAGCTGGCAACTGAATGTCCACCGAGTCCACAACTCCACCCTGCGCGAACGGCTTGTGCTTGTTCACTGTGAGCCCAGCGATATTGGCAATGACCACTGTGACCCTGGGTGTGAGCATCCACTCACTGGCTACGATGGGGGCGATTGCCTCAGGCAGCCCCGCTGCTACACCTGGAATCGCAGGGATGGACGCTGTCACATGGACTGCAACAACATGCTGAATGATTTTGATGACGGCGACTGCTGCGATCCTGAAGTGACTGATGTGCGCAAGACTTGCTTTGACCCTGACTCACCCAGGAGGTAAGGAACTGGGAGGTCTGGGGTATCGTTGTTACAGGGTCCATTTCTTTTGTGTTCTTTTGATTCCAGGAGACAAAGGGGGTTCACACAGCCGCAAAACTAAAGGTTTTCCCTCATAGGATTTACTGGGCTTTTAGGAAGTACTGGGTGTGTGAGGTAATTAAGGACCTGGCAATGCTTTAAATAAGGTACAGCTCTCAAAAGGGTCTGTGGAACTTACTGAAAACATCCTAGGACATGCACAGACACACAGAGCAGTGGAGGCCCAGGAGGGCTCAAGGGCTTCTACTTAGAGGAGGCCAAGGAGTCCTCAAGAAGAAACAGGGGTCCTTGGAGAGAAAGGGAACGATTTCTCTGTCTCTTAGCTCTCTGGAAAAGCTACTGTCCAGAATGAGGGAACTGGTGAGCTAGTTGAACTTCTGTCAGTAAAATGACACACCTTAAGTGAGCTTATTTTGGCTCCTTTTCGGGATGTACTGGTCCAACTCCAGATAGGTCTGCTGGATAAGGCAGGTTGTTGAGGCAGGAGCAAACTGTTCGCTTCATGTAAGAGAGACTTGCATCCCCCAGCCTGGGATATGTCACTGTTCCTTCAGTGGATCGAAAGTAGCTGTCAGGATCAGGATAGTCAAGCTTCAAGCAAGAGAAGGGGAGGAAGAGGCCATGGTCCTCCTGCAGCCCCCTCTGAGAGCAGATGATGATTAAAAAATCTCTCACTAGATTTGAGTTCCTAAATGTTCTATCACTTTCTAGAGTGCCTCCCTGGTCTATGAAGGACTTGTTTGTAGCATGACTTATTTTGTGTGTCTGGCTCTTTACAAGACCCCATGGCCTTCAGTGTCAGCTGCCCCTTCTGGGAACAGGAGAGGATATAAAAAGCCAGTGGGGGCTGAGAGAGAGAACAGGATTGAGGAGTAAGCAGGAGGTAGGGTCAAGCTTGGAGAAGAGTGGGGTCTGAGAAGACAGTTGGTGCAGGAAGAAAAAAAAAGAGAGAGTAGGGCTAGACAGAAGAAAAGGTATTGGTTAGAGAAAAAAAAAAATAAGAGCTAGCTGAAAGTGAATTGGGCTAGCACAGTGAGAAGAGAAGATGGTTGGTGACAGCTGAGCAGGGAGAAGCTGAGCTGAACCAGAGAAGAGATGGAAAAGAACTCAGGAAGAACCCACACAAAGTGGCAAAGAAAGAAAGAAAAAGAAAGCCCCAAAGCCACCCTTGTCAGACTTTTCGTGCTGCGACAGATGCTCAAGGGAAATGATTTAAAAGAGGAAACATCTATTTTGGCTTATGATCTCAGAGGCTTCAGGGTAAGGATCAGAACCTGTGATAGGACAGCACATTGGGAGAGCACAATGGAGGAGAGCTGTTACTTTATGATAGCTAGGAAGTGGAGGAAGGCTGAGAGGTGCTAGGCTCTTGAACAGCATGTCTGGATGACTCACCCCCTTTAGTGAGCCTTACTAGCTCCCAATAATGGCATCCAATGATGATTCCACCAATAGCTTAACCTATTGATGAAGTCAGAACTTGCTTTCATGATCCATCACTTCAAAAGTTCTGTCAGTGGTAACTAGCACGTTTGACATGTGAGACAGTGGGAAGTCGACCTGTCAGACTGCAACCACGCCAACCACCCTCCTGTCAGTCACAGTAACAGCCTTCCAAGGTGCCTGGGCACCATAATCTTCAGAATGGCCCTTTATCTCTTTGGATTTTGGCTGCATTACTCATATCTGAGTCTTTATAATCTATTTCCCTCACTCTCTCAGAGTTGCTATGGTAACACATCTCATTCCATTTATTATGCAGACCTATGATGCCTACATATGATATTTTCATTGTATAACTGAAAAATATAGTTATGCTTTTAGGAGTATTGGCATTAAGTCCAGTGACTTGGTCATATACAAGCGCTACCACTAAGAAAAACTCCTAGCCCCAAATATTTGAACATTTTGTATAAATTTTTAAATCATAGTGTGTGTGCATGTGCATATATTTGTGGGTGTTTGTGTGCATGTACATACATGCGAGTGCATATGTATCTATATGTGCATGCACATGGAGGGCACAGGATAGCCAAGGGTTAGCCTCAGGGACTGTCAACTCTTTCTTCAAACATAGGCTCTCGCTGGCCTGGAGTGTGCTGAGTGGATTTGGGTGTCCGTCCAGTGAGCCCCCAGGGGGTGGGAACATCTGTTTCCACACCCCAAGCTCTCAGGTTACATGCATGTACTCACTAGGTTGGTTGGGTTGTTTTATAAGCATGGGCTCTGGCTATCACACTCAAATTCTTGTGCTTACAATAAGAACACTTCATTGACTGAGCTATCTATGTAGCCCTAAGTCTTTATATTCAAACCCTCAGATTGTATCAAATGAAGAGGGCAATCTCCTAACTCTTCTCCAGTCTTTATGTTTCAGCGTTAGACCACACAGGCAACCATAATTAATTTATCTCTCTTCTAGCAATCACTACTATAGTCAGGGTCTTATTGTTTTCATTTTATTTTTTGAGCACCTTGATGGTTCTCTGAATTTGAACATTTATTTTCCTTAATAATGACATTTTTTCTTAAAGTGATTACTTTGCTATTTATCAATTCTATTTTTTTTTCTCCTCAGACACTTGGATATGGATTCCTTAACTTTTAGTTTCCTATATATTCTTTTTGTTATTTGTTTTTTCCCCTTGGGTATATTTCTTGTTTGTTTGTTTGTTTTGTTTTGTTTTGTTTTTTGAGACAGGGTTTCTCTTGCAGTCCTGACTGGCTCTCCTGGACTGACTTTGTAGACCAGGCTGGCCTAGAACTCATAGAGATCCACCTGCCTCTGCCTCCTGAGTACTGGGATTAAAGGTGTGCGCCACTATGCCTAGCAATACTTGGGTATATTTCTTCAATTTTCTCTTTTAATTCTTTAGTGCACCCCAAGGGGTGGAATATGTTGGGTAGACTGGATGCAGTGTGCCCCTATTCCATTTTAAAATTTTTAACAAATACAATTTTAAATCTAATTTTTAATATTAGTCTTTTTTTAAGATTTTAATATTTTTTGTTAGATTTTTTAAATAAGATTTATTTATTTAGTGTATATGAAATGGCTGTGAGCCATCATGTGGTTGCTGGGAATTGAACTCAGGACCTCTGGAAGGGCAGATAGTGCTCTTAACCGCTGTGCCAGTTCTCCTCCAGCCCAAGATTTTAGTTTTTAAATATTTTGTTTCTTTATTTTAGAGTGTGTGTGTGTGTGTGTGTGTGTGTGTGTGTGTGTGTGTGTGTATGTTTGTATGGATATATGCATGTGTGTGCTGGCGTCTGTGGAGGCTAGAAGCATTGGATCTCCTGGAGCTGGAGTTAGTGGCAGCTGGGAACTGCCCAATACGGGGGCAAGGAACCAAACCTGGGTCCCCTGAAATAGTAGTATGTTCTGTTAACTTCTGTACCGTCTCTTTAGCCAGTCATTTAAAGTTGTAAGGTTTGTTTTTTCCCCTTTGATGAAAATTAGATTCAAAATAATTTTTGTCTGTTTTTTCCCCCATGCTGGTGATTTATTTCAAGTGTCTAGAGCTTCTTAACACAGTAGGGAACACACTTTAAAATCTCTACTTATATTTAATTGTTCCCAAATATCCCTTTTTGGAAGACGAAACCCAAAATACATAGTAAGAGGTAAGGATTTTCTTTCAATTTCATCATGCTTATCTATGCATGAAGATTTTTATCATTTACATTATGTTCTTTGTGCCGAATTTTTATTGTCAAAACTGAATTATTTTTATAACTCTTATTGGTGAGCAAAAACGGAGACACTACTAGTTATCAAGTTCTTACGGTGTGTCAGAAACATTAAACCAAGCAGAGGGACAAATAAAAGAACACATAGAGGAGAGTGATAACAACTGACTGGAGGCACCAGAGTACGTGAAAAAGTCATACCCCACTTACTCTCCACTCAAGTGTGGAGACTGTCATGTCCATTGGCTAGATCTGGGTGGGGGTTTAAAGTTTACCGCCTGTATTGTCCTTGGCTGGTGCCTTAGTTTGAGTGGGACCCCTGGGCCAAAATCTGCCTATCATAATGTTCTACTTGTAGGTTTCTAGTACCCTCTGGATCCTTCTACTTTGCTATTCTCCCATGCTTCTCTCATCTAGAGTCCCAATAGAACTCTGGTTCCTCATATTTGCCCATGTCCCCTGGAGGGGGAGACCTGATGGCACTCAGAGGAAGGACAGCAGGATACCAAGAAGAGATTTGATACCCTATGAGCATACAGAGGGGGAGGAAATCCCCCTCACGAACAGTCATAGGGGAGGGGAATAAAGGGAAAATGGGAGGGAGGGAAGAATGGAAGGATACAAGGGATGGGATAACCATTGAGATGTAATAAGAATAAATTAATTAAAAAAAAGAAAAGAAAAAAACTTACTGGAGGGCTTAAATTTTTTTTTAAATCTAAATTCTCTGGATTTAAATACAGGCTGAAGCATGAAAAAACAGAACATGGGCCATTAAGTGCTTTTCTGTGCCATGGCTTGTATGATTTGAAAGAACTGTGGGTTCATAAGAGACCCAGATCTGGGTTTCTATGAGGTCCTTGGAGTTGTTGAAGTGAGCAGCCACTTCTGAACTAAATTAGCTATGTGTCACACTCTTCTTATTACAATTAAATCACAGAGCTCAATCTCACAGTTCCATTACTTTGTGACTCTTAAAGGATTCAACTTCAACAATTGCTTTGCCAGATACTTATTGAACAAGTGAGTATGTCAGACACAGTGTCCATCTATTTGGGAGCTCACAGTTCAGGGGGAGGTAGTGGGATAATGGTCTCAGACCTACAGATAGATTACAGAGCAATTCCTTAGTCATTGATGATTGATGTTTGATGATTGGCCTTGCTTTCCAAATCCCGTTCACCTTTCCCACCACTCCCATTGAGAAATCAGAAATGTATGCCAAAGCAGTTCCTTTCTCAAAAGCTGGGAGGGGGTGAGAACCCAAGGAATCCAGCATCAAACATCTGTAGCCCAGATGGCGCTATCAAAGAAGAGGCATTTATAAGACTTGGGACTGGATAGAGATATGAGTTATAGATGCATCACCCAGCCAGTGGACCACAGTTACTGCGGTAGAGGAGCTTGGCTTGTGGCTAGGGAAGGCTGCAAGAGCCAAATGTCCTCTTGTATTTGCTGGCTGTCTTTAGAGAGTCCTCAAAAGAGGTGCAGGAGGGAAGAGCGTTGAGTGTCTACATCAGTGCAGTCACAGACATCCCTGACCATTTACTTAGGGAGCTAGGCCAAGGCCATCTCTGTGTCTGAAGGTAAACCTGGCTTCCCTGACCTCTTTTAATTCTTCAGTTTCCTTTGGTTATTGTTTTCATTATTTTCCATTCTAACACGACTTCTCTGCCTCTGTCTCCAGTTTCCATCTGATTCCTCGTTTGCACAAGAGTTGGACTGAGTTTTCAGCCCAGTGTAAAACTGTGTGCTTGATTCCTTCCTTGATTCTGTTTCGTCTTCTGTAATACTGTTGGTGAGAAGAAGAATCACCAAACACAAACACATGGCTGAACACTGCTGCAGCGATCACATAGGCTCAGACTTTGCTAGGAAGCAGAGCAGCCAGAAACTGGCCGGTTGCATTCTGCAGCTTGTAGGAGGCAAACATCTCTTGTGTTCACAACTCTACCTCCTGCTCCATTCCCTGAGTTTTGTTCAAGGTTAGAGGACTGCATGTAGAATGCTAGTGTGTGTGTGGGCTGAGAGGTGCCCAGCACAGTCATGTCAAAGGGCATGTAGTATGTGCATCGTACCCTGGAGTGGTACATCTTGGGTCAGGTAGAGCTAATGCATACGGTATCAAAGGGAATGGTGCTGCGCTAGGCAGTATGCTGGGACTTCACTGGAATTTGCTCACCCACACACTGTAGCTTTTGAGCCAAAGGAATGGTGGAGCTGGGCTCCTGCAGTGGTGGGTCTGTTAAGCATCAGCCAGGCATCATTATAGGTTTCTTTTGAAGTCAAGACTCAAAGTTCCCTGAAGCCAAAAAGGAAAAAAAAAAAAAAAAAAGCAGGGGAAAATAAGTGTAAGGGGGTGGAAGAGGCCAGTGAGAGAAGAAATGACCAGAGGCTTTAAAACTGAGCAGAAAACCCCCTCAATCTTCCCACCTCACCACGAACTATGCAAGCTAAAGGGATGTCCCACTTTCTCCTACTTGTGTCACCTGAGGAGGAGAATCAGAGAAAACAAAGACAAACTTATGCAGTTTACCTAGAAACAGAAGCCTCTCCTGTTTACTTTCCTACAGGCTAGTTTTCCACAGTTGCAATAAATATTGTCTTAGAGTCAATAAAAACCAGTTTTTCTGTTCACCTGGCTAAGTACATTTTTTTCTCCAGGTGTGCGGAGAGAGAGACTGTTTTTCTCCCTTTGTGGTTATTTCTTGGCCCAGTACACAGACTTGTGAAAGAGCCATGTGGTCTGTCTGGGCTACAAATATTTCCTCTTAGGAAAAACATTGAGAGACCCCAGTCTCCAACCGCATCCAGCCATTCAAGGGACTTGGGTATTTTCCTAGGAGCTGGGGTTGTAGCTCTGGTCCATTGGCTAGCTGCCACTCTGTCTCAGCTGATCTGATGTCATTTCAAGATCTCTTCCTAAAATTTAATCATAGGAATCTGAAAGACAGCCGCATAGTTATGTTTTCTTTCTTTGTGTTTTCTCCCTAGAAACCTTGTCTTCATCTTACTTTAGTGACCAAAGAAATATTCAGTCTTGTTTTTCCCTAACCAGACTCTAGTTTTCCTGGTGTCAGAGATATAGGTTGGGTGGTGAGTGGAACAGAGTTGCTTTTGCTCCAGGATTCTCTCTAAGGGGCATTGCCCTAGAGACAAAGCTACTGAGCAATTGGCTTTCTGAACTACATAACTTTCTTTCCCGGCTTTTTCTAGGACTTTGTCTAATGATTGTGAGTATGATTTCTTAAGCTCAGCAAGTGACTACCTAATGCCTGCTACCCTTGACTTTTTAGAGCACCACTTCCTTTTCTGGGAAGTTTCTTTGTCCTTAGACTATAACCTTTTAATTGCATCTGTGTGACTTCTCAGCCACTCAGTGCTGTTTCTGTGCTCCTGGCCACGTCAGCCTTTTCCTCAGTTGTTGCAAAGGCACCCAAACGGGTCTGGTGTTCTGCATTCCTGCTCTTCCCTCAAGCCCGGGTCTACTTTTAACACAGCAGAGTAATCCTGAGATTTTGTCATCTTGCCACAGGGGCACCGGCCTGGCAGCTCAGGAGGAGTCAAGGTAAAGGAATAAAGTCACTCTTATCTCACACTGTCACTTTAGTGGACTCATTTCTTGTTATGTCTCACCACACAATTATTTCCTAGGTCTGTCTCCCTGTCTTTGGACCCTGCTGATTACACCCTTCTGCAGGATCTTTCTGGTGGCTTTCACTCCTCTGGAATGCCCTTCTCCAGATTTATGCATTGTTATCTTTATTATTATTATTATTATTATTATTATTATTATTATTATTATTATT
>OU015747.1:112311072-112356081 GCA_907169655.1 Acomys percivali | reverse complement strand
CTCTCTCTCTCTCTCTCTCTCTCTCTCTCTCTCTCTCTCTCTCTCTCACACACACACACACACACACACACACACATACACACACACATACACACGCGCGTGCGTGCGCGCGCAAAAAAACTGATGTAGGGTAAATGACAGCATAGAGATTCAAAGTCAGAGAATACTACTGTGTTGATGAGAGAAGGGTATAGGAAATCTATTATTAACCCTTTCTGTTCATTTCATCACTGGTAGAATTGCCATATTCAGAGGAAAACAAAATAAAAACTCCTATGAAGAGGATGGCTTAAGCCATTTTGATTGCCAACTCATTATATGGTTAACTGGAGTCCCAGTGTACTCTGAGGCAGGGGATCTAAATTTTAGTGAACAGAGAAATAACAGTCAACTACAGCATCAGGAAGGGGGAGGAATTCTCTTTGGAGGGGACAATGGGTGAAAGTAGATTCCAATGGCAGATTCAGGGTATTCAGAATTGTCATAGCTGTTCTAAAGAGAACCTCTTTGAAGTGATGTCATAGATGAGCCAAGAGTCTTTGCAAGGGTCTTATGCTTTTGTGATTAGGAACCAGTGTCCTGAATCAAAGACATTGGATATATTGCCCAATTGCACAGGGGCCATCAAGGTCCGGTGACTGACACAGGCACTGAGAGCTCATGATATCCCAGACACCTCACCACTCTGCACACTTGTATCTTCTTATGAGTCGGCTCCTTTACAGCATTACAAACATCTTTTCTCCAGTTTGCTGTGGTTCCTAGTTTACTGAATTGGGCCTTTTCTTTCACGTCCATTTCTTACTACTATTTGCTTCAATGTTTTTGAAATATTTTGGTTCAAATTCTGCAGACCATTAAAGAGAATTGACCCAGCACATCATCACGTGTGAGGAAGAAGTCATGAATTTCTTGTCAGCCTGGTTTGTAGCAACCATGACCAAAAGACCAATTAACTAGGATGGCAGTTTAGGGCTCTAGGATTCTAGTTTTCTGTCACCTGATTCAATATTCTATGTAGAGTGAACTGGTTTTTACTGTCTTTTACTTTGGATGAGCATAGTCACTTCTGTTTTGTTGTGTTGTTGTTGTTGTTGTTGTTGTTGTTTTAGCTTAGATTTTCCTGGTTGTCTGTGGTAACCGTAGAGCATTCATACCAGTTGAGTTCTCATGACATCATGATTTAGAATAAGATCATTAGTTTTATTGTAAGAATAGAAGTAAATATTATATTGATTATTGTATTTCATGATGGTGATAGCTTTTAAGAATATTTAAATTCCCCATGTTTTCTATATAAGACTGAGATTTATACCAGGCAGATGTAGAACAGGAATCAAATTGACTTCAGAGACAACGCTATAATGATGAGTCATGTCCTTAACAGAAGGAAATAATGACTATAAATTAAATTAAATTATATAATTTTTACAGAGAATGCACACTTGAGGAAATGAAGGAAAGGGAGTGGAAACCACCATAGAGGGGCTTTATAGAATAAGTGAATCCTTTAAGATATAAAGAGTAAGATGTAGGAGATGTTATGGAAGAGTCAAGATGTGACTCAAGGTGGCATGTATAAAGGTCACTATGAAAAGAGATGTTGGAAATGGCAGTTTCATAAACAAGAGTAAGAAAGGTAGAAGTTGGAAAAGGTATAGCCAATGTAGTTGTTATAAGTTTGGCTTAGAGATAGGGAATAGTGGAGCACACCTTTAATCCCAGCATTCAGGAGGCAGAGGCAGGAGGATCTTTGCGTTCAAGGCCACCCTGGTCTACAGAGTGAGTTTCAGGACAACCAGGCCTACACAAAGAAACCCTGCCTCAAAACTTCTTCCCTCTTGCCCCCCCCCCCCCCCCCGCCAAAAAGAAAAAAAAGGTTTGGCTTAAGCAGTTGCACAAGAATCAATTAGGAGCCATCAAAAATGTTTAGAGGCAGAAACCTCTTTTTATTATATGTCTTTTGCAGTTACTATCTATCTTGAATTGTATATTTTTCTTGAGAAAACATTTTCAAACATTACTATTTGTGTGTGTGAATGTGTGCTATGTATGTGCACATGCACATGTGGAGGTCAGAGAACATCTTTGTGGAAGTGGTTGGCTCTCTCCATTTTACCTTTACATGCTGGGTTCTAGAAATGGAACTCAGGCCCTTTGGTTGAGATATTGCATTATTGTTTTTCAAGATGCTATAATCAATGGAAAGTAGGTAAAGTCTATGCAGGGTTGCTTTATAATATAGCTAATATATGAATTTATAACATATTTCAAAAGGGCCAATTAAAACATTACATCTCCATCTCCCCCACCCATTTTACACATCTTATAAGTTTTTGTTATTTTTGCTTACTCTTCTTTATGAATTTTGATTCTTTGTGTTGCTCCATGATTACTTTTTATTGTAAACCCATCTTCTTACACTGGAGATACATTCATTTTCTCTTGGCAGCTGTGTTATAGAGCTGGCAATACAGAACCATTTCAAAATGTATTGTTAACACAAATACTTTATTTTTTGGAAAGACTACAGGGTATTAGGATAAAGATGAAAATCTCATAGAGTTAGTTTGTAGACACAGTTTTCAGGGGGTATTTTACCCTTGTTTATTGGCTCACAACCAAGGAACACAAAGTCTGTTCTGTCCCTCTTAAAAGTAGGACTTTTTCACTTTTAGGGACTCTTATTTTATTGAAAATGTAGTCTTTGTGAGTTCTGGCTTTTATGTGAGTCTCCCTTATCAAATATCTTACTTTGATAAACCCTTCATTTTATTTTGTGTTGAATTTAAAAGACCTACAATGTTATCGAGTTTAACTTTGTGGGAACTAGGAATTCCAGATCTGTCCTTCCTTCCTTTCTTCCTTTCATTTTTTTAAAAAGTATTTTATTTTGAAAACAGTTTTTCTCTACAGTTGTCCTTGAACTTGCTACAAAAATCAGACCTTTCCTCCTCCTCCTCTTCCTCCTCCTCTTCCTCTTCCTCCTCTTCCTCCTCTTCCTCCTCCTCCTCCTCCTCCTCCTCCTCCTCCTCCTCCTCCTCCTCCTCCTCCTCCTCCTCCTCTTCTTCTTCTTCTTCTTCTTCTTCTTCTTCTTCTTCTTCTTCTTCTTCTTCTTCTTCTTCTTCTTCTTCTTCTTCTTCTTCTTCTGTCTTGCCTTTACTTTTTATAGTCTCTGGACATTTATTTTAATTTCCTTCCATCTTGGAAATACATTTAAAATGTGATTTTTTTGTATTATTAATTAGTGGTGGCTCTTTTCAAAGGAGTTATTTCTAAGACTTTAGTTTTTCAACCCCCACCCCATTTTTAAAGCAAAAGGGTATGTCTTAAGTACTGATTATTTGAGCAAATCTTTTGAAAATTTATCCAGATGCCGCATGTGGACTGATTGTGGTAGACCAGCAGGGCTGAAGGCCTCAATGTGCATTTGTTAGCTCCTGGGCAGGAAGTGTGACAAGTTGAAAATGGCTAGAAAAACTATTGTCACAACAGAAAGAACTAGGAAATCAGACACAAAAAGATTTGCCTCCCACCTCTCTCTGGTCTGGACACACAATTTAATTGTCTGCTCATCTGTATTCCTATTAATTTATGTACAACAAATATTTGTTGATGGCCTCCTCTGAATCATGAATTGTTGTAGGATTCACAAACATGGTGGAGAGTGAATCCTCTTTATTCTTGGGGCCTCTAGTCTAGTGTGAAGGAAGACAGAAAAGAAACAATTGCATATATATTGTGTGTACATGATAAGATCTGAGGCAAGAAACTCAGGAGAATCAGGTAGAGAATGCTTTTTGTGGAAGTGTGTGGAGGGTACCATGGGGTACCCTCACACACTGAAAAGACAATGTTTTAGTGAATGTGTGAAGCAAACCAGGTTGCAACACACCTGGAGTCTCTAAGATTTATTCCAGACAAAAAGAGAAGTAAGGAAGCGATAGAACTGCACTGGAATGAACTGAGCAGGGATTAGTTCGTAGGGAGAGGCCATGCAGTGCTGATGTGAACAGAGGGCAGATTGTAGTTGACTTCTCCAGTAGCTGGGGACCATTAATAGGGTTTGAGTGGTAGTCCCATACAGCAGCAGAGTATTAGTGGAGAATGTGCAAGGCAGTACCTAACTGTCTTGCCTAATGCAAAGTAATAGTGTGAGATTCAAGTAAGAAAATACTTGTTAAGGATATCCTGAAAATTACATTTTTTTCAGGTATGAAAAAATGTTTGGTGAAATATTGAATAGTGAGGTTGCGGAGAAGTAGATTTCCCCCAAAAGCATATCTGCAAGGTAACTGAAAAGTAAATATGAAGAAGATATTCATCACAGGGTGGCATTTACCTAGGACCAGGTCCTATGAGTTAATAGGTATTCATTATGAAGCAGAATTCTGGAGACCTTACTTACCCCAAACCATGGAGTAGCCATGCCCTACTTCTCCCCTCAAAGGATGAGTGTAAAAGTGCAAAGTACAATGAGTATCTCCTTTCAATCGTGGTTGTAAAAATGTTGTTCCTGTTCAGAAAAGCCTGTGCATGTGGTGTACTTGGTGGAACTAAGAATTTCCACATGAATATTGCCAAGTGTGGCAAGGGATGGAGGTCAGAGCCCTGAGAATGAAGAAAGAGAGGGATTCAGAATTAACCTAAATCAATCAGATGGGCTCAGCACACCATCCTGGAGATGTACATGATGAACTTAAGAGTTTAGGCTATAAAAATGTCTAAGTCAAGCCAGCAGAGATCTATATAACAATGGATGGGAATATAACCATGGGTGTGCAAAAGTGCAATGAGGCTCTAAAAGTACGCCAACAGGCCTAGGCTCTGTTAAGATGAAAGTATCCTCATTGCTGGAAGAGACATTCTCTCTAGGCAAGCCCTAGTCAGAGTCTGTCTGGAGTCTTTACCCAGTTCTGGGCAGGAGATTTTATGAGGAACATCAACAACTTGAACCATATCCAGGGCTTGAGGGAGAGTGGTGATAATCGAGATGGTCAAATGACCCTGATCTCCTTCAACTATGGATCTTAATGTCCTTCCTTCTTGGTTGGGGAGCCAGTATAAAAGGAGCTTTAAAAGGAGTTGCAATGGCCTCATTTTCATTTCTTTACTTCCATCTATTCTCCCATTAATTCATTCAGTTTATGACACACATTACTGAATGCCTATGATTTAGACATTAGAGCAGACACTACAGAGTGAACCCTTTTCTGTATTGGGCAGACGTAAATGCATACAATTGCAGATCTAAGCAGAACCAGGTCAAGGTCTGTCTCTGATCACCAGTGGGTTCTGAAGCCTGGATTTCTATGATAATTAGTGATTTTTTTTTTGTTTTGCTTCTCATCTCTCTTTACCTCCATCCCAATTTAAGTCTACATGCAACCATCCCAATACTCATTCTAAGAATCATTTGTATGTTCAGTGCTTCCCACTGCAAAGACTCACCTTGATGAGATTTGTGCTGTTCTTGAGTGATGAGTAGAGATCAGAAAGAAGAGTTTATTAAGGGGCTCGAGGGAGAGCCAAAGTTATCAAAGGTGTACAGTGTAACCAGACGATAGAATCATAATAACTGCTGTACATCCATGACCTAACAACCAACTATGAAATCAGGGCAACGTTACGGGGCATTTGTAGTGTAACAAACTGACAATTCCATGTGGAGCCTAGGACATTTAGTTAAATGTGTTTTGTTGTCATATCTAAGTATTCTGTTCAGTAGTTTGATCTACTTCTTTTCATAGATACAATGAAAAGACAATATTATCCCTAATTCTATTATTCTGCTATTTTCTACATTAGATCATTAGTCAAAAAATAAATAATGTATCTACTCTTCTTTAGGGCACCTAGGAAATCACAGGTAGTTTTGACAGGTAGAGCAGACTAAAGGTGGCACGTGGCTAGTGATCTTCTTGGGAAGCTATCAAGGCACTTCCATGCAATTACAGTGAATGATATCGTTTCAGTCAGCAGTCCTAAAACTTAAACTAATATAGAAAGACTCCTCTAAGACACATGCTGGTTCCGATCTTAGTTTTACCTTATATATTTGGATTTCATTTCTATGGTTTCAGGTTATAGATCTTGCATGCATATTTCTAAACAAAGGGATTCTCTGGAAAACTTTTTTTTTATTCATCAAATATTGCTTATATCACATCTTATTTCAGGGAGAAGTTAAAACAGTCTTTAAAATATATTTTTATGTGATCCTACAATTTATAATAAGAATCCTAAGGGCTAGGGATGTAGCTCAGTGATGGAGTGCGCTTGGCTGGCATGGCTGAAGCCCTGGGTTTACACTCAAGTATCACATGATCAGGAAGAAGGGAACTAGGAGAAACAAAGAGGCTAAAGAGGACCAGCCAGTGGTAAGTAAAGTATGTTAAATGATTCCCACACACTAGGGTGCCAGGGTTAGACCACAGGTTAGCTCTGGGTCTCTCAAAGCTCACAAAGAGTGGGAGGGAGGAAAAAGTCACAGTTTGCTCGGCCTAAAAGATGAAAACACAGAATTGCTCTAGAGAACAGTTGGTACAGAGAACTACCTTAGACAGAAATTTACCCTGGGATACCCAGAGAGAAAGCAGCCTAGTGTATTGCATTTTCAAATAATAATAATAATAATAATAATAATAATAATAATAATAATAATAATAACAACAACAACAACAACAACAACAACAACAACAACAACAACACAGTTTGTAGTCTTTCTGTAAGCACAGGTAAAAGGCTACTTTATGTTCTTAGCTTCTTAGAGAACAGCCTGCATATTTTTATGCTGAGACAGTTTTCAGGAAGAACTGATCATCAGGAGACTAGCCCTTCTGTGGAGAAAGGTGGGAGGCAGTCCGGTTTCAAGCTGGAGTGGCAGACATGAGCTGAGGAATGTGTGCATCTTTCTGCAACATTGCATAGAAAGACTGGAGGGTGGATGCTGAGGTGCGAAATGCTGGCAACGACTCCACCTGGATGTTTCTGATAAAATAAGTAATTGTTTTGAGTGTGTGCTGCTAGGCGGGGGGGGGGGGGTGTAACTGACTGACGAGATAGAAACTTGGAAGTAGCAATTACTCACAGTATCCTCTTTCAAGTTAGTTTTCTTGTATATAAATGACTGCTGTAAAAGAGAGCAGTTCTGAAAACAGATGCTCAAAGTCCCTGAGATCTGAATTCTGAAAATTCTAGGTGAAGCCTGGGAGATAGATAGCCTACTTGGATTGAGACAATAAGCTCTCACTGATGGACCTTGGAGCCCATCTACTTTACCCATTTCACTTTATGAATCATGAAGCTATCTCAAGACACAGAGAGCTAGCTCAAATGACTTTTTGTTGGTTTCTCACAGTTCCTAACAACCCCACGTGTTAGACCTGAGGCCAAACCCTGAGATAGAACTCTCAGCCTCAATGTCTTAATTTCATGATGTGCCTCTGCTTACCTCTGTCATCTCAGAGCCATTTGTGAGATCCAGAAAACTAGTAAATAATGGATTCCTTACCATAAGGATTTCTCCATGTACCTTTCTGTTTCTCTGGTGTACTAATTTTACGTACTATAGTTTTTAATGGAGTACATGATCCTTGAGAAGGAAAACATATAAGCAGGACTATTAGAAGAACATATTAAGACTGGTTCAGAATAAGAATAAATCCCAGAACTGCCTGTCAACCTGGGTAACAAGACACCTAGGAAAAGCACAGTGTGTGACTCTGATGGCCATGGATGTGGCCTGTGAAGAGGTAGCTGGCTTGGGAACCAAACAGCATGTCTTTGCAGTGGGCAGGGAAAGCATACATTCCTCCTTCATTGAGTCCACTATGGCCAATATGATAAGTAAATCAGGACAAAAATATGGATTGGCAAAGCATTTTTCAAAATAGTAGCGTGTGTTGCTTCCCAACACAGGCCGTGGATACTGAGACTTCCTGAGCATCCTCCAAGAGGAGCCATATTATCTATCAGGTTATATGGAGGGACTAGTTCACTCAAAAGGATGATTCCTGCTAACCCTCAACAAGGGGCTCTGTTTAGCATATGTTCTTAGAAGACTTTTATTACCATGTTTATATTAATGCTGCTTATGATAGAAAGTTGCTCTTGAGAAAAGACTTACCCAACTCATTTTTGAGATGTCAGGCTAGTGTCAACCTTGTTAAGTTTCTTTAGGCAACAGAAGTCCAACAGAAGACACTAGAAGGAAGGCTCAATCCACAGACATTCACTCTATAATCAACCATTCTTAGAGAAGACTGACTACAAACAGAATTTACATCTATTGTCTACAATAATCATTATATAATTTATTCTCCGTATTTTCCTAGTAAGCTTTATATCTTTATGTATTCTATAGCAAAGACACAATCCACCTCAAGGTATAGAAAAACTAGCGATGATAAAGTAGAAAGAATCCTCAGGAAAGGTCTAGATGGAACAGAGCAGGTAGGTGACAGGAACTCCTAAGTATCTGAGAAAGGAGCTCCTGAAGGATGAATGCATTGAGAGTCTCTTCACAACAGGGAGAAATGTTGCTTTGTGGAAATGTTCACAACCAAATATGTTCTCTGACGTTAAGTACATCTGGTAACTTTTGATTGAAAGCTACTTGAGGTCTTGCAAAATAGCCTGAGTGAGTAGTTGTTTTATCAGTTTAAAAAAACCTAGCAAGCTTGTGTCACAATGGATGGAGGCAAGCCAAGCATCAAGAAGGATGGTAGGTTCGTTAAGGAGCCAAGATGAAGCCTTGGGCACATTAATGGACATGGAGACATGCTGCCTAATGGCCAGAGCTGATGTTTGGAGGCATTTCCATTCTTCCTCTGGCTCCCTAACTTGAAGACTAGAAATGACTGACACTTCTTTTAGCTGTAACAGATACTCCACAACCAAACATCAATCTTGCAAGTAATTTAGCACACCGAGTCTTGTATTAAAAACAAACTGAAGAAAAAAAAAAGAAAAACCCCAGTATTTCTTGTTCTTGACAAAGTGAATTTCTTCTAAGTAAGGATTAAAATACCATTCAAAGGGCTGCAGAACACCAGTTGATGCCAATATTTTTCCTCCTCTGGCTCAGTCAATTCCTATGAGACACCTGCTCTATTACTAAGGAGTTGGGCCAGGTCAATGGCCTGTCTGTTGTAGTAACTGCCTCTAGTAAACACACCACCTCTTCATGCCAGGAAACTACTCTCTTTGCAGTTCTTACAAAAGACAATAATTAAGAGCACCCTTTACAAATTGAAGTATGCTTGGCTAGGGCTTTTACTCATGTTTATCACCACAACATCACCTTCATGGTGCTCTTGTTAGGCAGCTATGCTTGCACTTAAGGCACCCTACAGTCATTTGCTTTTATTGCTGAAGGAGATGATAGAGTCAGGATGGAACAAGCAAACAGGAGAAAGCCCCTTGTAGTGTTCTCACTGATGGCACGGGGAATTAGGCTTGCACTCAAGGTGAGGAAACTGCCCACAGAACCCATCAAGGTGGAGTAGCTATGGATCACCTCTGATTCCTACTACTTCTGGGACACTAGGTGATTTTAGTCAGAGTATACCCTGATTCTCCAGGCTAACTTTACTAAATTACATGTTCAAAAGTACATATGTAAATACAGTGGTTGACGGAGGCCAGGAATGATTTCTAATGTGTCTATGTATCTAGGCTAACAGTTACTTCCAGAGCTCGCTTACCAGCTACTTTCATTTAGGTTTTTGAAGCAAATGCCATTGTCATAACGATGATGGCAAGGCATAGAAAAGCTTTCATTAGTGGTTGGGATGTTGACTTGAACACAGCCGAAGTATGAAGAGTTGGTCAAGCATATTGTTATGTTTGGTATAATATAGAGAATCCTGCTATTTTTATGAACTCCAGTATGCCAACTTAAGATTAAGAGAAATATAAATTAGAGAAAGTGGTATCTTAGTTCCTTTAGAGTGTTATAAAGTAATACAATAGACTCGAAACATTAATTACCATGAGGTATTTATTGCTCACAATTCTACAGATCAAAGTGTGTCAGATCAAGATGCTGGCATGTCCAGTGTCTGGTGATAGCCCATTTCTCATAGACGGTACCTTCTGTGCCCTGTGTGGCAGAAAAGTGTGCAGATTATTGCCCTCTTCTTTAGAAGGGTGTCTGTTGCATTCATGGTGGAGCACTCAGGAAGAGAGAGACCTCATGACTCACTATCCAAGGGTCCCCATGTCTTCTTGCTATGACACTGAGATGACATTTCAGCACAGGAGTTTTGGAGGAACCAAAACATTGAGATCAGAGTAAATGGTAAGGGAAGTCATTGACTAAATTAATAGCTCTAAATATTTTGTTCTTTGGACTATAATTATAACAACTCTACTTTTACCATTTTTTATTCCTACTCTCTCTTTCAATATATTTCCCCTTTTTATTCTATTTTGAACAGTTATTTCAGCTGGTTGAGTCAGCGTGCCTGTAATTCAGAGAGGTGACCAGGTCTCTGCGTGTCTTTGATGATTCACTGTTGGCCACAGGGCTTGCTGGGCAGTGAAGAGGCTTGGCACTCAGGAAGCCATTGGAGTGAACATTGTAAACTCTAGCAGTGCCAGGAAGGGCTCCAGGCAAACTTTATAATGGTTGGGCCAAAAAAATCTGCCAGTCCTTATTTCACCTGGGACAGCCTGTTTTGAGGACCTCCCTCACTGACCAGCTGCCTTTTCTGCAGAGGACAGGAGGGACAGCTGTCCTGAGCTCAGAGAAATAGAAATAAGCCTGAGTAAGTCTGTGGAGACTTCCCCCAAGGATCTGCTTGTTTTTAATGCAAATTAAATATATTTAGCAGGAGTTGCTGAATGGTGGCTCCTATAGTGCCTCTTTTTCTTTGTCACCTTAGCCCATCTAATCTCTGAGCTTCTGGCCTGGTGCTTTACCTGCTTTGGCCCCCAGCCAAGGCCATGGTGGCAGCTGCTGATCGTGGTAGCAGCAAAGGACCTCAGGATTTCTTGAAAACCCAAGCCTTGTAAATTCTGGGGGGTGAATGAGCCCACATTAATTGCCAAATGGTGGGATGTGTTGCTCTGTTTCTTGCTGGTTGCTTCATCACTATTATATCCGGAACACTTTAAAAGCATGCCAAATTTCACACATTTTTATTAGCAATAGATTTAAAGTCTCTATTTGCCTCTTATCTACGGCTCTAGTCTCATCTTTCATCATTCACCGAGTACACACACAACTTAGTGTTTTCCAAATGTCTTGGGCTTCTTTTTATATTTATGCTTTCCAAGAAGTTGTTTCTTCTTGCTGGGCCCCTTTCCTTCTTGGTAAATTAAAAAAAAAACCCACAGTAATGATCTCTTCAACTCTCCTCTCTAGCTCTTCTTTTTCTGTTTCATCTTTTCTCGGTATTAGGGATTGAACCCAGGGCTCTAGGCAGGCACTCTACCACTGAGCTACAAACTTTGTTTGTTTGTTTTTTTAAACAAAAGTTTGAGCCAGGATATTATTCAGTAGCCTAAGCTGGAGGTAGCCGCCTGTTTTAGCCTACCAAGTAGCCAAGATTGCACCATCAGGCCTGGGTGTGTGTTTGTATTATTCTGTAACTATCTCTATTGTTTATATTTATTATATTGCCATGGTTTTTTGGAGATTAGAGGGACAAGTCTATGGGCACTGTTCAGGGGAAAAGTGAAAACGATGAGACTTCTGCAGGGTTAGGAGTTAAACTGCTTACCCAGATTTCAGGATAAGCACCTGTGAAAACAGGCAGACAGTGTTCAGGAGGTGTAAGTGGGTGAGTGGATGCCAGCATCTGGCTGCTAGTCCAGCATAGGGCACTACTGTCAAGTGTGACTGAGATTGCTCCAATCAGAGTCAGGCCATGATCTATGGGCAACTGAACTGCAGGAAGAACTCAAGGCCAGCGCAAGTGCCACACAATGTGGACTAGATTCAGTCAATATGACATGGGGGTATACTGTCAGGACTTCACCATTGCCTGCTGCAGAGTCTGGAGCACCGCCCCTTCCACGTTTTCCTAAAGAAATGTCTGAAATCTACTGAATTAGCTTCTGTAGAGAGATAGCTGGCTTGCAATGTAAAGATGAGAGACAGCAGGAGGCAGATGAAGAATCTACTCCTTAGGAGTGAGAAAGGTAGAAACACTCAGCATTTTGGCAAATTGGAGAGGTGTTCACTTTCTACCATGAGACTGCACACTCACTCTAGACTCTTGCCAACTACTTTGTCTGACATGTACTAAACATTCAATAAACGCAGACTGAAACAAGAGATGGTTAAATACACGAACGATCATCAGCCTGAAACTCCTAGCCCTTTCTCCCATACCCTGCTATCACCTGTATGAGAACACCTGTATGAGAACCCTACTATCTCCTGTATGAGAACCCTAGTATCACCTGTATGAGAACACAGCACACTATCACCTGTATGAGAACCCTACTATCATCTGTATGAGAACACAGCACACTATCACTTGTATGAGAACACAGCACACTATCACCTATATGAGAACCCTACTATCACCTGTATGAGAACACAGCACACTATCACTTGTATGAGAACACAGCACACTATCACCTGTATGAGAACACAGCACACTATCACCTGTATGAGAACACAGCACACTAGTTGAGAAAGATGCAATCTACAGTTGGTATAATTCTTCATTCCATTTTTTTAATCTCATTGGCTTCCCAACTTGAAAAGTACATTGAATTTATTTTAAACCAGAGCTGATATTAATTTCCATTTTTCTTATTAAAAAGGCTATACGTGGTGAAGAGTATCTCACACTACAATCTAGAGCATCATCTGAGCCCAGGAAAGCCAAATAGGTCCTTTCTCTGAGTTGTGCTTCCTTTCCCAGTGGCTATAATTTTTCACTAATCACGTCCTTGCTTTCTAGTTTCATACCCTTTGCAATTATTTCTGACCTCTTTATACTTACTTTGCCTGACTTTGCACCTCATTTGAACAAAACATATCTGTACTGCCTTTATGTCAGTAACTTCTTCATCTAAATTATAGATTTATGAGTTTCTGTTAATATTCTCTGAGATTTTTTCTTTATTTTGTCTCTGGGATGACTGGAGAGTATGCCTACCTTCTATTTGCAGGGAGGACATTTCTGATTTCTGTGTTTCTCTCTTTTTTTAAATTTAATTTAATTTTTTAATTTTTAATTTTTATTTTTTTATTAATTTATTCTTGTTACATCTCAATGGTTATCCCATCCCTTGTATCATCCCATTCTTCCCTCCCTCCCATTTTCCCCTTATTCCCCTCCCCTATGACTGTTCCTGAGGGGGATTACCTCCCCCTGTATATGCTCATAGGGTATCAAGTCTCTTCTCAGTGACCTGCTGTCCTTCCTCTGAGTGCCACCAGGTCTCCCCCTCCAGGGGATATGGTCAAATGTGAGAAAGTCATATCCCACTCTCCACTCAAGTGTGGAGACTGTTCTGACCATTGGCTAGATCAGGGTAGGGGTTTAAAGTTTACCGCCTGTATTGTCCTTGGCTGGTGTGTTTCTCTTTCAGGAAAGTTAAACTAATAAAGCAAGTATTAACTATGGTTATTTATTTTACATCAGGATTTATCATAGCAATCATTTAAAATGTAATTAGTTTACAATTTAAGCTTCACACTTTAGAAATTTGTATCGGCAAATTATACCTGAAGTGACTTTAGAGAAATGGAGAGAATGGACTGTGTCATGAGAGTGAGGACAAGGGAGGACATTCAGAACTTCACATCCACACAGTCTGGGCTCAGGAGAATAAGAAGAAATCTCATTTCCTGGCCAGGTTCCCAGGGAAGGATATTTCTTTTCTCTCTTCCTTCTCCTCCCCTCCTTTTCCTCCTCCTTCTCTTCCTCCTCCTCCTCTCTCTTCCTCTTCCTGATCCTTCTCCTCTCCCTCCTCCTCTTCCTCCTCCTCCTCTTCCTCCTCCTCCTCTTCCTCCCCCTCCTGTTGCTCCTCCCTCTCCTCTTCCCCCTCCTTCTCCTCCTCCCCCTCCCCCTCCTTCTTCTCCTCCCCCTCCTCCTCCTTCTCCTCCTCCCCCTTCTCCTCCCCCTCCTTCTTCTCCTCCCCCTCCTCCTCCCCCTCCTTCTCCTCCTCCCGCTCCTCCTCCCCCTCCTTCTCCTCCTCCCCCTCCTCCTCCCCCTCCTTCTCCTCCTCCCCCTCCTCCTCTTCCTCCTCCTCTTCTTTTTGTTTTCTTTCTTGGCAGTGATATTAGGTGTGAGGTGTGCCTAGCTGGCTGGCTATACCTGCTTCTCCCACGACCTTCCATTATTTATATCTCTTTACTGGTCAGTCCTGCGTATTTAGACTTAGGACACAGGCATCAAAACAAAGATTGTCAGAATTCTTTTTAAGCTCTTGCATTTCAAGATGGTGCAGGTTTTCTTAGTTACTCATCTGTCTTCAGCTACAGATTCCATCCCTGACCATGTTCGAATGTGCCCTCTGACTCAAAATTGAATTGAAAAAGCTATGAGTGGACCAGCTCTGAAAATAATTAGTTGCATACGTTACAAAGTAGACCAAGAGCCTGGTCTTTTAAATAAGAATCTGAGAACTAGATGGGATGGTAGAGATTAGTCTCTGTTCCCAAAGAGCTTAGCACTGAATTCAGGTTCACTCCTACCAAAGGCTCAAGGTGGGAGGGTTGGAAGGGAGGAAGAGGCATAAGAAACCAAAACTAAATAGAAAACACAACAGTAAAAAAAATAAGAACATCAAAGTCTCTCACTGAAGCTGAATCTTATCCATTAGTAGAACTGGCCGGTGAGCTTCCAGAACCTGCCTGTCTCTGCCCCATCCCCAGTGCTTTCCTTTATAGGGATGCATCATGCCACATGGCTTTTTTTTTTTATGGGGATCTACACTCACGTCTTCATGTTTGAGCATCAAATAGTTTACTGTCTGAGCCATCTTTCCAGTTGGCTAAAAGTCAATTGTTAAATAATAAGCCTTTTTGTATAAAGGAATTCTCAAGCTTTCTTTTGAAATTGGAACCTGTCATTTTAAAGTGTAACCTGCCTTGGGAGGAACTGCTGAGAGATGTGCTAAGCTCCATGATAGTATGGAACAGTCTGGTTTTCGAGGCTCTCCAGTTCACTCACATAGCGAGAGAAACAGAATTGAGGCTCATGTGGCTCTGTGGGATGGGAAGGTCAAGTCTAGCTGGGAGGGCTTGCCCTAATGCTCCTCTCAGCTTCATTTCCTTTTGAAAGAGACTCACATGGCCACATGGGGAGGTTGAAGAGCAAAATTAAATGTGAAAAGGTCACAAAGGGAGATGAGAAATGGCCAGAGAAAAAGAGGAGGATGTGGATGGCTAAGGGAGCTACTAGAGATTAAGAACTCTGTTTTAAATTGAGTCCAGACAGAATATGAGTACTTTTCTCTAGTTAGCATAAGCTAAGTGAGGCAGACAATCTTAAACAAACAAACAAACAAACAAACAAACAAACAACTTGATTTACCTAGATTTGGGGTTTTGCAAAGTGAGTATAAGGAAATAAGAACAGGGAAAAAATGTGAGTGTATGTAAAGAGAGTAATCTAGTCATGAAAAATTCCATGTCTTAGAAATATTCATGTCCTAGAGATTTTCCAGTGCAGAAGTTTGGTGGACAGATGGTAAACTGTCTATAGACACTTTGAATAGATGACTTTTGATTGATAAGCCATTATTGCCCTTGTGTTGGCTCTTTTATTCTGGGAGGAGGGAGGGACTCAGAGTGATCCTAAAGGTATATGATATAGATTCTACTCTAATTGATGCAACTGACTAATCAAACATCATGACAAATATGATGAAATAGGAAACTAAATTCTTTTGTTTTAGATGTTTTATTATGCCACTGTTTTATGACTATAGAATATTGCTATCTCTTAACCATATGCAAATCTCTTGGTTGATAAACCCAAGCAAAATAGAAATAGATATGATGAGCTTATGTAGGCTGGGTTTTAAATTTTCCTTTAAAAATACATTACTGCATTTGCCTTTTCATTTGGTTTATCATCGCGAATTGAAATTATCTCCTTGTGTTGAATAAAGATTCACAATCTCCTATTTTTAAAGGGCTTTGCTTACAGATAAAATTCAATTTTCTCTTCTGGCTTGAAATGTATTACATCTGACAGGCCTTTTATGTTAAGAGCTGAATATGGAATCCCAGGATGAAGCTGTGATTTATGCTGTCCATAAAACCTAAGTCCTTCACCAGCAAGGGAAAAAAATCAATCAAGAATTGGTGTAAACAGACCAACCTGGCCCCTATCTGTGGGGGAGGGGTTTAGTATTTTTCCCAGAGAGAAGTGAGGTCTTCAATAACCCCCTTTGAGGTTACCAGGATGTTATTCACAGGATCACAGCCAGTTTCCTTTACAGTGGGTGGGGATAGACATTCACACAGGTGGGATGATTTCAGATTTGTCAAGAAAAACTTAGTATGTGAAGAAGTGGCTCCCTGCTGCCAGACAGAGAACATCTGAAATTTCATTAGAACTTCATTCTTCTAATTTCAGCAAGTCATACTTTTTGTCCCACTAAAAGGAAATGTAACCTTTTGTCATTTAGTGACAGATTGAGATATTTAAATTAGTGGAATATTCATCTGGGTGACCAGAGTGTTGATGGAAAAATTGGGGGTATATAGATACCGATACACAAGTTGGTGGGTGGCAAAGGCAACAGATGATTCTGTCAGAGCCTCAGACATCAAGATGGGTTTAGAATTTCAAGCCTGAAAGGAGTCTGTATGTGAACTAGGCTGAGTTATAATTCTGTGTAGGCTCAGAGTATTCAGTAGTGACTAAGAAAGGAACATGTATAGATAATGATGTAGGTATAAGGGCAATGATCAAGTCTGTGGCATATGGTGTTTTTTCATTAACTTATTCTTTAATCAAGCAAGTGTATATCATTCTCAGGCACCAGGATAAACATGGAGGCTAACATTAATTATTATTCAGCATGACCAGCATCACAATATAATACTTAGATTACATTGGGAAAGTACCGGGATGGGTATCAAGAGCACACTAGGAAGAAGAGAAGGCTTTGTGAACAATGAAAGATATAGGATTATTAAAACATCTTCAAAAATCAAAAGGATGCTAACTAATGTGCTAGGCAGTCATGGACACAAGATCCTTTGGGAGGTAGCTTCTGTCAGTGTCACTGATTCATAGCTAGGTTTTGCGAATGAGAGCTACATAGTTAGACAGCAAAGTGAGAACAGTCTTCAGCAGGTAGCAAGTGTTGAGCAATGAGGAGTTGTTTAACAATGTCATATATATTAGGCAGAATGAGAGGCTTACAGGAGGTAAGTGTCAGTCAAAATGTGAAGCTGGAGCACAAAGTGTATTTGGGGAAAAGTTACTGACAATTCTAGAGACTTAACCAAGTATGATTAAGAATGTTTTGTGTTAAGCACATAGGGGGATGGGCAAGAGAGATTATTTAAATAGATGATATGGTAAGATTAGCACTCTATAGAAATAAGAAGAGTAGGTTGGAGGAATTCATTGCAGAGAGTATTTTGGTAGTTAATGGAAGAAATGACAAATGTTTCAATCAACAGAAAGTAGTAGCAACAGAAGTAGAGAAAAGGAGTCTGGTATTTGAAGAGTCTTGAGAACTGTCGGGGCTCTGGGGACTGATAGAAAGTGGGTAAGAAGTGAAGGAGGAGATGTCTGGTGTGGATGCTCGAGAAAATTACATGCTAACTACAACTTCTCACAGATTGGTAGGACTATGGAGGTGGACAGTTGGCAGAAGAGACTAATCAACTTTGAACTAACTGAATTTTAAATAATCAGAAATAAATCCAGTTTCAATGGGCCAGGACTAAGTTGAATATGTGGTTTCAAACTTGAAGAGCAATATGTGGATTTGGGGGTCATGAAGAAATTTGTAAGAGTTGCTATTGTAAATCTGGATGAACATTAACATCAGTGATCAGTGTAAATCCTAATGAACATTAACATCAATCAGTTAAATGAGTTGGAAGAAAGATGCTTTGAAAACAATCTGAAAAATAACAGAGATGGGAGAAAATTCATAGCTTCCATTGTTCCAGTACTTGAGAAGCTAAGAATCCCTCAAAGGAGTAAAGGGACACAAAACAAAGTATGGTATCTGTACAATGATCCCTTATTTAAATGTAAACAACCATGCATGCAACGGATGGAGGAGGGGCAGAGGAGCCTCTCCTAACTGAGTACCTATTGACAGTTGATGGCTGCCAGGGGAGGGAGAGTCATATTTCTTTAGGGGGTGGTCCTTGCCAGATTGACTCTGCTTAAGAAAATGGGTCCCACCCATACTGTAGGAGAAATATATATATGTATTTAGTTGGGAGGGAGAGGTAGGGAGATTCTAAAGGTGTTGAAGATGGAGGTGGGTGAACATTATCAAAATACATTGAATACATTACATGTATGAAGTTTTCAAAGAACAGATAAAATGTTATATTAAAAAGGCATGCAGTACTCACATATCCTACAACATGGATAGAAGTTGAAAAACTTACACCAAATCCACATTACATGATTCTGTTTATATTAGTACACAGAATGGACAGATAAAAATAGAAAGGGATTAATAATTCTTCTGTAGATGAGGAGAACTGGGTAATAGCTGATAGCAAAATGTTCCCTGTTGTTAGGAGGATGACTGAACAGGTCATGAATATGTTAAAAACATTGATTTGTGCGCTCTAAATGGGAATGTTCATTATATGGCATGTATCTCAGAAAGCTGAAGGATAAGGGGGCATGGGCAAACCTCTTAGTACAGTAGAGCTGTCTGCTCAAAACAAAAGCAGGACCATCTCTCTCATAATTGGGCAACATAGAGAAATTATTTAAAAGACAGTAGAAATTTTTGTGATGATAAGAAGGTGAACTACAGATGACACTTGTTTGAGGAGAGAAAAAGTGATAAAATCTTTCAAAGCCCTGGTTGAGAAGGGGCTGAGAGACGGGGTTAAGTTAAGGCCTGAGGAGGTGGTGTTTCACAACGAGGAAAGCCTCGCTATTTATACCAATATGTGAAGGGAAGGGAACCAAGAAGATGTAGAAGTTTTGAAGTGTGAGAATGAGGATGAGTGAGAGTCCAGAAGAGGTGATGAATGGGAGGTGATGAGACTCATGGCACAGGTGAATGGAGAGAGGGGTGTGCAAGCAATGGGAGAGAGGACAGAGCTGGTGTGCCCATACTTGGGAAGGCGTATGCTTCAGGAAGTGCCATCGAGCACCAATATTCTCACCAAGTTAGGAGGCAAATAAGCCATGGTTGAGTGGGATTTGACTTGGTAGATGGTTTTGGGAGGGGAGGGAGAACTTTTAATGAGAAGGAAGTGGAGGAAAGAGATTCCTAGAGACATGTTGGACTGTGGAACAAGTAGAAATCAGGGAGATTTCAATTGAGATTGAAGGCTGAAAGTTAATAATGACACTCTCTGTGTGAGTATGGATTTTTGAAATATCTGTTTGTCCATGTGTCCATCTCTCCCCACTCCCTCCCCCCCCCCCCCCCCCCCCTTCCTATGTGGGTTCCATCCCCATGTGTGTGCTGGAGCAATTCTCGGGAATTAGGAAGAAGAGTGACTGCTGAGATTGATTCACCTTAAAGTTTTGTAGCACACAGCATGCAGTGAGAAGTAGAGAGTCACATACAAAGCTGTACGACTGACCAGCATTACATGTGGTGCCAAAGTGGGTAAAGAAATGGTTGTTTAGACCTTATCATACGAACGGAGCTGTTTTGCTTATTGAATCAATTCAATACACAACTTCCAAAGGGAGCAAGCAAGGCTTCTGTGGTGGAGACAAGGCGTGTGGTCTGAAGACACATCTCTCAGCCTGACTTTACCTCCTGGGAAGTCCTAAGTTACTTCACAAAGTCTGAGGGATATTAGCCTAAAGTTTAAAAGTAATTGGTCTGTAGAAAATAACAAGGTGGTATAAAAGCAATCTATGGAGGGAGAGGGGCTGGAGAGAGGGCTCAGTGGTTAAGTGCACTGGTTGCTTGCCACAGAGAACCTGAGTTTAATTCCAAGGACTGGCATGGTTAACTCACAACAGTCTGTAATTCCAGTTTTGCTGTTCCAACGCCCTCTTCTGGCCTCCCAAGTGGTCATGGTACACACATGGTACACATACATGCTGGCAAAACACCCATGCACATAAAAAGGAAATAGTTAAAAACCAATTGGCTGAAAACCACCAACAAGATGAAGGCATGGAGTAAGAAGATGAGGATAAAAAGAGTCAAATGGTATATACTCACTTATATCTTCATACTAGCCCAAGGGGCATGTCCCATGAAAGCCTTCACTTACCAGGAAACTGGGACAGAGGGGAGGACATCCTATTGGGACTCTAGATGAGAGAACCATGTGAAAATAGCATTGTAGAAGGATCCAGTGGGTCCTAGAAACCTACAAGTAGAACATTATGATTGACAGATTTGGGCCAAGGGGTCCCGCTCAAACTAAGGCAACAGCCAAGGACAATATAGGTGGTAAACTTTAAACCCCTACCCAGATCTAGCCAATATTCAGAACAGTCTCCACACTTGAGTGGAGAGTGGGATATGACTTTCTCATGTACTCTGGTGCCTCACATTTGACTATGTCCCCTGGAGGGGGAGACCTGGTGGCACTCAGAGGAAGGACAGCAGGTCACCGAGAAAAGACTTGATACCCTATGAGCATATACAGGGGGAGGTAATCTCCCTCAAGAACAGTCATTGGAGAGGGGAATAAGAGGAAAATGGGAGGGAAGGAAGAATAGGAGAATACAAGGGATGGGATAACCATAGAGATGTAACAAGAATAAATTAATAAAATTAAAAAAAAAAAGAAGACAAGAAAGAGAAGATACACGAAGACGACAAAGACAGGGAAAGGAAACCAGGAGGACATGTTGTCCTAGGCATTGGCCTAAGTGCTTTACATTTGATGTTTATGGTGCATTAAGAACATATGTGATTTCTATTTTTACAAGCAAGGACATTGCTGCATCGGGAGTTGAGTCAGCTGCCCCAGGTGCCTGGCTAGCCACAGAGTACTCTTGGAGGACAGCAGTGACATTTGAGGTGAATGAGCTACTGGCACTTTCCTAGCCTTGCTTCACAAAGGGAAGCTGCAGTGGTACCTGAGTCTTGGAAGGAAACTATGCCAGCTTAGGAGAGGATGAAGGGCGAAGAGGTTTTGGAAGGAACTAGATATGATAAGACAAAAGGGCACAGGGAACTACAGGGGCTAAGGAAGTATCGAGTATTACAGAATTGTTACAAGAATTTGGGTCCTGGAGAAGCATCACGTCTTGTAAGAATTTGTGACTTTGATGGAGAATTCAGTTCGAGAGGCTGGGGAACTGTTAGCTGTCCTTAAATAATTTACAAATACCGAGAGCTGTTATAGTAAATATACATTACCATATTTCTTGTAAGGTGACACTGCTACCCACATGTGAGAAATGAAGAAACTGTAGATCTTGGAGATTAATTAGTTCAAAGCATTGTATAGGAATTCAGCCAAGGTGATTTATTTCTCCAGAATCATTGATTTTGGTTACGACAATGAGCCATTGTCCTGTATATAGGTGACACCAGGTGTTTAAGCCAGAAAGATATGCAGTTCAGGGGTAGAAGTTTTCTATTATTTCTACTAAAGGACCAAGCTTGGGACAATGTCATGTGTTAGAAGCCAGTCAGAAGACAAGGAGTATTCTAAGAAGATAGGGCAATTTAAGAGGAAAACTTGTTCTTGGACACAAAAGCTTTCAATAAAAAAAAAACCAACTCTCAGTTAAAAACATTTTTTTTTAAAAAAAATGTGAGCTCAGTATGTGTGTGTATATTTAAGGATATGAGTAACCCAGATGTCTCTGAAGACAATACATAACTGTATGATGTACACTTGTATTTTATGTGTTCTTTCAAAAATAGATGTTGCTTAGCAACCCACTAAATTTATTTCATAACTTAATTCTGGGTCAGATGCAGTATTTTAAAACATTTCCCTACAGTTAGCCTCAAAGATCCAGGGTGTGAAAGTGATGCTGTGCGCTCTCAGTTTTGAGCAGTTGGCTTAGAATAGTAGCAGGTGTTAATGACTCTCAATCAACCACTTTCTATACTTCATAAAGAAACTCTATCAACAGCCTCATCTTTAAGGTTCACCCTCGCTCTGTTTCCCTGACCCAATATTTGTTTTCTTCTCCCTTAATTTCCTGTTTTTCACTCAACTTTCCTTAGTCCCTTTGGTTTGGAAATTAATTTTTCCTGGGTTTGTTCTTCTTTTTATTGTTTTTTTTCTAAATGAATTAAAAATAATTTTAAGGCTGACCTTTCCATGTCATTTCCAATCTTCCCTTGTGGTTGTTTTATGCCTAAGTATACTGTACCGCAGTATGAGAATGAACATTTTATTGTGTGGTACATAGTTTTCATTATATAATAATTTAATTATATGACAAATGAGGTTGCAAAACTGATGTTACTCATAGCACCTCTCGTGGTCCTGCCAAATGCCCTGAGTTAACCTAACACTACCAGGAATGAATCCTGGAGTCCCAGAATCCATGGATCCTGGAATGCCAGATGAAGTTCGTCATCAATTCTGAAACCAGAGAATCAAATTAAACAGCACAAGACATCTATAGCTTAATGCTCTTTCATCCCCCAGTGGCATGTACATCCTGTGGCTCCTGTGAATACATTGCACAGTTAATGCTTTGAAATGGACTCTATCAACAAGCAAAATAGTGAAATGACAGTTATAAATTAGCAGAGAACATTTTCCTTTTATAGTTATTATCTGAGGATTCTAAGAAGTATTGACTTTGGGTTTGGATTTGCTTCCCAATTAGAGAAACTGAGGTTTGTGAGTGAAAGTGGCTTAGATTAAGGTTGCCCAGCAACTGGTGCAGAGAGCCAGGATTAGATTTAAGTGCTGGACTTGGATAACCTCTAAATTGAAACATCTGTCAAGTCTCTCTGAGCTAATGTGTTTTCAAAAAGGTTGGCTATATCTGTCAGTCACTTAAAAGTAACCAATTGGATAGAAAGTCTGGGGTTGGGGTACTTTGGGAAAACAACTTTGATTTTGTTAACATAGTTTGATGATGGGAAATTCTTTTGGGTTGATGGACTGAGTTCTTACTTAATGCTTGAGCCAAGTTCGGATCATTTAAGATCACCAAGTCAAGTTGTTTCCAGCATAGTTTTGTGGATTGTTCCCTTGTAGGTTTCATTGTCCATCAGAACAGTTAGCAAGCACATCATCTTGAGACATTCTAGTCTCTGAACTCTACTCAAATATAGTTTTAACTGTCTCAGAGATGCAAGTGATGAAAATTGGAGATGTCTGGCTTAATAAGTGACATATTTCTGGCACATAGAGACCTTGGTTCATTCATTTATAAAATAATAAAATTTTGGATTGCAGCCTTTCAGCACTTAGTTTCTTTGTGGGAGACGAAAGTCATTAGGACATGTATGCAACCAACTCACAGTATAGTCAAAGAGCTATTCACAAATGCAAACACTGAATAAAGTAAATATAGTCATATGTTTAAGATGAGGTAAGTGACTTCACTATAGGAATAGTGCAACTGGAGTGAGGAAGTAGGGATTAAGCTATATCTATGAAGGAGGTAGAAATTCATTAGTCAACCAGACTTGGTAAAAGTGGAGGCATGGGATGACATTGGTGAGAAATGCATGCACGAACCTTGCTGAACATCTCCACAAGAAGTTAACCCATTAGGTTAGAGCACCAGCTGAAGACTGAAGAAAAGATATACAAAGTCTAGTTTTCAGTCAATTAAGAGACATATTTGAATTTTAAGAAGAGATTGACAGGACCAGAAATTAATTCTTAAAATAATTTGCAGTAAGATGTATGACAGATTAAAGAATCAGCCTGGTTATGAGCTGCTGGGTTAGAAGCCTCAGTCTGGTGATTCAGGCCCAAACTTCTGACATGCTTGAGGTCTCTTGTCTTCAACAGAATAGAAACTAACACTAAAAAATGAAACAAAACAAAATTGTACCTTCCCTGCCTTGATGGTCGTTAAACCAGTAGGACAGTTTCTATGGGGCCACAGAGATTGCTATGAAGGTGGCACTGAGCCAGAGGAGAGCACTAATGTAATTGCTTTCAATGGCACATGCATTGTAGTAGAAACAGGCAACTCTTATATTGTTATCAAAATTTACTCAGGGCACAGCGTAGTGCCATCCAACAGTAATCCCAGTATTCCGGGTCTCTATGAGTTTGAGGCAAGCATGGTCAACATGGAGAAACAGGCTAGCTAAGTTGACATTGTGAGATCCTGTCTCAAAAAATTATATTGCAGTATAAAACCACAGTGAGAACATTTAAAGTTTTTTCAGGGAATTTGAGTAAGAATGGGCTCTACTTCTGCTTTTAGCTGTGTTTCTTAGTGAGACAAAGGCTAATGAGAATGTTCTTCATAGACAACATTGTCTCTTGAGTCAGTAATTGATAGCCTTGTCTTCCTGGGAACATTTTAATTTCTGTTCTTTTAGCATACTTTGATTCTCTTCTCACTTATCTTTTCCCACTTTTGTTTTTGTTTTCTCTTTTTTTCTCCCAAGTCTTCAACCTCTCCTCTAGGTCTGCTCATAAGGTCACCATGACCCTTTGTTCTTGGTAAAAGAGAGGCTGAGGTAACTCATTAATTATTGTTTGGAGTGGATAACGTTTCGTTTTTTAGTAAAAGTAGCTCAGAAATCTCAGTGGCTCCCCAAGTGCCTGGTCCACTGCTAGGAAATAGTAAACTACCCCCAAGACTATTATTTTGAGAGAAGCTGAAGCACAATTTTAAGCATTCCTGGATCCTCAGTAATGGAGATCTACTCAACTTTTCAGAATACCCATGTTTTCAAATAAGTGATCCTTTTTTCTTTTTTATAAAGTACAATAATACTGCAAATGCATGTTCTGGTTTTTGGATTAAAAAGTATGTCCGCCATACTCATGAAAACTAAATTCACATCTGTACTCTATAGGTAATACATATTGAAGAGATGACACTCCTTGGATATTTACACAGTCCTTTTGGAAAAGGCACACACACACACACACACACACACACACACACACACACACACAATCATGGAACAGAAGGTAATGGGTAATTTGGCGAGTTTTAGTAGCTCTGCTAATGCTCTCTGGAACAATGTAGCCAGCATTTTCATTAGCAGATCCCAGTAGAACATTAGACATATTAAATGAATGTATTGTTGATTGTTTTTTTATATACCTCAATCTTCCCCATTATTTAAGGGGAAAGAACTGCACTTTCACAGGGAAGAGACATTTCATGCCAGTGAACTTGAACCCTCATCGATGGCACATGGCAGACAAACAGGCTGAGGAGCTAAGAAACCAAAGACCTGAATGTCCCCAGGTGCCAAGTGAAGTATTGAATTTGATCAAGATTCTTTTCTTAATTTTGTTTTCTTTTTCTGGCTAAAAAAAATCAGAGCTTTCCCAAAGTTTCTTTAATAAATCATACAACTGCATTTTTATATCTGGCAAGGAAGCTGTTTTAGACTGTCTTTTCAGAAGCACAGGCCATTGATTTGAGATATCCAATCTCTTTAGCCTAAAAATAAACCTGGGTTCTAAGAAAATTTGTGTGTGTGTGTGTGTGTGTGTGTGTGTGTGTGTAGGAAGGCAAATAGAAAATTCTGAATGTCAAATATACTTAGCTAATAGATCCTAGAGTTGGAAATGCTATGTCTTTGTTTTTAAATGAAGAGTGAGGCTAAACAGAGGACTCATCCCTCATCCATCCTTTGGTTTACTTTGTTAAGAGCATGTTTGGGAGAAGGACCAGGTTACAAAGCTAAGATGAACTCACAGGTCCTTTCTTCTGTATGTTTCTATTTTCTGTTAGTCAGTATTGCTTGACCTCACATTTCATTCCAAATGCAGATAGAGCTAGAACAGAAGACAACAAAACCTAGATTCAGCCCCAGGACACTCTTTAATAGAAAAACATGGCCCCGGAACTCCACTGCAGGCCCATTGCCCAAGCCTGCATGGACTAACCTTTTGCACATGCAGTTGTACAGCACAGGGTAGTTATTCTAACCCAAATCAAATTTTCTCACTTTATGCATGAAAAACAAAGACATTTTCTCCTAAAATAAAGCATTTTTTCCTTCTTTCTTGCTTGCTTCCTTCTGTCCTTCCTTTCTTCTTACAAAACAAGTTAAATGGTTACTTTTTCTTTTCCTCATATGATAAGGACATGATGATGAAACCCTTTCATTTACCAGTACAGCCTGCTTTAAGTGACGATTTTTATAAAGGTTAGTGTAAATGAAATTGTTCGTAGGTAATGGTTGGAATTACGGTCCAGGTTCTGTGGTCCTCACCCTCAGGTGGCGAGCATCCAACTTAGGGCCTGATAGATTGTAGGCAAGCCACTCTACCACTGAGCCCTGCTCCCTCCAGCTTTAAATTGTTCTTTGACTATTGTGGTTTTTTTTTTTTTCTTTTGAAATAAGTGCTCACTGTGTAGCTGAGGTTGGGTTCAAATTGTTGTCAGTCTCCTCCCTCAGTGGCTGCTAGTTCAGTTCCTCAGCATTATACACTTTTCTAAAAAAATTAAATTTATTTATTTATTTATTCGCTGTACATCCCAGTCCAGTCACGTGTTTTGTCACGTGCTTAATGTACTTGAGCTACTTTCCTTTGTTTGCCAGTTGTAGGATGTTGGCACTAAGAACATGCTTGCTTTATAGGCTTGCATTTTGTTTTATTTATTGTGTGAGGGTGTGTGGTGGGGAGCATGTGGAGGTTATAGGACAACTTATAGGGGTTGCTTCTCTTCTTTCACTATGTCAGTCCTGCAGATCAAACTCGGGTCAACAGGCTTGGCAGCAGGTGCCTTTACCACTGAACCATCTCACTGGCCCCTGATCATATTACTATTAAGATTATTTTATGCTAATTTTTTTAAAAAAAGAATCACAATCATTTAACCATAAAACTGATTATTAGCTATTATATAATGCCTCCGAGTCATTAAAGGAGAAAATGGAAAAGTCCATATAAATCAATGTTATTTTAATTCAGAAATTTAAACATATTTTAGGGTTTTATTAGACAGCAGGTCCCAGAATTTGCAACAATCTGCATTTGTCACGAGGGAAATTTTCATCTGTTTCAGGAGGTGAGTCTTAAGAAACTGTTATTTTTCATAAAACTCAGGAATCACATCACCGTGCTGCTGTTTCGGCCTCTAGGTGATGGGAAATAGACTCCCCTGAGCACATGGAGGAGAACCTGGAGAAGTGTAGGAGGATGGAGGAACGATCTTACACCAGAACCAGCTCAAACACGCTCAGGACTTCCAGAACTGCCTCGAATCTGTAACAAAATCGATGGCGTTTTCCATAAGTAAATACAGACAAAACTGTGAAGCAGACAGATTTCCTACTCCCAGAATTTCCTTTTCATCCATGAATGCTCCATTTTCCTGGGAAGACCCTAAGCCATCCTTTATCCCACAAGAATGGCTCTGAATGAGCTGAGGAGACAAAGCTTTGCCTCAAAAATATATACTGCTGGTCATGGTGGTACATACCTTTAATCACAGAACTCAGGAGGCAGAGGCAGACAGATCTCTGAATTTGAGGCCAACTTAGTCTAATAGTGAGCTTCAGATCTGTAGGCTCAACTTTCTTAAACAATATATCTTATTACAACTTATTAATTGAGCATATGTCCCTTATAACCCGACTAACCAAAACAATAGGAAAAGAGGATTAAAGAACACAATAACAAAACTCTAAGACTATCAGTTCCAAGGAATGATTCTCCTGGTATAATCAGCAGGATTTCTTCTGCTGGAACCTGGAGTAACCAGAAACCAGAACCTCAGCAAGAGCCGGAGCCCCGAAGCCTTCCCTTGAGCCGCTCTCTAGGAGCGGCTCGAAATGAAGCGATGAACAGCCAAAACTATCCGAAGTCTCCAAATGCCTCACCTCCAGTTCTGGGCTCATTTATGTATCTCCTCCCTGAGTCTGTTCATGTTATCTTTTCAGCTGGCAACAATCAAGCTCCCACATGAGGTGGCTGGTCTTCTAGTGTATTAACCTTGCTTGTTCTCTCACATGACTGTTTCAATCCCACACTTGGGATCATAAAAAACAGGTTTATCTCTCCTTCACAGATTAGCCATGGCAACATAATGAGAGCCTGTCCCAGAAAAGATAAGTCTGAAGAAGGTATGATTGTTATAGTTCTTTGCCGTTTGGCTCATTAAAAGATAACAACTGCCATGGGTATATGATTGCATATTTGGTTGAGTTAAAACAATTCACATGAGCCGGGTGGTGGCTGCACATGCCTTTAAACTCAGCACTTAGGAGGCAGAGGCAGGAGAATCTCTGAGTTCAAGGCCAGCCTAGTCTATAGACCAAGATTCAAAGAAATAATATCTAACCGTGTAAATTCTTCTATACAGTATAGAGAGTAAATAGTAGAAATAAATAAATCAGGTATCAGTAATGATAATCTCCAAGGCATTAGGATATGGGTACAAACATTTAAAACATTCTCTTATGTATTCTAAATTGTTGATTATGAGCATGTAGAACTTTTGTAGTTAAAAGAGAAAGAGCTACGTAGGGAGGATATCAGAAGGCAGAGGCTACAATAATGAACCAGCAGAGTTGTGTTTGGGAGGACAACTATGAACCACTTGGTGTCTCTGGAAGCAGAAGCACAAGTGATAGAGGGACAGGTGATACGGTTGTAAGCCAGACCTTACCTAGTCAGATTCTAGGCTTAGCTTGATCATTCCTGCAGCTACAAGGTAACAGCCTGTGGGAGAGTAGGCTATGGGTCGGGGTACAGTAGACCACTGTTATAGAGTGGATAAGGAATAGGTGACCCTGGAGAGGCAGGGCTGGAGATGAAATCAATGAATAGGCCAAATGGATGAGTTTTTGCGGTAGAATCTCTATTAGTGCTGACCATGAATATGGAAGGAAAAGGATGGCCCCCAAATTGAAGAGAAAGCTTTGTCAGACATGGCCGCTCATGCCTGTAATCCTAGAAATTGGAGCTGAGGCAGAGGAGTGCTCTTAGTTTTAGACCAATCTGGGTTAGAGAGTGAGACCCTCTCCCAAATTCCAAAACAACAAAAAACTTAGCTCTAACTGCTCTACTCACCATTGACCTTCTGCAACCATATACAAGAACATTTTCTTACCTCTACTATAGAAAGAACCATGACTATGGCATTACAATTTTTTTTGGCAAGAAATACAGTCACAGGGTGCTTAAGACACTTGGTTCACCTTGTCTTTAGAGGGTATTATGCTTTCTCATAAGAACATAAAAAGTGTGTTAGACCTCATTGAATTAAAAATTTACAAAGAGCACTGCTATTTACCCTATGTTTCTTAGGCTCACACCAAGCACTTTATGTAACATGACATTTGGCTCGTATCATTCAGGAGTTAATTATTATTCTGTGGGACAGATGTATGGAGGTCACAGAGCTCCAAGCAGCAGAAGTGAACTGTGTATCCTATCTGGCTGGGGCTAGATCCATGCTCAGACACATACCTCAGTATAGAGCACAATTTGGTAATTTTTAAATAAGTGGGCTGATAAAAATACTTAAGATTTACAAATTTATTGGCCACACTTGCATTTTTCTTATTTTCATTTTTTTCCTTTTACAATTCTTAAGAATATAAAAATCAGTTTTGGTTTACAGGCTATGCAAAATGTAGTCACAGGCTGCATCAGGACCATAGTTTTCAGTCTTCTTGTACACACACACACACACACACACACACACACACACACACACACACCTCTTTTAGAGTACACTGGTGGTGAAAGGGTAGGTGGGGTGGAAAGAGAAAAATGGAGAAATAGCTTAGCCGTAGGTTTCCAGGGAAAGGGAAATCCAGCTGGAATTGAATACCCATGGTAAACACAGGGAGACCACGAAAGCATGAGTCATCACAAAGCCATAGTCTGTGTACTATCTATCCCTCAGCCAGCGAAAGCACCTCAAATGGCTTCACAGCACTCAAGTTGGGGGAGGGGAGGGTGCAGTAGAGAGTAAAGGGCTGAAGAAAGGAAATGCTCTCTTTAGCTAGAGTGTGGACCCTGCCCTTCTGGAAAAGGAAATGGAAGAGAGTGGCAAGAAAGTATGCCTTTCTGGGTACCAACTCTCAGAGAAGAGGAAAAAAGGAAAGACAAGGCAGGGAGAGGGGACTGAGCAGACAGGGCATGGTGTGTGTGAGAGAGAGACTCTGTGTGTGACTGTAGAGTCCTTTCTCCCTGGCTACCATAGCACTTACAACTTTCAGATGGATGGGGCTCTTCTGGTGGCCACCAGACTGCAGAAAGGTTCTGGAAGAGTTAAGGTTTACAAATGATAATGCGAAAGGCAGATAAAAATGTCTCCATCCACCAGGAATGATGGCTACTAAATGTCTCCATGGACCTATAAGAACTCAGCAGTGGAAAATACAATGAAGAGCCTTCTGTCCCTTGAGACATGGTGACAAATCAATATTTGATTTTGGTTCAAGAAATGTCTAGGGAAGTTGTAAGATCCACCAGAAAGTCCCAACACATTTTGAGTATCACACCTCTGTGTTTTCATCTCCAGACTTCTGCCCGAGTATCGGAGTGACAGGGATTTTCTTGAATATCCATTTTCTCACATGCCCTTTGCACTCATTGTTCCAGCAAAGGGAGTCAAATATGGATGCAAAATGACTACTTTCTGAATTATAGTCTATGCCTATTGCAAAGTCCCATTTTAGGACGCATTATTAAGAAATGTATAGCAACAATCAGGCAATACACAACATGTGTAGAAAAAGATATCTAGAGTCACCCATTTAGTATGGTAAGTGCTGTGCTGGAGGGACAGAACGTGCTAAGGCGCTACTAAGGACTGTGGCCCAATGTAGATGCAGAGGTTGGAGCTAATGTCAAAGAAACCTTCCTGAAAAGGCTTAAAAAACATCAATAATGAATGTTATAACGTGTGTGTGTGTGTGTGTGTGTGTGTGTGTGTGTGTTGTGTGTTGTGTGGTAGATGTGCATATGCCATGGTGTACATGTTGACATCAAAGAACAACTTGTGTGAATTGATTCTCTTCTACTGTCATGTCGGTTCTGGGGATGGAACTCACATCCTCGGGGTTGGCAGCAAGCACCTTTATCTGGTAATTTGTCCTGCCATTCTCTACTCGGTTTGACAAATGAATAGTTAGGAACACGAGACAGCATCTGTTCACATGGTTGGGCCTAGGAAGAAGACAGAAAGCAGGCCAGAACCAAACGCTGGCATAACCTTCAAAGGCCTTCTCTTAGGGTCCTGTATTTGCCAGACAGGCCCCCATCTCCTAAGGATTCTAAAGAGTTCTCCAAGCTGAGAGGTGAGTGTTCAGCACCCAAGCCCACTGGGCATGTTTCAGATGTATGTTGTGACGGGGCTCAGTGTTGCTGAGTGGCACAGCAAGTAATCACATGCGTTCTCAGCGACTTCCAAGCAGAAGTCATGAAAGGAAATATGAGCATGGGGCTATTCGCTCACAAATCCCCTCTGATCTTAGCCAGCTAATTCCCCTTTATCCCTTGCATGCTATTTCCTATTTGTTCTCTTGTAACCCTGTTCTATGCTCTTTAAACCTGAGGTCTCTCTACCTCTCACCTCACTCCTCATTCATAGGAGATCTCTCACCTACGCCATGACTGGTGCAGCACAAACCAGAGGAGCATTTCTTCTCTCTCAGAGAACCATCTCTGTCCTCCCTCCCTCCCCCCCTCCTCCTCTAGTGCATGGGCTTGCCACGTGTTCTTCTGTGTTCAACATGTGGACCCTGAGTCAGGGCTTTGGGCTCAGTATGATTTACTGGAGGGTTCTTTTTTTTTTTTTAACCACATAGCAGTGAAGGCAACAGGATAAGTCATGGCAAGGGCCCAAGCAAGGATGCAATTTCACTTGGGGTCTAACCTCGCCAATCTTAGGGAGCTCAGAAGCATGAATTGCACTATGGATTTAGCCTAAGTTTGGGGCAAAGGGATTGGCTTTTTGTACCCATCTGTTAGTGAGTCCTTGGCTACAAGCTGTTTCTGGGCAGAGGCAAACATCTCCTATGATCCAGCTGCTAGCTGGCTCAGGGATTTCGCCAAAGAAAGTGGAACTGTTAGCAATGGGCACTCCGAGCAGCAGGGGCTGAGGAGGGGGGGCTCTAGGTGTGTTGTGTACCAACATGACCCAACTGGGTAAGGTGAATCTTACCTGTCGGTGTCTGTGTCATAGCTCCTCAGTCTGCTCTTTTGTCATTCCTCATCCTTAGGCTCTCTGGCTTCTTTCTCTCTAAGCAATGTCGTAATGCCTAAGTCTATGATAGTAACTTTCCATTCTCCTCTCCATCCTGGTTTATCTCTTCCTACCCCCCTGTGCCAGGCTTTTTCTTTCAGGATCCCCACCTCCCCCGCCCCCCACCCCACCCCCCGCACTGCCTTCCAACCAACTGTAGTCTGGTTTTTGTCTCAACTCTTGTTCTGAAATTACTTTTGTCAAAGTTACGAACATTCTCTTTATTTCTGCTCCTGATAGACACTTTGCCGTTCTTCTTTTATTTCAACTGCCAGGAACATTTGGAGTGATCTTCTCCCTCCTCGCTAAAGAAGCCAGCGCTGCTGGATGTCTTCCGGTCCCCTCTTCTCAGCCTCAGGCCTCTCTGCCAACTTCGTTCCTTCTCTCTAGTCCCGAGAAGTCACTGTTCTACAGCAAATCTCCTATGTCTGCTCTACTCATTCTGTACATCTTTCTTTCAGACAGACTGGGGACTTTTTAAGTTTTTGAAAAGGTTTCTTCCTCCGTATACCACCATGTGAAATTCAAAGCTAAACGTGATTTATTTTACAAGAAAAATTAACATTGCTTCTTTATAGAGTTTCAGATTGCATGATTCAGAGAATTGTTTTGATACTGACCTCTCTTTCCTCTGTCTCTCTCTTTCTCTATATCTGCCTCTCCTATTTCCCTAAACATGTCCTATACTGAATATCTATCCATTAGGAAGGAGACAATGACCACTTCATTCATTTCATACCTTTCATTATAATTTAATTTTTAACGTTCTTTAACTTTATGAATGTTTTGGACACTCAGGACCACGTATCTTCTTCTCTAATACAGATTTCTAATGTGACCATCATGGGATCCTCAAACTGTCACTAAACTGAGCTTATTCAAGTATAAACTTGGGAAGCGACTATTTCTTTCAAAATAAGTCTCACTATGTAGTTGGGCCGGCCATAGAACCTCCTGAGCACTGGCATGTGGCACCATCACATCCAACTCAGGGGGTCAATCTGGATCTCACTTTCTCACTCAGCCTCATCTAACCAATTACCAGCTTCTATTGGTTGTTTACGAATACATCTCAAAGCCAACTATGACCTTTCAGCCATCTGCATTGCTTCGTGTTTTACATCTTTGAACCCCCACTCCCCCATTTCTCTCAAAGGGGGGGGGTCCCTGTAAAAGGCAAATGCAACGTTGTTCCTTCCTCTTTTAAAAAGCAATAAACTCTTGAACACGGTGTGCAAGTCCTCCAGGGCCCAAGTGCTGTTAGTCACGTCAGCATCAGTGTTTCCAGTTCCCCAAAACTCTTATCAGCTAACTCCTCTCCACCTCCCAGGAGTTCGTACAATGGTCACCTCTTCTCCCCTGGGTACTCCCTAGTTGGAGATACTCCTTCCCATCTGCTAGGCCTCCATGTAGATGTCAGTTCCGGGAAAACATTGCTAACTCCCCAAATCCTGGTTAGGTGAGCCTGCTCTCGGCACCCTACAGCATTGGTTACTTTTCCCACCGGAACACCTGCTGATCTCTCATTCTTGATGGCTCTACTCTCAGGGTCCGGGTTCTATGAAGGTAGATATGATGGCTGAGCTTGTTCAGCAGTGGATTCTGGCTGGTGAGCAGAAGGCTTCACGTCTAGTAGCTGTTCAATGAACTCCTGAGTTAATAGGCGTGTTGCCTGATTCCTAACACTAGTGTGTAAATGAGTTTTGGTCATTGGTTTTCTTGACACCCTTTTGTTTTGGTAAAATTGGAAGCTAGCAGTGTAATTTGACATATGTATATTGTAAAAAAAAATCTGACTTTGAGGAAGCCTGTATGTGTGTGCGTGCTAGGGTGTGTGTGATATATTTACAGAAGCATGCTCTATTAAATAATAGGATTTGACAAAACACTTTTAAGATGCTGTACATGGAGGAAAGAGCTTCAGGAGGAGAAAAAATAACACAGAGAACAAGTAAAGTACTGAGTGACTTCATGGATGTTTATCATTAGCTGGAATGCATTGTGTCCACTCCAGCTACCCACAGGCACTGGGGAAAACTTCCTATTTTTAAACCCAGCATAAGTCTTTTAGAATTGCACTGCCCATTCCTGCCCATACCCAAAGAGTTTATCAGTGTACTGTGCTTTTGCATTTAGTCGCCACACAGTTGTCCGAGACAGAGGTGGGAGATGTCTTTGCATGCACTTACTTAGGTCTTGCTATCTACCAGAGGGAGCAGGTCCTTCCTGATACTCTGAAATTTCAAACTTTTTGAAATTTAACTGAACCCTGTGATGTTGAGAATGTTTCACAGTCAGACAATGTCTGTGATTTGGGGTTCAGGGTAGAAGGAGCATTCTCTGCTTTATTTTTTGTTTTAAGGTCATCCATACTATTAGTGCAGTCAACTAATACTGATAACCATTGACTGATATTGGAAATAATTTTCTAAATTGTTTCAATGAAAATGTCATGATGCTTGCCTTCTGAGAGCTCTGTCCAGGTGTAAAAGAAGGAATGCACACACGTACAACAAATACATAAACTGGCATTTGTGCACTTATACACATAAATGTGTGTGATGCACACACACACACACAGACATACACACACACCACACCACACCACATATGCACAGACATATGATATTTTATTTGTTTTTATTACCTCATGTCACTTGCTTTGGAGAAATATTGTTTTGGAAAACTGCCCAAAATTAAAAAATATTTAAAAAAAAAAAACCCACAATGCGCAAAGAATATTACTTCAAATCCTACTATCTATTTATTTCATTTCCTTCTAGAAATACGTTATCTATATTATCATATATGTGCATTTTTATTTAAGTGTGATAACACGTCTATAGATAATCTATTGCAGGTTATGTTAGTCTGTTTGTAGTGCTATAACAAAATGCCCAGGACTGGGTAGTTTATGACAAGACTATAGAGAAAATTATTTTTCACAGTTCTGGTATGTCAAGTCTACTTCCAAATCATGACATTATATTTACTGTCCAGTAGGGACTATTCTCAGCTTCTAAGATGGCACCTTGTGGCTTCATTTATACGGAGGAAAGAAAACTGTCTCTTCATAGAGTAGCTCCACTATCTGGTACCAGCGGATATAAATCTATGCTTATCCACAGTTTCCTCAATTTTTATACAGATCTCATGAGACATTTATCAAATGCTGTCTCAGTTAAGGCTTCTATTGCTGTTAAAATATGGTAACCAAAAGCAACTTGGGGCAGAAAATATTTATTTTGCTTACACCTCCACACTGCAGGCCAGAAGGTCAGGGCAGAAGGCACCTCGAGGCAGGAGCTGAAGCAGGAGCCAAGCTGGTGAGCTGCTCACCAGGTTCCTCCCCATGACTCACTCAGCCTGCTGTCTTGTAGCACCCAGGGCTCCCAGGGTCACAGGGAGCTGGGCCCTCACATATTAATAATCAACTAAGAAGATGTAATACAAACTTTCTCACAGGCCAGTACAGTGGGGGTATTTTCTCAATTCAGACTCCCCCTTCTGTAAGAACTCTTATTTGTATCAAATTGACATTAAACTAGTCAGCACAATGCCTTCCCAAACTAAGATCCTAATATCCCCCAAAGAATCTGCTTGCTTCAGAGAAACCTAACAAAATAACCAAAGAAGTGAAGGAGACACACATGAGCATGTTGATCCCAGGAACCACTTTTCTCCTTTGTGAATAAACCACATATTTAACACTATTATAAAACATTTCCCAAAGTGACAGTTTCTTCCCTGATTGGTAACATCTAAATCTTTCCTTCTCTTGCTACTGGAAACTGAGCTATTTGGCTCTCTTCCACTCCATCAGCTACAAAGATTAATGTTGATTGCATAGTATCAAATTGTGTCTTTTTGGATCTTAAGGAATATTTTTTTTTATTCTGGAAACCAATTCACTAAAATATAGGTCTTGAACTATTTCTTGAACTAGATAGAACCTCTAGATTCCTTCAGTCATGTGACTGACTGTCTCTCCTCTGTCTTTTCTGCCTTGAGGGCAGATTAGCTGGAATATTGTTTCTGAACTAGTCAGGAGTACAGAAACCAGAGACCATTGTTGGGATTTCAATAGCAGTAGCAGCAGCAACAACAACAACAAAGAATTAAAAAAAAATCCAGTCACTTGGGACATTATTGAAAGGCTTGGAGAGCTGGACTTAAGGCTGGCCATTGGGAATCTCAGTGGATTGGATCACTGGGAGCTGGTCTATGGTGCAAAGCTGCTTCTCAAGACACAGACAGGGATTAGGGGCATCCTGGATAACTGCTTCAGCCACTTGTTTCAAGGATGTATTCTACAGAGCTCAGGAAGGCACTCATGACATCAGTAAGTTATGCCATGTCTGCTAGATTTAGACAAAAAAGGGTGTATGTCTTAAAGCTTGCATTTCAGGGACCACACTATTGGTAGAAGATGCCGGGATGCTGCTGTCATGAGTATTTGCAGCAGAAAGGGTGGAAACAGTCAAAGTAAGGTCTTCATCTCCTGCTTCCCTTCCAGCTCTAACAACAGCCATGCTGAGCCTGCACCACACTGACGCTCCTACATAAAAGCAAAGTAGAAAAGCACAAAACCCGTCGCTTATGTTCTAGAGAACAGTAGGACACACTAGGGGATTGGAGGAGCAAGCACAAGCTCATTTGTAACATGCACTACCTTCTACTATGCCTCACCAGTGTCCCACTCTTCCAGACGTTTACTTTGTCATTCATTCCTGCACGTAACTGTGTGTGCACACGCAGTATGTGCGAATTACTGGGCTTTTTAGTGATTTGTTTACCTAATTGTCTTATTACATTAAGCTTCTTGAAAATATATGATATATTTTATATATTGTAATATATATATCACCAGAACCTGTAATAGTGACTCACAGACAACAAGAAAAGCTATTTCAGAATAATAAGAGACATTCTCATTGAAGTTTTTCTTCCAAATATGTAACTTTGTAGCAACATTAAATTGCCATAAGCCTTATCTGAATATGTTTCTTATCTCTGAAGTGAAATGACTATGCTAATCTCAAAAGGTAAATTATAGGCTTTACATGAGAAAATATGTAGAAAGCATCTTGCATATAGTCACAACCTAATTAGTTGTGATGATGGTTATTGTTAGATGCAAATTAACACATATCAGAGCAGTGGATTGTTGAGTTTACTTTAACAATTATTCATGTTGGTAATAAAGCATACTTCCAAGAGTTTAGGATTTTTTTCCTTTTTTTATTTCTCATTATATTTTTGAATTTTAATTAATATTATAAAGAATGTAGATTTTGAAATTTACCACTTTGCATTTCTTTATGTTTTACTAGTTACTGGCTTTATTTTTATCTTATTTTTTATAGTTTTATAGAATCTTTCTTTCCAGAGTCTACATGTATTTCTATAAAATGTAGCCCAGGAGTTTCCCTGTAACACTTGGCTCTTTTTTTTTTTTTTCTTTTGATATTTTAATCTCCTCTCTGGCTTTGTTTGGATGATCTATTATTAAATTGATTTTGAAGATTTCCCTGCTCCTGTGAGGAGCTACTTTTTCCTGGAGAGTCCTAGGTCCTGGAGTCATTCCTCCTCTTTGGAAGTATATTGTACTAAGAATCGAGTCTATTGCTACAAGCTTTGGCTATTGTAATATTGACAGTTTCTTCCATCACAGAATGCAATCACTCCATGTTACTAGACAGTTATGTTTATTTAGGGAGAAAAACAGACAATCAATTTATCATACCACTGTATTGTTTTCTAAAATTTTAATTTTTTTATTATTTATTTGAGAATTTTACACATGCACACAATGTATTTTGGTCATATTAACTTCTCTCTCATTCTTCCCTCCAACTCCTCTTAGCGGATCCTCTTAGTGGATCCTCTTAGATCCACTGCAAACTTCCAACCTCCTAACCCCTAACTTTTTTCCTTCATAAAATACTGAGCCAACTTCATGCTGCCCATAGGCATGGATGTGGGAACACTAACCAGAGCATGGAGACCTGCCAGGGAACATGTTTCTAAAGCAACCCAGCTCCCCATCAGATGACAATAAATGGCTTCTCACCTAACAGTAGGGCTCTGGGAGTCTCCTTTCCCTCATGCTGGAGTGTTGATTGTTCTTGCACAGGTCTCGTGCAGGCAACCACAGCTGCTGTGAGCTCATGATTGCATTGCTCCTGTCAGAAGACAAGGATTTACCCGGGCCCTTTCTGAGCTCAGGAGCTTACAAGATTTGTGCCAGACCTCTTTGCTGTTCTCTGCACCTTTGGGGGTTGAGAGGGGAGTGTGACTATGACTATAATATGTTGTCTTTATAATAGGTCTTATCATCAAATTAGTGTGTCTACCAAGAGCAGTGGTAATGGCCAGTACTGCTTTGAGGGTCTCTAGGACACCCTGGCCAACAACTGGAGGGGAAGAGAGGCTGTCCCATTTGGTATTGGACTTGTTATTTGGCACCTCTGGTTTCTGGGAAGAGCATTTCCATGTGTGGGCATGACTGGAAGGCCAGGAATCCACCTATCTCTCTCTGCACTCAGTAAACATACTCTACTATAACAGCTTTATGTTACATGAGTTCTGGAGATTGAACTCGGGTCCCTATGATTTTTGAGGCAAGCACTTTATGTTTGAGCAACCTCCCAGCCATCATTATTGTTTTAATTTTTCCCTATCTGGGTAAATACATTGAGTATTGTTAGGTTTATTGGCTATTTTTACTTTATCCTTTGAGAGCTGCCTGTTCAGTTTGGTAGCTCAGACTACATTGATGAGGTCACTAGCAAGTGTGTGAGTGCAGATTGTCTATGCGCACATGCACAGACTATCTCTATGAGGTTACTAGCACATGTACAGGGACAGACTGCCTCTAAGTTGTCATCAGTGTGTACCTAGACATTAATGAGGTCATTGACATGTGCATAGTGATAGACTATCTCAATGAATTTACTCCAGTGTTCATAGGCATAGACCATCTTTGTGCTGTCACTTATGTGTGTGTATGTACAGACTGTTTCTATTGGGCAGTATCTCATTTGTGTGCATTGAAAGATTGCTGTTTCTATGCAGGTTCTTGTGTGTTTAAAGACTTTGTCATCACTCACTTGTGCATTTGCACAGACTGTCTTTATGTAGTCACTCATGTGTACACAAGTTCTGATTGTCTTGAATGTTATTCAAATGTGAAGTAATAGCCTGTGTGGACCCTTGCATGTTCACAAGTTCAAGGTGTCTCCTTGAGTTCACTCAGGAGTGCACAAGTGTAGCTATCTCTATGTGATTATTGTGTGCGTGTAAGGGGAAACTGTGTGGCAGTCTCTTCCGTGTGCATGGGACCAGAATGTCCATGAGGTTTCTTGTGTGTTGTATTACTTAATTTTTTTTCTTTGATGTGTCCAGACACCCAAGAAGAATCAATTTAAGAAAGGAAGAGTTACTTTTACTTACAGTTCCAACGGAAAGGCATGGTAGCAAGAGCAGCAATCTGGCAGTCATGTGTTAGTACTCTGGAAGCAGAGAGTGAACAAGAAGAGACTTGATACCCTATGAGCATATACAGGGGGAAGAGGTCCCCCTCAGTCACAGTCATAGGGGAAGGGAGTAATGGGAAAATGGGAGGGAGGGAGAAATGGGAAGATATAAGGGATGGGATAACCATTGAGGTGTAACAATAATAAATTAATAAAATAAAATTAAAAAAAAGAAAAGAAAAAAAGAAGTGAGTTTGAGCTATAAAACTTGAATTCCTGCCCCTAGTGATCCGGTTCTTACAAGACTCCACATCCTAAAGGTTCTACAACTTTCCAAATCAGAGCCAGCATCTGGGGACCAAGTCATCAAACACAAGAACCTATGGGGGCGTTACACATCCAAAGTGCATCATTTGTGCATATACGCACAGCTGTCTCCTTTTGGTCACTTGTGTGTGTGAAAATTCAGACCATCTCCCCATGGCAATCTTGCATGTATGAGCAGGTACAGACTATGTATCTAGTCATTTGCATGTGCACAGGTGCATGCTACCTGTGTGGTCACTTGCCTGTGCGTGAGTTTAGATGGTCTTCCAAGGAGAGCAGGAACAGGAACGTGGTGTTGATTTTTGTGGGGCTTGCTTGACAGACACAGGGTACGGTTCATGGGTTGAGGAATGAGTATTACAATTAGAAATGACTTTCCTCTCTAGGTCCTGGAAAGGGATGTCAGTAACTCCCGTTGGGTGTCGAAGCACTTGCCACTGCTTATCCCTCTTCTGGGAGCTAATGAGTTTTACTTGGGTGGTCTGTGGGTCAAAGGTTTCCACTGTGTGGAATGTGTTGTTCTGACTAAGTTTTCCACTTCTAGTTGGAGGTGTTCTTCATGGGCTCAGGGGAAAGTTCCCTAACTCTTGCCCCAGCTTCTCAGATTGGTGCCTGCAGGGATGAATCTTAGCCTCTAGAGCTGCCTTGAAGCTGGCTGGGCAGTGGTCTTTTCAAAATGGCTTGTCATGGCTGCTGATGTCGAAGGAAAGAAGATATTTTTCCCCCAGCACCTACATGGCATATGATCCAAGATTCTTGTCTTGTGGAATGGCAAATCCTCCTAGTGACCCACCCAATGTTGGTTGTGATTGTTTTCAAGTCTGTTTTTTTTTTTTCATTTTTTTCCTCTGGTCTCTGCCTGTCCTTGTAGCAGCGCCTGACACACTGCTCTCACTGTGCCCTCCCTTCTGTGAATTATCTGGTACTGAGAGAAGGGTGAGAATTTTGAGGCCCTTTTCAGCATGAATTCCTATGTCTTCTGTATATAACCCAAATTAAATCTTCTGGCAAATCTACATACAGAAAAAAAAAATCTCCTTTGATTTGCTAAATGCACCACTATTTCAACCACACTTAAGGTCTTTACACTCATAAAGCGCTACTTTCCACACTGATCTGTTGCTTCTAAGATGTCTGTGGGCAAACTAAATCTAGGAAGCTGTTTGCTAGAGGAATATATTGCTATAGCCTTGGAGAAAAATGTATGAGTAGATAAACAGATAATGAGAGAATTATCCAGATACTTGGAAGCCTATGAGTAAGGATTTCCAGGGATAATATGGAGAGTGAATAAAGTATGGGCAGAATAACCGAGACAGATGCAAAGCAGGAAATGGAACCCAGTGTGGAGGTAAAGAACGGGTTTCTGAAAACAAAAGAAGGTATAAGAAAATGCATTGCTACAAAGTAAAGAATGCAGGGAGCTTGAAGCAGAAGGAAGTAGCTAATAATATAAAATGTGACACAGGGTTCCAATACCACAGTGCCTGGATTTGTTCTTAATGTTGTGGGGAGGAAATGAAGATGTCATTGACAACTTTAATAAAAAGCAATTCTGATACTGTCATATATATATATATGAGAGCCAGGTTATAATTGGATTTATGGGTGCATGGTTGAGTAGAAGATGAATAATTTTCTTAGGGAATTTGAATTGGAAAATAAGAAAGAAAAAGAAAGGGTGTTAGTTATAGTTTACCCAGAAAACCTCATCTTGTATGACCAAAGGGATGAATAGAATAAATGAAGAAGGAAATAAGTTTAAATGTGGGTGTGGGTGCATGTGAGTGTGATGGAATTCGTGATGACTGGCCTCCATTCCATTATCAAAGAAAGCTGCATGACCAGTTACCAAGAGTCTAAAGAAGAAAAGATCAAGACAAAGTGGAATATTGAAGGTTACAAATAGTCCTAGAGAGGGGATATTTATGAATAAATGAAAATATCAAGTGAATAATCTATATGAGAACATTATTTTTAAAAAGTTAGTCTAAGAAAAGGAGGTAATGAGAATGGATAGCCAAAAGATAATGGAGTAAATTCCGTGAGAAGTGAGGCAGTCAAGAATTACACCTTGTTTTAGTGGATATTACCATACATAGTGACATTTCCTCACATGAAGAGGACCCAGGATGAAGAAGACTGAGCTGGATGTTGCCACTCTTTATGACTGTGGGGTAGCAGGAGCTGGGGTCATGAAAGAAGAAGAAAGTCATGTGGCTGACATGATGGGAACCTAAGAAGAGGGGGGACTTGATGGGCGAGAAAACTCATGCCGTTGTGGTGGCTTGCTGGGGAAAATCCTAAAATTGATACTTTGAATATCTACATGAGGATCACAGTGGATGATGGGAAGGTTTGGACTTATCTCCATTCCCAAATCAGTTGAGATTCCTTGAGGTCTTTTGTATTTTACTCTGGGATGGGGACTACCTTCCTAATTGTATTCAGTACCTCTCCTCCCGAGAGATTCAGGTGACTGTGGGAAGAGTGGCTGTAAGTTCTAGGGTGAACAGTTGTCTGTCAAAGCTTCTCATCTTGTGTCTCCATATGCCAGTGTCTTATATTGTGTGCTCCTAGACAAGCCTCAGTCTTGTGACTCTCTTGCTTCTGCCTCTCTAGTGCTGGGACTACCTGCAGGTGCTATATCGCCTGTGAGATATCTGGAGAGGGAGGAGAAAGTGAGCAAAGGCAGATGCTGCAGAAACTGAGAAAGTAAATGGAGTTCATCCTTTTTAATACACAGTGCAGATGGCTGATTAACCTGCTGTATTTTCTTGCAATTATGTATATAATTTTACCTCTTTCAATATTAAATGCATATATCTTTTTAAAGAATATTTTATTTTTAATTAAAATATAAATTATATACTTTTGTCCTTCATATCCCTCCCATGTGTCCCTTTTTCTCTAGCTCTCAAATTTATGGCCTTCTTTTCGTTACTTAATTATGTGTGTATGTGTGAATGTGTATTCCATATATATATATATATATATATTCGTATATTATATATTCATAAGTACATAAATAAAACATGCTCATTCTGTAGGTATATGATTTCAGGGCTGACCATTCGGTATTGGGTAACCAGTGGGAATGTGTAGGGAACTGTCCTCCTTTCAGCACTCTGTTGTTGCCTGTGTTTCTTTGTCTAGGTTTAGTGCCCCATAGGAGTTGCCTTTTCCATGTTAGCATGTCTATTGGTGTCATCCTTGTTTAGGTTTTGTTGAGGGCAGCCATGTAGACATCACTTCATGGGTGTTTCTTCTCTTGACATTTCTAGAAGTTTCGATCTCAGGATGAACTTTCTGTTCCTCTGGATGGTACAGTCTTTTAGCCTCCTCTTCTGCTGTGATCTCTGAGCCTTAAGAGCAGGAGTTGTGGACTATGTACCACATCATCATTTTTTCGTTTGTGGTTTTCTGTGGTTTTCTGTAATGGTCTCCATCTGTTGCAAAAGGAAGATTCTTTGATGAGGGGTGAAACCTATATTTATCTGTGGGTGTAAGGATAAATATTTAAAATGTAGTTAGGAATTGTGCTGGTTTAGTGAAGTGGTGGTTGTAGGTTTTCCTCCAAAATCCATGACTTCACTAGCCTCAGGGTGTTGGAAACATTTCCTGTACTAGGCATGATTTTTCTCTTGTTGAGTGAGCCTTAAGTCCAATTAAAGAGCTGTTGGTTACCACCAAGGTACTCATGCCACTATTGCACTCTTATGGATATTGTGATATGCTGGTCATTGTCATAGTTCATAAGTATATAACTCGGGTGTTTTTCTTTTCTTTGAAGTTTTCATGGTACTTTCTAGCACTGTGAAAGCTAGTCCTTAAGGAGGAGACTTTTAATTCAGACCAGCTTGGATCTTCTGGGTCCTGTGTTTGAAGTACATGGTGTTTTACCTTAAAACACTGGGAAGTTACCAGAGAGAACGGAAATAGCCTATAATACTTTTTGGAGTCTCTTGGACAACCCTAACCCAGCATCATTTATATCTTAATAAATCATTTTTGTACTAAAATGTTCAGCTTTTAATTTAGGAACTACATTGATTGATGAATCCTCAAATCTGAGCCAAGTCCTGGGTACATTAGTTAGTCCAGAAGCTGAGACATTTATCTTCACTAGCTCTGAGTAACTTTTGAAATGCTGCACATGTTATGAAAGACAAGCTGTCATACACAGGGAGTAGGCACACTGACTTTTACACTTTAACCCTCTTTTGTTTAGACAGAGAGTGGACAAGAATCTTTTTCAGCAATATAAGTGTTTCCCTTACCAATTTGATTAGGGGCTATTTCCACCTGTCTCTAAATTTTTAAAAGTTATTCTTCTTATGACTTACTGACCTGTATCTATATTTCGGTGGAGCACAGAAATATGAGAAACCACACCCGGTTTGCCGCTACCATGACATCAACATTCTCATCTGGAAGAGTAATTTATGACTGGGGAAAGAATTGGGCAAGGAAGAAAGGGAGATGAGTACAACCCGCCCCTGCTGCTGCTGCTGCTGCTGGAAAAGGATGAAGCCTTTGGAGGATGCTCAGAAGAAATGAACAGAACTGCTGGGTTGAGAGAGGACAGATGGGTGGTGGCCAAGACTGGCAAATGGAACAGAGAAACCAGTAACACACAGATAGCCCAAGGAAATCATGCCAGGAACAGGGGAATTTAGGCAAAGCGAGTAAATTTAAAGAGAGAGAGAGAGAGAGAGAGAGAGAGAGAGAGAGAGAGAGAGAGAGAGAGAGAG
>OU015747.1:112267257-112311062 GCA_907169655.1 Acomys percivali | reverse complement strand
GAGAGAGAGAGAGAGAGAGAGAGAGAGAGAGAGAGAGAGAGAGAGAGCGCAAATTGGTAAAGTACCACATCCCAGTTTCAAATGTAAACCTACAAGAGGACAGAGATAGAGTTCTAAACTTCATCCTGGGTTCCCTGTTCTTGCAGCCTGGCTTTCCTCCGCACTCCACTTAATCCTATCCCATCCCACTCCTTCTCTGGTTTCATCTCTTCTCCCACACCCCTATTTATTGAAACATTTCCACATGAAAGATTTTCTTGATGTCAGCATCACCCCAACCATCAGTAAAAACATAATGCAATTATTTTAATAAATAAGGAAAGCAAAGGGAATGTGACTAAGTTCAGGGAAAACCAGACAAGAGCCCAACACACATTGCGCCTCCAGGAAAGCAGTTGAAGGAATATCCCTCTGATCACATCCAATGCCACTTCATGGAGCTTGGATGATTTCTTGTGGCCCAGAATTATTTTTTCCAAGACATCACAAATGAATAAAAGTACTATTTTAAAACTCCTTTCTCCAAAGCATCTTAAGGTCTACAGCATGTCCAGTCTTTATTTCTTTGCTTTCATTTCTCATTTTAGTTCTGTTTTGAGTAACACAAAAATGATCTCTTTGGGGATTTCCATTTCCTGGGTGTAGAATACCAGCACATTCTATGCATGGGTTAAATACATGGCATGAGCATCATGGGTGAGAAGTGGTACAAGAAGGGTCATGTTGTCCTAATGGGAATTAGGAGTTTTCACTACCTAATGCTTGTCTAGTAAAATAACAGTCATGAAACCTAATCCAAAAGGAAATTCAAAACCTATGTCTGTCTGGCTTTTGCTGTGCAAAGCTAGCTTTTAGCTTTTCCTCTTTTGGGGGATGGCACAACATGACCGCTGTTGGAAGTACTTAGTAAGTTTAAGGACTACTGAGTGGTGGTTTAGTTGCTCTTTCTTGAATTACATAGATACAGTGTGCTCATTCTGTATAATGTTACACGTATATATGTTTTCAGAGATGACAATTTGGTATTGGGTTGGTGTGTTCTTCCCCAGGGAATGCTATTTCTCCAGCCTTTAGCCTTCCCAAGTTGCATGCAGTTCATTATGTAAGGCTGAGGCCTTGGGAGCCTCTGCTCACCCCTGTTCCTCACCCCTGACCCTTGTCTTTGTTGACATGTCTATTGTTGTCATCCTTGTTCAGGTCATGTTTAGGCAGCCATATTGGTAAGACTTTGTGTGAGTAGCTTCTCTGACAGTTTTAGGGCACACACTATCATAACAAACTGCCTTTTACTCTGGTTCTTCTGGTCCTCCCATCCCTCTCTTCTGTAATGTCCCCGATCTATAGATGCAGGAAATGTGATATATACCTTGGAGCTGCCCTACCCCATTCACTAATCTCTGCATCATGACAAGTTGTGGGTTTTTTTGTGATGGTCTCCACTTGCTGTAAAAAGGAGCTTCTTTGATGAGAGGTGGTAGCTTGTATGGGTCTAAGGATAAGATGTGGAATGCTGTAAAGAATTTTAATTATCTAGAAAGCAGTGGCAGTAGATTCTATTCTAAGGTCCATGAACATATTAGCCTCAGGACTGTAGTTAAGCTGCCAGTACCAGGCATGATTTTCCCCTTTAATTCCAATTACACAGCTGTTGGTTGCCACTGATATTTAAGTGCCACTTCTTACACCTTTATGAATATCTTGCCATGCTGGTAATTGTCATGGTTCATAGGTGTTGCAGCTGGCCAGGACTGTTTAATTGCTTCACTTCCTCGGCAGCTTGCATAGTAATTTTGGAACCATGAAAGCTAGACCACAGGAAAGAAGCTTTCAGGGTAGATTTATATGGAATCTTCTGAGTTGTGTGTTCTAAGTATGCCGTGCCTTCAGAAATAGGGGTCCATCCTCAATTAAAGGCTACATCAATAATCTATAATGTTTGGAAGTCCTGTTTTAATAGGTCTTCTAGTCTGTGTGTGTAAGTACATATATAATATTGTTTAGTGGTTTGAAGGCACTTTAAATTTAGGTTTTCTATTGCTGATTTGATATTTCATGTTAATAAAACACCATGACCAAAGCAACTCAGGGAGGAAAGGATTTAGTTGGTTTACACTTCCATTTCACAGTTCATCATCAAGTGCAGTCAGGCCAGCAACTTGAAACAGGAAGTTGGAGGCAGGAGCTGATGCAGATATCGGCTGGAGGGGTGCTGCTTACTGCCCTGATCCTCATGGCTTGCTCAGCTTGGAGCATCTTACAAAACCTGGAACCATTAGCCCAGGAGTTGCACCATGTACAATGGGCTGGTCCCTCTAACATCAATCACTAATTAAGAAAATACTCTACAGGCTTGCCTACAACTTTATCTTTTGGAATTATTTTCCCAATTGAGGTTCCTTCCTCTCAGATGACTCTAGCTTTTTTCAGGTTGACATAAAAACTAGCCAGTACAGCCATCAGTCAGATAACCCCTAATTATCACGAAGATAGAAGTAGACAGGAGGACTCTAGGAAGCAAGGAATACAAAAGGAAATTAACACAGTGTCATTTACAGGAGATTTATGATGTCTTCTACTCCCCAAACTCTTCTAAACTTTACTTCTTACAACTCATTTCCTAGCCACTTTTTCACCTTGTCCTTTAAAAAATAGTGATTGCTATAGACAAAGGATGAAACAGATACAGAATTGAACTTCCTGTCATCATAAGGATTAGGCAGTATGAGACACCTATAAGAAGCTGAGAGGCTGAAGGCTTTCTTCACCATCTTAGGGACAATCCTCAAAGCAGAGAATTATCAACACCAGTGGGTCTATCCTGAAGAAATAATTCCAGTGAAAAGGAAGAAATGCAAATAGTGTCAACATGGAGGCTTCATGCAGATATCATGGTATTTCAAAGCAGTAGGATTTTACTTAATGGAATAAATGTCTCAAATGTATCCTTTCCTAGACTCCATGATTGGCATTTCTCTGCCTCTCTACTCTTTCAAACGGCATTGGTGACTGGAAATGCCATGACAGTAATCAGATTTGGTCCTGCAGTTTGGTGCCCCGTGGTGTGATGCTCCCCCTCTGTTCTTGCTCCCCAGGGCATACATGAGTGTGAAGGAGCTGAAGGAGATCTTGCAGCTCAACAGCAGTCACTTTCTCAATGTCTACTTGGCCAGTTCAGTTCGGGACGACTTTGCAGGTTCTGCCACGTGGCCTTGGGACAAGGAAGCTGTCAGTCACCAGGGTAAGTGAAATGAAGAGCTGTGGTATAGAAAAACAAGGGTGTCTGAAGAGTGTTTGTGAAAAAGTCTGGTGACAAAAGAAAAGCAAGAAATATGAAGTCAATGAAATAAGTGCTTTAGCTTGAGAATGGCTGTTGGGTAAGTCTTGAAAAATGTTTCAAAGTAAAAATTAAAAGGTCATGGATCAAACACCAAGAATATTCTTAAACTGATTCTATAATCTAGAGATGGGCCAGTCTTGGTGACACAGACTTTTAATTCCACCTACTAAGGATGCTGGTGCTAAAAGATCACATTTCAAGGCCTGCCTGGGCTACCAAGTAAATTCAAGACAAGCCTGGGCCACTTGTTGAGTAGTGAGTTGGCGATTGTATTACCAAATGAAAAGCAAAAACAACAAAAAAAAATCACATTGCATTCATAAACTTTCAGCAACCACTGTTGACTGCACTGGGCTTGAATAAGGCTGTCCTCCTAAACAGCCAGACAATTCTAGATGCTAGAGTTAAGGGACCCTATCCCTCACTGTTAGGTAGATTTGGGAAGAATGAAGTTATTGCCTTCAGTTGTATACACACTGGTGAAACAAACAAGCTCCATCAGGTAGTCACAATTCAATGGTCATATAGGTAACCATGATTAAGTTAAATGGATCATGAAATGATCATAAATCTGGGAGAGGAACAGGTAGTTGATGAGACTAATAGGGATCTAAGAAATTTAAGAGAGGGTATGGGGAGAAAAGCAGCTCAAATATAGCATATAATTGCACAGAACTGCCAAGGAGCTAACTTCATTTTTAAAAACTGTATCATGGTATGTATAATACCAGGCAAGAAACATTACTACTTTAAGGTCACCTTGGGCTTCAGTGTGAGATCCCTATTCATTAAAAATAAACAAACAAAAAATAAGTAAAAGTTAAAAACCTAAACAGCAATGGCCACATAACCTGCATGCAAATAAGTTGGTGGGGTGAGGTCCTATTCATTGGATCCATTTTATGTCTTAGAAAATATCACTAAGGTTGCCATTGTGTAAAACCTGGTTTAGTAGCATGTTATCAGAAAGCCGGTGGGCCCGTTGCTTAGCTCAGACACTCAAGGAGACTCTAGGAAATTCAGACACACTTCAGCCATGCATTTCCAGGATGACTGGGTGAAATGAATGTATCCTCCCTGTGTTCTCCATGAAAGCCAATGTGAATTACTGTAGCCATCCTGGTGACAGTGAGTGTACTAGAGGGTCCTATTCAAACAATGCAATCAATAATGAGTTTGGGTGATTTGAATTGCTTCATCATGACAACAGTAGTAGAGAGGACACAGAGCACTGTGAAGAAGCAGCTTTCTAGTCACCAGGTGTCACCTTTCTGGTGGATGTGGGAGGAGCTCTGAGAGCAAAGTCTACTGAGCAGCTGTTGGGTTCTCAATCTCAAACCTTAAAAAGTGATGTTTCTCATCTTTATGGAAATAAATTTAGTTGTTGGGATGGAGTAGATTATTAAATGTCTTGTAATTTTATTAGGTATGAAAAGCTTGGTCAAGATTAATTCAGTCTTGGCAGTTTGATGACATCAGACAGAGAGCACAGCAATAAGGACTCAAGGGGTCCAACCCAGAGGAAAAAATAGAGAGAGATGAATGCTATAATGTAACCCATAATTTTCCTTTCAAGGAAATGGCCAAAGTCCCAGTGAAAGGAACATAGCGAGAGCAGAAACAGCACCCTAGAGTTTGCCTCAGACTCACCAGGGTGATAGAGAGTTCAAGCTCAACATCCCAGGGAAATGGGAACCACAAAAGTGGACTTGATGTGCTACTCATGGCTTTCAGCATAGAATATTTGCTATTATTTAAGGATGCATTCTGAGAGCTGGAGCCTAGAAACCTTAGAAACCAATTCCAAAATGACTTCTAAGAGATTAAAAAGTGGAACAGCTATTGAAAGAGTCACATAACTCACAACACAGAAAGAAAATGAAATTGAGACCCTGTCAACAAGGTATATTGAAGATACTCTACGCACTAGTGCAGAGGCAGGCTTCAAACGGACAAAAGTTATCCATTCGCATGTTAGAGATGTTTTATAAACTCCAAACAAAATAGGTTCAAAGAAGTTTGAGTTTATGCAACAAAATGAGGAAAATCAAAGACAAAGAGAAAAAATTTAAAGTTAGACAATGGGAAAAAATTCACTATCTTAAAAGTATGATCATATGATAAATATTTTATCTCATCAACAAAAGTTACATGGCATGAAATATTGGGCTGATTTTTTAAATGTTAAAATAATAATTGTTAACTTAGAATTCTAAATTTGCCAAAGTTATACTTTGAAAAGAAGAAAATGTATAAAATATTTTCAGATAAATCAACTCAGGTACATTTTATGTGAGTGCTAAAAGACATCATGGAAAAATTTAGGAAGCAGGAAAAACAATCTTGGGTAGAGACTGAGACATATAAAGTAACTGATGTTGCCAGAGAGAATAAAGATATTAAAAGCATACAACAATGCCTTTAACTTTATATATATATATATATACATATATATATGTAGAATTAAAATATAAAAAATCACAAAGACAAAAACAGGGACAGGACATTAAAATATTTAAGGATCCCCTTATTCCTTTGTTCAGAAAAAACACTGACTTCATATCATTTCAGGCATAACATTAATATTTATGTTGTAATCTTTAGTTTTTTTTCTATCTAAAGATTCAGCGATTAGTAAGTGCTAATGAGCAAAGTGAACCTGGAGGGATGGCTCAGTGAGTCAGAGTGCATACTGCTCACACAGAGGATTTAGGTTCAGTTGTTAGCACCCACTTCAAATGGTCTCCACAACCTGTAACTCCAGCAACAGGCATTCTGACATCCTCTTCTGGACTCTGTGGGTACCCACATTCATGTGCAAATATCTACACACACACACACACACACACACACACACACACACACACACTTTTTTAAAACTCTAAAAGAAGAAACTCTCAAAAAGAAAAGCTAATATCCTTATTACTTTGTGCCTCAGCTCAGACTAAAAGGTCATCAAAGTCACAACAAAACCCTGTTACCTGATATTGTTCTTATATTTAACACAAATGGTTAAAGTAAAAGTATATGTAATACTTTCATTTATTTAATATGTCTATATAATAAATACAATGCAAATACCAATCAAAGAAAAGCATCTTCCTAGTAACAGATTAAGTACACTTTAAAGTACTATTATCAGAAATAAATAAGGCATTTTTTAAATAAGAGAGTAAATTCAATTAGAAAATGTAATTGTGATAACTTTGGATGTGACCATTAACACATCCTGAAAAATATATCCATCTGTAGAAACATAGAAAAACTACAGTCCTAACCGGTTTCTCAGAAAACTATAAGACAAATAAATATTCAGTAGACATACAGATATTTGAGAGATATGGTTAAAATTTTAACTCAATTAACAGATCAGTCTGAACTGTAAGAACAGAAAGAACTCATGTTCTTTTCACATGCATGGAAAACTTATGGAAGGAGTTTTTGAGCTCAGAGTAACTTCAGAGGATTGAAGTCATAAATTTTTTTTTCTTATCTCATCGTAAATAAGCTAGAAATCAAATAATAAGAAAATAAAAAGGAGGAAACCTTTGAGTATTTAGAAATTAACCAATATACTTCTAACTAACCATAGGCCAAATTATAGTGGAAGCAGGAAACTATTTTAAATCAAATGATTATAGCAACATGTTATACAAAAACTTTTGTGCATATGGAGACAAGCAGGGACATCTTACAGCTTTGTTTATTAGAAAATAGGAAAGTCTGCACATCAAGCCAGCAAAAGGAGAAAAAGCATATTAAACTCAAAGAAGGAGGAGGAAGAAATCAGTAAAATCAAGAAAAGAAATAAGTTTGTTGAAAATAACTTTCATTAGAAAAAAAAAATAATGGACAAAAAGGTTTTGAAGAGAAAAAAAACAAGTCAAAGCGGAAGTGGATTGCTAGATTCCTAGAAAGACGAGCTCATCAATTAAAAACAATGACAGGCAAGCTAGAATCAAAAGTTACGTGTTCTCTCATTCCATATGTGAAGTATTTCAAAATGATAAAATTATAAATAACAAATTAACAGTTGACAATATTTAGGGAATTGGGCAAGGACTAGGTAGTGGAAAGATACAGAATTGTGTATGTATGTGTATGATGTAAAGGATGGACCATAGGAGGGAACTTTTATTGTTTTGCTTTATAGTTGTGTTTTGGGGCAGAGTCTTCCTATGTAACCATAGCTGACCCAAACCTCCTTATATAGAGCAGACTGTCTTTGAACTTACACAGATCCTTCTGGCTCCAAGTGCTGGGATTAAGGGCACCATGCTCAGAAAGGAGGAAGGTTTTAATGTGTGTGGTAATAGTTATATAATTGTATAAATGTGACAAACTAACAGAGAACTGCACAGATGCATGTACACACACGGGTATAAGAACGAGTCTGTGACCTCTACACATAAGGAGAAAACTGCATACAGTAGGTGTGCTGTGAATACTCATGGATAGAGGGACAGGTAAATAAGTTAATGGAGGAATTACATTTCAGTGTAAGAATACATGACATGTTTATAATTTAGCTCTTGAAAATCGACTCACAATGCATTACAAAAGCAGCCATGGATATTTGTATTTTGTTCTTAAAACTTTGAAGGACAAGAATGCTCTTCTGTGACATGGCTTTTAATGTGCTTTTTAGAAGTTGGCTGACTACCTCACAACTCTGATTCAGTGTGAAATTGCTTGTGCATATATTTATTGTTTTCTATTCAATTATAATTGTAATTTTAAAAAAAGAGTACCAGTGCAGACAGCTGACATGACACAATAGAGGAAGACATTGGAGATTTTTCTAAAAAGCCGGTGTATAAGATGTGCAAGCATATAAGACGACCTTCAACTTTTCCCGTTAAAGTATAGAGTTTGGAATATACTCGCCATATAAGACTACCCCTCTTCCAATGCACACCCTGTGCAGCAGACTTGGGCATGTGTCTATTTGCAGGCAGGGCACAGACAGCCAGGCACTTTATTAAATGCTGGCAGACAGCCAGTTGCAGCCTACAGTGCCCTTTTAATGTGTGCTCCACACTCAACCCTCAGAGTCGAATGATTGGGTTCTGGTGGAGAGCCAATCCATGCTTGCTTTCTCCTCCTTAAGTTACAGGAAGCTTGCTCCTCCATGCTTAATACTCCCTTGTGCAGGGAATCAACATGCAGAACCTCCCACTATATGTGCCAGACAAATGAAGCAAGGGGAAGCAAGCTGTAGGTAATTATCCGGCATACAAGATGACCTCCAACTTTGGCACAAATTTTTCATGCTTAGAAAGTCATCTTATATGCTGGAAAATATGGTATGTTCATTTCAGTGTGCAACAGCTCATCACATTTAAGGTGATCCAAGAGACCTACACATAAACATATCATCCCCAAATTTTGGAAAACCAAATGCAGTTTCCAATGACTTCCACTCTATGGGAACCCTAAGGTTCATCCTGCTTTGCTATCAACACTATTTCTACCATCTCGTTTATTTTTGTCTTTCTAATTCTATGCTAATGGAAGGAAGAATTTTTAAAAAATATATAACATAATTATAGCTCCAAAGACAGAATGTTTGACTAAATGGTAAACCAGTACTTCTATGTAAGTCAGTAATACCACAATCAAGCCCTTCATTCATTCATGGGTGCATGCATGTATTCATTCAAAAAATGATTAGTGAATCTGTTTTGTGGCAATACAAAAATAGAACAATGCAAGAACTGAAGAGTGCAGAGCACTAATGGGAGACAGACATGTAACACATATTTATGCTATTGTATCATAGAGCATCATAAAGGGCTAGGCAAGCCCATGGAGAGAAAGTGCCAAACTCTTCAAAAGCATCATGGGAGGTATTCTCAGACAGCTGACCCCTGAAGTGAGCCCTGAAGGACAGATGAGTCTAGGGTTTGCTTGGCAGACAATGGGAGGATACCCCATAGTGAAAAACTATGACTCGCCTTGATTGACTGCTAGTAAAGACTGGCCATACTTAGAAGTGGGGTGAATTCAGCATGGCTCCAACAGTGCTCCCAAACATAGCTTTTCCTTTTGTGTCCCCACAAAGATTTACAAAAATCTCCATTGTTCTTCACATGCTCTTAGAGTAACATGAAAACATTTAATCCATAAATTTAATTAGTAGCAAGCAACACAGCACTGATAGCATACCTAAATTATGAAGCAATGAATATTTCTTTCTAGCCATCATTTCAAAGGATTACTTTCTATAATTAGACAAAAAAATGCTTAATAATTAGTGAACAAATAATATATGGAAAAATATTTTTCAGTGAGGTGTGGTTCCACACAACAAAATTACTTCTGCACACAGATGGGTAATAGTTGTTGCTATAATTTAATATGTCGAATAATCAATTGTTTTGCTTCTTTTCTTTACCTTGAAGTGCTGAGAAGTTTCCTACAAAGTCCCACTGACATGACAGCCAAAACATGAGCTGACCAAGGAGAACACCAGTGGACATACCAAAGTGCATGAGGGAAGCCCATGAGGCCTCAGCCCTACACAGGGAACTATAGCAATTAAGGAAAGCTGGGAGTGGGAGAGCTGTCACTCCCCAGGGAAGAGCACACTAACTGGTCGTCCAGTGCTAAATGGCCAGCACTGAGAAACATACATTACATACTAATAACATTATACAAACCAAACATTTATATTAAGTGTTTTTAATTTAAATATATTTTATTTTTAATTATATCATTATATAAAATATATATGTATGTATTTTAATTATAAATGTATTTAGAATTGCATACATGTATGTGTTCAATAATAATTAGTGAAAAGAGAGGCCGTGAATTTAAAGGAGAACAGGGAGGGGTATGTGGGAGTTTGGAGGAGGGAAGGGAGAGATGTTGTAATAATATTATAATCTAGATAGATAGATAGATAGATAGATAGATAGATAGATAGATAGATAGATAGATAAGTAGATGAGGAAAAGGGAGTTCTGTTTTACTTAGTTAATTGTTGTGCTAAGGCAGAAACTATAGCAAAAGCTGGAGCAAATAGGAAGCCATAACTCTTTAGAATGCATTGAGTTTGGGGTTTCTCTAAATCTGCTTCCACTTAGAAGTAAGACAAACAGAGTTAAAGGCTAGGCTCACAACCACCACCACCACCACCACCACCACCACCACAACAACAACAACAACAAACCAAACCAAACAAAAAACAAAAACATAATCATGCTAAATGTAAAATCTTAAAAGATCTTCTCTTTTAAAACACATCCTGGCAATTGCGTGCATGACACCTGAGGACAGGCGTAGCTGAAACGGCACACAGGGAAATAAAACTGGCAGTGGATTCTGTAGTTCTTCATCTTCATCTTGAACATACAGTGTTTACTCAGTCTTGTCTGGAGCAGAGACTTCCATCCAATGAGAATGCCAGACTAGAAACTCCACATCGCTAAGACCTCTGGTTCTTAGAGGTCCGCATCTCTTTCCAGAACTCCTTACGTCCTTTCTTCTTTGTTCTTGCAGGCTTTATTTGTTTCTCTTCTTTTTTTTCTCTCCATCCACTCTTGCCATTTTCTTCCCCTGTGTTTCCCCAGAGCACTCCTTCCTTGGACACTAAGGCACATTTTTACAAATTTGTTCCTTCGCTGTGGAGAATATGTTTTTGAGGAAGTGTACAGTAGCCAGTAACTGGAAATAATTATATAGACACCTACAGACCAGCCCTGATCCCCCTGATGTATAGGCATAAAACATCCAGCCCTAAAAGTTTTGTAGAACCATTTAAAAATAATTTCCACCACTGCCCTTTAGTTTCTTTTTAAATAGAAATAGCTTTGAGAATCATTCTCTTTACTATGAACCACCTTGGGGGTCTACTGTTGGGTCTGTGAGAACTTGGGAATGTAACAGCACTCTGGAAGCTTGACTGTTCACAGCAGAGAATTGTCTTTTCATCAGCAACTTCTCTCCTTTCTTCCCCTGCAACATCCCCAAGACCACACAGCAGCTCTGCCCTCTTGTTTTAGCTTGTTCTTCATAATCAGAGCTGAAAGGCCTTCTGAGTAGGCACATCTGCATGCCCCCCTGCAAGTCCACTAAGGAACAGCTGTTCCACACATGGTCCCCAGTTGCTAAATGCGGAGAGTTCCATTGATTCTGTGCCCCATTTGAAAGTTGATTTTAACAGCCCTGTATGGAGTTCTGTTCTCAATGTACACATGCAAGGATGTAACCCGTGATTGACTTTGATTTCTGTTTTGAAATTCATTAGAAACTAACTCAGCTAGTGTGGTGGTGGCTGTGTTGGTAATGTGAAGGTTAAGATGATGATGTTCCATTAACCCATCACACTGGCCAAAGCACAGTCCCTTCACGACCCAGCTGGTACAGGAAACCCACACTCATGGAAGGATCGCCTACTCCTTACTTTTCTTTTTAAAATATATTTTATTAATTTATTTATATTATTTCTCAATTGTTAGCCCATCCCTTGTATCCTCCCATTCTTCCCTTCCTCCCACTTTCCCCCTACTCCCCTCCCCTATGATTGTGACTGAGGGGGACTTCCTCCCCCCTGTAAATGCTCATAGGGTATCAAGTATCTTCTTGGTAACCTACTATCCTTCCTCTGAGTGCCACCAGGCCTCCCTATTCAGGGGACATGGTCAAATATGGGGCACCAGACAGGAGGACATCCTATTGGGACCCTAGGTGAGAGAAGCAAGGGAGAATGGGGAAATAGAAGGATCCAGAGGGTCCTAGAAACCTACAAGAAGAACATTATGATGGGCACATCTGGGCTCACGGGTCCTGATCAAACTATGGCACCACCAGCCAAGGACAATATGTGCAGTAAACTTCAAACCCCTACCCATATCTAGCCGATGGACAGGACATTCTCCACAGTTGAATGGAGAGTGGGGACTGAATTTCACACACTCTGATGCTACTCCTTACTTTCAAAACCCTGTTGCTTACCTCCTATTGAAGTAAGCTATGCAGGAGACTAACATTCTTAAGTGATAGCTTAATGAAGACTTAAGCAAAAGTGTTAGCATTTAAAAAACATTCCTTGTCAGTTTACACTGTCATTTTAGTTTCTTCTGAGTCCTGTCATTTATTGGACCGACTGCCATCTCCATAGTGACAATACTTACCTTCACATGATACAATAAAAGAAAGGCAGCGACGCTTTTCTATTGCACTGGCCATCCCCAGGAGACCATCATTACAGGGAGAACTTGGTTATTAGAAATGAAACAAATATTGAGATTACACTAAGACATGATGCAAGGGCCAGTCTGAGACTGAGGCACAGGGTTACTCTCAACCCTGGAGGGCTGACCCCGGTCTCTTGATCTTCTTTCCCAGGCACCGAAGAATATACCTAGACTCTTCTGACAATGTTGAGGCCTACAACCATAAAGTCAAGGCAAGGGGTTCAGTGATGGGAGAAGGAAGGAAGCAGGGGGTGGGTTTTAGTAAGGAGGGCAGAGAGAAGTGAGGTCACTTATCAGTCACCTAAACCCATTCCACGTGATTTCTAGTTCTCTGGACACCTGTCTTGGAGTCCTATGGCCATACTGGGCGTGGTGTATTGCTATTTTCTTAAGAGTAGGAGAGGTGAACTCACTTTAGGTGAATCTACTAAAAAAGAAGCAATGTTCTTCAGGAAATAATTTAATATTTTAGTAATCCTTTGAGACTCTCATACACTATCATCTTTGTCATAATTAATCCTTAACCCACTCTTCCTAATGCCTCCCAGATCCACTCCTCATCTCCCACATCTCTTTTTGTCTTTAATTACTATTGTTATATGTACACACACATATAACGTACAAAAACAACCTTGTAAGATCATTTGTTGCTTGTCATATGTTATCAGGGTTTAATAGTTAGTATTGAACAACCAATTAGAAGGCTTATCCCTGGGGAGGATGGCTTCTCCTTCTCTGAGAAGTCATTAATTGCATGTTACTTTTCCATATAGGGGTAAAACTCCATGAAATTTTCCCCACCCAGGTTGGCATCTCAGCTGGTGTTATCATTTTGCAGAGCTTGCTTAGGTAACCATAGCATTGAGATTCCATGCGTGCAGCTTTCCTGGGTTATACAGAAGATACAGTCTCGCAGCAGATGTTTGGGTTCTGGCTCGTATAGTTTCTCTACTCTTCTAAGGTGTTCCCTGAGCCGTAGGTGTCAATACAGATGTACCAATGGGGACCCAGCACTTCATGGTCAGCTGTAGTCTACATTTTGACTAATTTTGGTTGAGTAATTCTCTTAACTCATTTGAATACAGCTAACATGTGCCAAACCCTTGTTTATTTGTTGTGTATGTGTCCACTTCCGTATGTGGAAGCCAGAGATCAATGTCCATGTCTTCCTCACTCGTTTGAAGAAGAATATCTTATTTAATCTGAAACTCACCTATTCTGCTAGACTAGTTGGCCAGCAAGTTTCAAGGATTTCCCATCTCCACCTCGTTAACGGACACTCCAAGACTGTGCTGTTGCATTAGTCTATTGTTTCATATGGGGCAAGGGTTTGAACGTAGGGGTCACGCTTACAAGTTAAACATCTCCTGACTGAGCCATAGCCATAGCTCCCCAATACTCCTAAAGAGCATGGATGTTGGTGTTATCATCCGCATCTTTACAGGCAGTGAAGCTTCCAGAAGACCAGATGGCTAATGACAGCTACAATGTAGAGGAACTAGCGATCTCTTTGGCTGCCTCTCCCTGCATTCCAGTTTCATGTGCTTCTGCCCATTAGACTGGCTCTCTACCTAAGCTTTTAAAATACTGATGCATGAACTCTACTCTGAAATATTTATATTTACTTGTTGAGGTTAGCATTTATAGTTTCAGTTTTTCTCTCTCCTGAATGATTTAATTTACATCTAGGGCTGAGGATCTTGCCCGTCTCATACAGATATGTTTGGTCGCTATAACAGCCCATGACAGAGATTAGAGAAATGGCTGTGGCTTAGTTCTGAGGGTTCTGTAGAAGGAAGGAAGAACATGATTAGATGCCACTAAGTTAGTTATAAACTATTGTCATAGAGGCTGTGTTGGACTGTTTGCTGTTTGTGAAAGACGTGGTTAAGGATGACTGCTGTTCAACTCTAAGATGTTTCCCAAACCTTCTGTTGCAGGTGGCATCATCCTCAACTCAGTCTACTATGGCATACCAGGCCATACCAATGTCATGATCCACGAAGTGGGACATGTCCTGGGACTCTACCATGTATTCAAAGGAGTCAGTGAGAAAGAATCCTGTGATGACCCCTGCAGAGAGACAGTACCATCCATGGAGACAGGGGACCTGTGTGCTGACACTGCTCCCACACGCAAGAGCAAACTGTGTCGGGACCCTGAGCCAGCTAATGACACCTGCGGCTTCACCCACTTCCCTGGGTCTCCATTCAGTAACTACATGAGCTACACAGGTATCACCACAGATGTGACATGTTTGGTACCTGTTAAGATCACATAGTGTCTTTGTGAATTGGCAGGGTATAGTTAAGGGAGCCAGGGAGGTTCTTATCACAAAGTAGAAGTATATTTTGTGTTGGGCAGTGGGTTTTCCTTTATTTTCTATGTGTTTCAAATATTTGACAAAGTACTGAGCTGTTATGGGGCCTTGTTGACTGGATTCTTTTCCATGAGAGCTTAAAAGTGAAACTTATTCCTGTCTTGAATAAAATGGGAGAAAGTCAGAAACCCTCTTGAGATCTGTTCGGCGTTTACAGCATCCTGATTCTCATTCGGGCATTTACTCTGAAGGATCTCTAGTCCTATAGTGATAAGTGACAGGTCTCTGGGTAGAGATGTCTCTTTATTACTTTTACATATAGTTAACAAATTGACTTGATTAACTGAAATACTAAAACCCTCTTATCTGATACTATGCAAAAATCGGATTCTTTTCTAATACAACATTGATTCTTAGCTTACCTTCCATGTACTGTGTCCAAAGGATACTAGTTTATTTATTTTTAATGGTGCCTTCTTGGTTCTGGGAAAACCTGTATTGTGTGGCCTTGTGCTCTTTTGGGTCATCACCTGGACCATCATTACTACCTGTGTGTTAAGCTTTCCTTATTTGCAAAAAGTAACATCAAGTACTCTTCTAATGATGGGCATAGTCATAATTAAAATAAAAAACCAATTTGATTTGGTCACCCAATCCAGTGGTGACAGAAAGCAATGTTTTTAGATCCACATTTTAATAAAAGACGAGCTACCAGCCCCCACTCATCGTTTTGAATGTAAAAAGAAGAATGAATTCATAAACATCAACACCTCCACCTTCCTCAGCCAGGAATAGGTGGCCTTGGGGATGCAGAGTCTACGAGAAGAGACTCCTTAAATTGCCCCCTTTAAGAGTGGCAGAGGCAATGTTGAGAAGCAGAATTGGGAGGTTTTTGTTCTATTATAAATCAAAAAGTGCTTGAAACGAAGATCACTCCTTTTCAAACTTAGGAAATGTATAACGAGTACTGGGATCTGGCTGACTCTGAAAATAGGATCAGGGCCACCATTCCCATCCCGGAAGCTTTCCTGACATTTCAGCTTCTTCTCCACTGAGCATCCCAGTAAAGAGTCACTCTCCTTGGGCGGGGCCACAGGGCTGTATAGCAGATGCAGGTAATTCCAAAGAGAAGTGAGGATAGCCTCTGTCGAAACACTGCCACCTTGTGGTGTGCTCAGAAGGCAGCCATCCGTTTAGGACAGCAGTTCTCAACATGTGGGCCACCCCCTCTTTGGGATTCCATGTCAGATATCCTGCACCTCAGATATTTATGATTCATAACAGCAGGGAAATTACAGTTATGAACTAGCAACAAAATAATTTTATGGTTGGGAGTCACCACAACCTAGGGAGCTATCTTAAGGGTTTGCAGTCTTAGGAAAGTTGAGAACTACTGGCTTATGACAATGCTGCGACTTCATGACCAGAGTCTCATCCTGGGACAACCCAAGAATATAGTGATGGCCTTATTTCTGAGAAAAGCAAGTTCAGTGTCCCTGTGGCTTTCTTTCTAGAGAAAAATACATTTCTTTACAGAGTTTAATGTTTTCTGCATCTAATAAATGCAAGATGCCGGGTGCCAGGAATAGTGAGCAGAGTGGGATTTGCTGCGCTTTTGTGCACTGGTACAGGTTAAAGCCTTCATGTCCATTTTTATCTCCACAGATGATGACTGCACTGACAACTTCACCCCAAACCAGGTGGCCCGGATGCATTGCTATTTGGACCTCGTATACCATCAATGGAGTGAAAGCCAAAAGCCCACTCCCATACCCATCCCACCAATGGTTATTGGGCAAACCCACAAGTCCCTCACTATTCACTGGCTGCCTCCTATTAGTGGAGTTTTGTATGACAGGTGAGAGAGGTATTCCACTATCTATGAACCATTTCAGAGTAGGGAAAATATAATCTGAGGGGAACCCCTATTGTGTTGTGAATGTGTACATGGCTGCCCAGGGTGACTCTGTGAATCTGTTATGGGCTCAGCTCCTTAGCAAGGTTAAGGGTCTCTTATGAGAGCCAGAGGTACATCATATGTGCTTATTCTATACAAGAGTAACATGGCAGGACTGGCAAGGCATTGCCCATCTGTTTTAGCCAGCTGTTCTTCTGCAGGGTAAGGTTTGCTTTGTCAAAAGTGATGATTGGGGTAAGGAAAGCAGATCATATTCTTTTAGTTAGTTATAGGGTGAAAAGAGAAAGTGTTGTGGTTTATAAACTGAACTCAGCATTTGTTTTTGTTTTCTTTTTTTTCTGAGAATGGGTTTCTCTGTGTAGTCCTGGCTATCCTGAAATTGCTCTACATGTAGACCAGGCTAGCCTTGAACTCACAGAGATCTGCCTGCCTCTACCACCCTGATTGCGAGATTAAAGGCGTGATCCTCCATGCCTGGCTTGAATTCAGCATTTCCACTACTCTTTCTGTCTTTAGTTGAAATCTGTGATCTGCCTGGTGGCCACTATCTGAAATCGTTATTATTTGCCTCCGCTACTGGAAGCTAGTGTTTTTGTCTTTGGGACTGCCATAGCTGGCACTCACTTAGTACATACTGAAGAAAGCCACGGTACTTGAAGGCAGCTATCATTCTTCCTTTGCCTACTTGTAGAACTGAGTCTCAGAGAAGTCTAAAAAAAGCTCAAGATAGAGATGGGGGCAGGGAGAAGAGAGAGAAGGTCTAATGTGGCAACAGGGATCATGGGTTCACTGAAAAGGTTCCTTTGGCCATGCAGACTTGGCTCTCTGGAAGCCTACAGCATGATGCTAAATGATAAGGCAGCTGTTTTCTTCTGTATGGAATAGCTGGCTTCGCTTGTTTACTGTAGTTCTTCCAGTGAGCACCACTCGTGCCTGTGAGTGAGAAACATGGGACTAGCTCAAGACCCCACAATAGGTGACTCAGGGGGAAATTCAGAAATGAGGAACACAGAGTAGATAAATACTTTGAATTTTGAGTTTCCCCATTTAGAAGGCAGACATCTGTTTTTAAAATTATTTTCTTAATATAATATTTGATTAATTCTTTGAGAATTTCATTTAATGAAATTTGACCACATTCACCCCAACTCCTCCCTATGACTCCTCCCAGATCCACCCTCACCTTTCCACATCCCCAAATATACAATTTTAAAAAATAACCCATTAGGTCTAATTTGTGCTTCCCGGATACTCATGAGTGTAGGACCACTGGACAGTAACTCTTCTTTTTACAACACTTTTTTGTAGGGATCTAGGTCCAGCTAAGGGGCAGATGTCCCTACAGCATGTCCTTATTCTCTCTGGATTCAGTCAAAACCTGGGCTTTGTGCCAGAGAAGAAAACATGAAGATATAATAAAGGCAGTGGATTCTTTGTTCAAAGTGATGTTCACAGTATCTTAAAATCCTCCTTCCTTGACTCACACTTAGCCATGACGTCACTTAGCACCCACAGCACCACACTGTCATTTGCATTGTCATCAGCACCCAGATTTTCATGGGTGCCTTTGGTGATTCAGCATACATCTATGCCATGTGTATAAGAATCATCTTCCTGCAAGTGTGACCTTGTGCAGATCTGGCAGGACCAGCTGAACAGTAAGTCCCGTGCGGGTACATGCAAACCCGAGTTTTACATCAGTTTATGTAACACGTGTAAACAATTTAATCTTTCAATTCTCTCTTTGGTACAAATGTTACGATAAAGCAGACATCAGAACTGGCTTGCTGAGAGTCTGTTGGCAGAAGAGACTAGAGTTTGCTTCCTTTTCCCGGCTAGGTGGGCTACAGTGTTGAGGCCTCTTAGCACGTGTGTTGAGGAGACTCACGTCATATGCCCAGCAATTTGTGTCATGCCTGGAGTTATGTTTACTCCACCCTTGTAGGTATTTGGAATCCTTGGGTCAGAGTGGAGCCCTAGCTACGCACACTGCAGCAGCTCCAGAAGGGCAAGTGCATCAGGGAGATGTGGTTTGGAACTGTGGCCACGTTAGCATGAGCGCTGGGGGAATAAGAGGGTGGGTCTTAACTAAACCTTTTAGTTGCTAAAACTATGGAACACTAGGTGGTGATTGGGAGCTTGCTCAGAGCAATTAAGGAACTTGTGACTTTGGGTAGCTGACTTAAAGTTTTCTGAGCCCCAGTTTTCTCATTTGTAAGCGTAGTATCATTGCAAGGATTAGAAAGTTGTGAAAAACACAAGGTCAGGTATGTAAGGTGTTTAATAGATGGGGGATCTTGTCATAATTATCACTCTTGTTAAACAATAAGGTTTTACTAGTATATTATAAGATACTAATCTGCTAGTCATATGTTTTCTTGATATGATACCTGATTCGAAGCTAACATTTCAGATGTATTGTTCATAATAGTGCTTTTGAGGACATTTCAAGTAAGTCGTTGGCCCTTGTTACTTAGTATATCTCTAAGCAGCCATCTCTATATATTCTGGTCACCCCAAATGCAGTGCTTGTAAAGCCTCTTCCTAGACTGAGTTATCTCAGAGACATTTACAGCATAGACATCTACAGCATAGACATTTACAAAGGGTCTGCTGAATCTAGGTGTGTGCTGATTCTTAGGGACACAATGAGAGCTGAACAGACCCAGACATACAAGCCCAAGAGTCAAAAGAGGATGGCTGTGAATTTGCAGCACCACATAGCAGTGTCCTGAGAAAGGGCCCAGCTATAAGGTGTGTACAAAGAGGCAGGTGCCAAACTCACAGAGGAGGATGAGCACAACTTCCTAAGTGAAGTAAGAGCTTCCTGAGCAAGGGTGCTTGAAAAGCCCATTTGATCATTGTAAGAACATGCGTTTAGTGGAGTGATGTGAAGGGCACGGAGTGTTTGGAACATGATATGGTGAAACGTCTGCTAGAAATGTAAAGTTTTTGAAGGAACTGCAGGACATAAGGCTGGAGCTGTCTTGTGATAAGGAAGTATGATCCATTGCTATGAGAAATGGAGAATCAGGAGGCATTCTATACTTCACACTTTATTTTGTGCATGTGAGTAAAGGTAGGGGATTAATAGGTCAAAAAATCATAACCCATGTGGCTAGTGATTTCACTCTAAAAACCATTGTTTTAGTGGGCAGGCATGGGTTTCCTATGCCTTCCTGATACTTATTAACTACACAAAGGGGTTTTGTGCTGGTTCAGAAAAATACGCTTGTGTCTTGTTTAATGATTCTAGGACAAAAGCTCACTTTCATCTCATGGGTCCCTTTGTGACTTTGTTAAAAACTCTTCTGTTTCTTGACCTTGAGGTTCTGTGATTTTGCAATGATGAGGTCTACAGGAGGACCTGAGTTGCAACAATAAGTGTGCCCACTTGTCTCTCTGGGCCTGATTCTCTAGTGACGCTATCCTTCCTCAAAGTCGGCCTGGTGTCTTTTCCCCAGTTCAACATAAGAACATTCCCTTCTTCACACTTCCTCTTCCCAGGGCCCCCGGCAGTATGTGTGGTTCCTGCACTCAAGATGGGACATTCCGTCAGTATGTACACAAGGCATCCTCTGGGCGGGTGTGTGACTCTTCAGGTTTCTGGACTCCAGAGGAGGCTGTGGGTAAAGTATCACGGATTTTTTTTAACTAATATTTTAGTGGCCATCAGTCATGGGTCATGGATGAAGCAGTGGTGTATGTTCATGTGGTTTTGTGAGTGGGTGTGGGAGGGTCTGCAGAATAGTCCCAGGATCTTGGAAACACTGCCGCTACTTCTGCATGCTGAGTGTCTTGTATTGATATAATGTGACAGTGTCAAGGCTGTGAGGATGCAGGGGCTCTGAGAACACAGCCTATCACAAGTGTAACCTCAGGGTGAGCTAGGGCTAGAACTGTTGCCTATGTCTATTTGTCCCTGAAGCAACTTTGGTGCAGGATGGTGTAAGCTAAGTTCTTATTCCTCTCTATCAGGATAGTAATAGAGAACACATTGCCGAGAACACTCACGCGCTGGCTGAGAAAGCCTGGGTGGGGGCAGGGTGGACTAGGTGTTCCACACGGATCGTTCTCATCTACACTGTTTTATGAGTCTATTAATCACTGGTACTGGTTGTGCTCTGAATGTGATCTAAGCTAGGCTCTAGAAGGGAGAAGTTGTTTTTTGTTATTTCATTTCCTGTCTCTCCCCCAAGTTATCTAACAGTCACATACTCACTCATATATGCATATCAGGATCTAGAAGGCAAATTTCAGCATGAGTCTTTTCGTTGCCAGGGCAGAAAACGCTGTTGGCATGGCTTCTAGCCCCCATGGTAAAGGCCTTGGCTTCCTGCCACCGCCATCTTTTGTTTGGTTGTAGGTTTTGTTTTTGTTTTTTGTCGCCGTTACTTTTTTAAGACAGGGTTTCTCTGTGTAGCCCTGGATGTCCTAGAACTAGCTCTGTAGACCAGGCTGGCTTCAAAATAAGAGATCCACCTGCCTCTGCCTCCACGTGCTGGGATCCAAGGAGAAGGCCATTATGTATGCTGGCTCTTCACCATTATTTTTGATATCCACCTAATCATTAACTTCTGGACATCCTCCCCTCTGTAGGTACTAAGAGCCACAAAACTACTGAGAAAGGTCTGTTCGAAACAGTCTATTTGAATTCATTTTCAGCCTTGATTGTGACAAGATAAACAATAACAATGAGCAATGTGTCTGGGCTCATAGTCATTCAAGTGATAGAGCCTCAAGGAGAAAGCTGGATGGAAATGATTGACAGCACTGATGGTGTATGAATCTGCTCAAAAGAGAGATTTGGGGGGAAGAATAGAAAGTGAATGTGAAACTAAGAGAAATAGACTTTTCTGGAGACTGACAGTCCGCACAAAGCACTGTCCATGGCAAACTGTTGAGTGGTGGGACTTTAATGCTGCTCTGACTCCTTGACCCAGCACTGCATTCATTTTAATTTGAGGGAAAATTCAAAGCTATCTGACAGAGATGGGAATTTCAATTTATGGGTACTAACTCTGGTATCTTGAAACAAACTAAGTCAACTCTCAGGTCTTCTATTCCATATTTCACAGGATTGGACTGTAGGAACATTTGATTTGCTAGTGTTAAGAGATAACAATTGAAAAAAATCCTGTTAGGAAAAAAATTGGCCTACTTTTTCTTTAGAAGGGCAAATGACCAGGTCATATTTTAAAGACACACATATAAGTAGCTTATATGGTGGGGGTTAAATATTAGTACTTATTTATAAATAAGAAAGTAAAGATTCACAGCATCTGGCAGGGTGTCTAGTAGAGCCTCATTATGCCAATTTCCTGTTCAGTATTTGTAGTTCAATTTCCCCATGTGATATGAAAGAAAATGACATTTATAAAGATTATTTTTCCTGAGCTGTCAACAATATGTTTATGCTATTTGATTTTTCCTTCCTTATATTTTTACTTGGCTGATAAATTCTGAATTTTCCTGCCCCATCACATGTGTTTACATTTCCTGGTTTCCTACACATGGTTACCTACCTGCATAGAAGTACTTGAGCTGAAATGGAAACTGCAACACATGACTTTAAAGTTTGGCTAACAGTCACAGTGCCAAGGTGGGAACTTGGGAAATATAAAACTTTCATGAAGAGGACCAGAAAGAGGGTAACAATAAGTTGAAATTATCACTGGGCTTTAGAAATGTTAGCATATCATAGTTATTAATAAACTAAATGTAGAAAGTTATCTGCTCAACTTTTAAAAAATAAGATAGAGGTTAATTTTTCTGTATTAGCCTCTGGTTCCTCCTATGATTTCATTATCCCATTCTAATTCCACTCCCTGTAGATTTTCTTGATAAAAGTCACCATGTACAAATGACAGAGTAGTGGAGGAAGACATTTATTGTTACACTTTTGCCCCAAGGAGCACTTAGACAATCCACGAAATGATGGGCTTTCTGTGAGAATTCTGATGTCTCCTTCATCCGTTTGTCTGCTAATGTGGGCTGCTCTCTCTCATAATTTTAATGATGGTGCCCAATGCATCTTTTCTTTCATCTCCCCAGGGCCTCCTGATGTGGATCGTCCCTGTGAGCCTAGCTTGCAGGCCTGGAGTCCTGAGGTCCACCTGTACCACATGAATATGACTGTGCCCTGCCCAGAAGAAGGCTGCAGCTTGGAGCTGCTTTTCCAACACCCAGTCGAAGCTGATACCCTCACACTCTGGGTTACTTACCTCTCTGCGAACTCTTCCAAGGCACTCTTTGACATAGAGATCTTGCTGGAACACAAGGCATCTGTGCACCTTGGGCCCTATAACACTTTTTGTGACCTGCCGCTCACCGTCAAGCTCTACATGGATGGAAAGGTCTCTGGAGTAAAAGTCTACACCTTTGATGAACGAATGGAAATCGATGCTGCTCTCCTGACTTCTCGGCCCAATAGTTCCTTGTGTTCTGAGTGCAGCCTCGTAAGTTACCAGGTTCTCCGAGAGCCTCCTTTTTCCAGTGGCTTGCCCATGGTGATGACACACCCACACAGGAAGTTCACGGACATGTAAGTTGGGTAGCAGAATCTTCTAAACTGTGGGACTTGTGGGTACTTTGTTTCAATTTGGTTATCTTTGCTTCCAGTTTTTAATATGCTGGTATGCTTCTGGTTGGAGAAGAGTTCAGAATTTCAGAAGAAAGTTTGTCTTAAGCGACAAATATGAAATGAAAAAAAAAATACTTCACAGAAAAGGAAAATTAAGGGCTTTGACTGCTAATGTTGTCATTATGATAACGAGGAAGTTATTGGATGAGGTCTTTCAGTTGAAGGAGTGAAATCAATACTAAAGTTGATTAGAAGCAGGTTTTTTTGTGTCTTGCAGCAATTTTATTTTGGATTCCTTCTTGTAGCTTTCCAATAATCATCGTGGCTTCCATAATTTTCAAGTTATAGTCAATTAGTCCATAGTTATGCTGAAAGGTCACAGGTCTTTCATATGTTAAACACAGCTTCATGATTCTCCCATAATGCATATATTTTTCTTCCTTTTCCAATTTCCTCTCCTCCTTTTCTTCTGTCTTTTGTTTCTAGTTTTCAATTATTTTATTTAGTGTCCTTTTTCCCCTACATTTAGTGAGTTTTGCTATGTTCCTGGCACAGTGTACTCAATCTTAGAGAAAGACTAGGTTACAAATTTATCACTTATCTTAGATACTGGGATAGTCAAAGGCAAGCCCTTCCACTTCTGACTCTGCTTAGAGACAGTGGAGGGCATACCAGGTTACAATAGTTTGATCAGAGGGTACACATTGGTTAAATTTTGCCACATTAGAAATGATCAGATTACAATAGCAAACTTTATTTCATTATTCTATGCATGGGCTGGGTGATATCCTCTAGACTGATTGTTTGATCCCAAGATGACATCATAAGCACATTGGGGCCCTCAGATGAGACAGCTGACATGACTGGGAATGTGAGGACCCTTTACCTGAAGACCATTCAAGCCCTGTCTTAGGCTGCTTCTCACAGGTGAATAGCCGTTTCCAAGAGAGTGTCTAGAAGCAGGGAGAATAAACTCCCCGGAACTGGTAACTTCCAAATCTCTGCTGGAAATTACTCTTGATAATGTTACATGGAAATTTCCAGATTCAAATAATGAACCACCTGTCTTAAAAAGGAGAGACAGCAGTCCCACAAAGTAGAGATGTCACCCTGGCTGGGGTAGACATCTGGCAATCCACCCCAGCTACACAGCCTACAAGAAAACACCCAGTTTGAGGCCCAGTACATTCCTCTTTCAATGGTTGCTCTCTTCTTTAGTATCAGAAGACTGAAAAAGTGGTTAAAAAATATAAAAGTGGAATTCAGGCCATGAGGTACATTTAGAAAGAAAAGTTAGAATGATTTCGATTCTGTAGTCAGGCAGTTGATAGGATGTTTGTTATATGATGATATCTGCGTATGAATATTTAAGGTCATAATATCCTGTTTTATAGATAGAAAACTAACACTTGCCTTAAACTGGGTTGCTGAGCTAATAGATGGACATACTAGAATTCAAACCCCATTTCCAACTCATTCCATCCTCTTTCCTCTCCCAGACTCTGCTCACGGGAGACCCATCTACCTGCTGCTTTGTTTTCCCATAAGAAGAATAAACATACAATGGCATTTCTATCCAATCTTGCTCCCAGCCACAGAGCAGTATAAGACTTGTAAGCATGGTTGGACAAGAACAGAGGAAATCAACCATCAACATTGATGGGGATAAAAATGGGCATACTTTAGAAACATCTGGCACTCTTGGGAGAGGATTTCTTTCTTAAAAGGGAAAACTAGTTTGGGTATATAAAAGTTTTTAATATTTAGATGTCTGTCCAATTAAAATGCCTAAAAACCAGTAAAGAAGATTTTAAAGGTACTTGGGAAATCCCAGGACATTTCTTGTTTGCTGGTTGCTACATCAGATTGTTGGGAGGTGGTGCTCTGGTTGCTTAAAGAGTCTGTTAAGGAAAATAGAGTTTTGGGAGGAGATTCACACTGGGCCATCCTGGCAGCCTAATAATTCATTAACCATTTTCCTACTAAATAAAGGTCTCATGTCACACACTCCTGATTTATTCAAAACACCATGGACCAGAGTCTGATAAATCCCCTCATTCTCTCAGGTCAATTATACCAACTCCATTCTTGGTATTCAGAGATAGAGACCAATTTAATGTGTTTCATTTTTCTTTTTCTTTTTGTTTTGCTTTCTTTTTTTCTTCTTGGCTTTTTGAGACAAGGCTATCCTAGACTTGCTTTGTAGAGCAGACTGCCCTCAAAATCATAGAGATCCACCTGCCTCTGCCTCCTGAGTGCTAGGGTTACAGGCGTGGGTCACCATGTTTCTAACTGGAAAAATTTTAAACCTCTTCCAAGTAATGATGAGTTGTGTTCTACCTTCTATGAATATGTGTCGCAGTCTTTCCATGGCAAGAATTTTCTTTTAAGAAAACTGTGGTCGACAAGTCCAAGAAAGAAGCTCTTATCTTCACTTAGTTTGACTACTTTAAAAATACACATGACTGGTTTTTCAATAATTCTTCTATAACCTTGGTTAAAAATGCTACACATACCATCCTCATACCTTCTCAGGGACTATTACATTGTTAACTCACCAAGCACATACTAATACATTTACTAGTGGAAAACATCTAAGGCCAACAGAAATCAATATTTACTCAAGCACGGAGCTGCTCGTAGGACTGAGCATTGATCTTTGTTTCAGACAGTTGGCAGCTTTCACATAATAGCTTCCTTAAGACACTCATGTGAACCAACTACAGAGGACGCTTAGTACGGCACCACTTTGCAGATGTGATGGTCACAAACTCATTGATTTCCACAGGGAGGTCGTCCCGGGGCTGACGTATCAGTATCAGGTTCAAGCTGAAGCTGACGGGGAACTCGGAGAACCTTCCCCACCTCTGAGCCATGTTCATGGAGGCCCTTACTGTGGAGACGGGAAGGTGGAAAGGTGAGTCCTGTGCGAGAGACAGCGTGAGTGAGTTAGGTCGTACCCAACAGCTCAAAGGGGCTCAACCTCGGTTTGAGCTAGACTAAACTTTAAAAAATAAACAGAAGCAAGGGACTATGTGAGTCTCACATAGAAATAACAAAATCTGGGGTCTTGAGAGGGCGCTGGCACCTCTGCATAGAGCTGAAGGCATTTATTCCACTCTGCTCTCCAGACTGCTGAGGTATTGGGGATGACTCTCTGGGGCCCCCTTAAGGCCTTCGTGTGTCACTGCAGGGCAGTGAGGTAGGTACAGAATTTATGCAGATAAAGCTTAAACAATATTGAAGGAGGATATAATTTGGAGCAAGGATCTGCTTGTTCAGTTTTACTAAGTGGATGCGATTGGAGGAAAAGGGGTTAGTCATTTGGTCCACTTACTGTGCAATTGCCAGATCTTCTGTAAGCATCACCATTAATTAAGTATAATTAATCCTTTGGTTCCTTAACATTCCGTGATCCACTGTCTATTGTTTGCCTGGAACTTGTCCAAGTTTAGCACTGACATATGTCCAGTCTTAGGAGATACAGGGCAATTGGTCAACTATCATCTAAGTTACCCTGAGAGTAGAAATCTGTGAGGCAAACTATGATGCATCGCCAAATTCTGTCCCCTAGTTAGACAGCCCGTATTTTAGTTTCTCAGACATGAAAAATATATATTCAGTTCTCTAGTCTTTTGTGGGAGTCCTTCCAACTATCGATCACTGAGCATTGTTTATCTCCTTGGTCTTCTGAGATCCTAAAGTCATGGTATAATCCTATCTCATCCTAAACACCCACTGTTTCCTTGTTTCCCATAGAGACACAATAGAAATCGCTTACGTATGTAAACTTCAGTTGTTTGTCCTTGTACCTCCCCAGTTCATCCTCACTGTGCTAGCTCTCTTCTTGTGCCGCTCTTCAATTGTGGCCATTGAGCATATGTAGCAGAAAGTGATGCAGGGCCACCTTCCTAATTTGGTAGCCGTATCTACTCCCATCCCTTGAAGTAGCTTAACTAGAGCTAGCAATTCTCTGCTAGTGGATCTCACAGTGTTCTATGTCAAAGTTAACTCTTTATGTATGTATATATATATTTTAATTTATTCATATTACATCTCAATTGTTATCCCATCGCTTGTATCTTCCCATTCCTCCTTCCTTCCTGCTTTCACTCTACTCCCCTCCCCTATGACTGTGACGAGGGGGACCTCCTCCCCCCTGTATATGCTCATAGGGTATCGAGTCTCTTCTTGGTAGCCTGTTCTCCTTCCTCTGAGTGCCACCAGGCCTCCCCATCAAGGGGACATGGTAAAAAATGGGGCACTAGAGTACGTGTGAAAGTCAGACCCCACTCTCCACTCAGCTGTAGAGAATGTCCTGTCCATTGGCTAGATCTGGGTAGGGGTTCAAAGTTTACTGCACATATTGTCCTTGGCTGGTGCCATAGTTTGAGCAGGACCCCTGGGCCCAGATCTGCCCATCACAATGTTCTTCTTATAGGTTTCTAGGACCCTCTGGGTCCTTCTATTTCCCCATTCTCCCATGCTTCTCTCACCTAGAGTCCCAATAGGAAGTCTTCCCCTCTGTCCCATTTTCCTGGTAAGTGAAGACTTTCATGGGACATGTCCCTTGGGTTAGTGTCCAGATATAAGTGAGTATATACCATTTGAAAATGTGATACATTTACACTATGGAATACTACTCAGCTATTAAAAACAAGGAATTCCTGAAATTTGTGGACAAATAGATTGAACTAGAAATGATCATAATGAGTGAGTTAACCCAGAAGCAGAGTCAAAATTAACTCTTTAGCCTCTGTTTGCAGTCTTTGGCTGTATAATCAGTACTACTGTCCAAGAGAGTCATTTGTGAATCCCAGCTGTGGTTCACCTGGGGGCATCCCAATACAAAAGGCAAAAAGGGGACATGTAAATTGCTTAACCCACTTGGTTGGTTCCAGATAGAATGCTATCAAATGAGGGACTTTTGAGGGCCCCGGAATGTTGAGCAGCACTCATTCAGAAGGTGATTTTTCTTGTACATTCTGTTCACCTGACGCCTAACACATGTGGCAGCCAAGACTTCAGAATGTAGTGACTGCAACTAAGATGTGCAATATTTATTCTAATTTAATTTAAGGTAATTTAGTTTTCAAGCTGAAACTCAATTTAGTTGTTGGAAAATCTGTAAGTATAACTTGAAAGTTTGAGACAACTTGGATAGATGAGTCAACCTTTTTAACTATGAATATGAAATTGAAGTAAAAGTCAAGGATTTTAAATGAGATTTAAGGCAAAATGCATTTTAAATGCAGTAGATTTAAGTGTTTGGGATACAAAAAGAATGCTACATGGCTCGTCAAACATTTTATATTGATTAGAAATTCAAATGGTAATGTTTTAAGTATCCCCAGGTGGATGAAATACAGTATAATAGCTTTTACTTTTAAAGTGACTACTAGAAGTTTCAAAATTACATTTCTGACTCTCATTAGATTGCTATTGGGCAGCACTGTACAACATGATATGCAATATGCTCACCTTAATTGCTTACCATTTTAAAAATAAAATTGTAAATTGCCTCTTTCCAAGATTACATCCCAGCAAGGAAACATTAGTGTAGATTTTACAGATCGAGCCTCCCTCCATATACCAGCAATCATGGAATGGAACTTTGGGATGTTTCCTGGATGTCACGTGGTAGACCAGGAAGCTAGGGAAGTCTCTCTCTAGTAAAACATATTACCTTCATATGAAAATGTGAAACAGTTGGAGAGATGGCTTGGCAGTTAAGAGCATGGGATGCTCTTCCAGAGGACCTGGGTTCAAATCCCAGAACCCACAAGCTGGCTCACAACTGTCTGTGCCTCGTATTAAAAGGGTTCTGATACTCTCTTCTAGCTTCCTCAGGCACCAGGTGCACAGACATGCATGCTGGCAAAAACATACACAAAAACTATAAATAAATAAATCTTTAAAAGATTATTTAAAATATATGACATAAGATGTATATATAAGTTAGTTTTGGGGAGAAAGAAATGTAAAATTTTTAAGCTTTGTTGTTGTTGTTGTTGTTGCTGTTGTTGTTGTTGGTGGTGGTGTTGGTGTTCTGGACATGAAACCCAGGATTTCTATAAACTGGGCTATGGTTCTACTCCTAGCTACACTACCCCCATCCCCACTCACATTTCTTCAACTATGCTTTTCCTATGTTTTTATTCCTGTCTCCAGTTCCATCTTATAACTTAAAATATTATTGCTGTGATTTTGCATCAAGACTATAGTTTTTATTTATTTATAAGCAGTCTTATGTCTAACTCATCTTTAACTCATCCCCTTAGTATACTTTGAATAATGACTGGAGCTATTTGTCATATCTTGGTTCTGAGAACATTTTAGAATTTCAGTTTTCCTTATATAGAGAGCTAAAAGATATACTCATTTTGGACATATTGAAATGTAAAGGAAAAATTTTAAGTCATAATCATTTTGTAATTGCCAAATCTTACTTTTTCATGTGCGTCTCAACTTATTTTTTCTATTTTGTTCTCATAGCATGCTTTATGAAAGAAGTCTTATTGTAGAGTAACTTACTTCAAACTACATTTAGTCTTCAACTAAGGTTCAAAGATAACGTCTTCTTTCCACCTGTAGTATATGGTGTCTGGCACTAGTCAAGTCAGTAAAAACAGTGACTTGAATTATGGTTATACCACTGATTGGCTAAGGGAGCCACAATTGCTGCTACAATTCTGAATTTTACAACTTCACCTCCATAGAGGGAAATGATTAAATGAAAAATGATTTAAAATCAGATAAATTAAATAGTAAATAAAGTGGCACAGATGGGAAGGCCCTCTCATCAATTGGCTATTTTGGTTTTGTTGGCTTTGCTTTTTTGTGAGAGAGGGCCTTTCTGTGTATCCAAGGCTAACTTGGAATGCTCTATGTGTCTCTGGAGTAGTGTGCACTTCAGTGCCCTGGAAAATCAACTACTTTTTTAAATGGCCAATGTTTTTAAATTAAATATACTAAATATTTTTATATAAAGCACTAAAATACACACAATTCCATGTAATATTTTGATATGTTGTATAATATTTAAATAGATTAAACATATCCATGTATCATATTTTATACATCACTTTCTTCCAGTAGAAACAAGTCAGTTTTCTCTAGCTTCTTGAGTATGCTATATATATTTGTTTTAGTCAGTTCACTGAGCACATCAGGACATCCTACCATGTCATTGTAACTCAGAATGCACCAAACGTTTCCTCATCACTCCTGTTTCTCTGGCCTTCTTAGTCTCTGTTAGCCACTATTCTCCTTTCAATGTGCATGACATTGAATTCTTATATTCCAAACATGAGCAAGGTCACAGGTTACTTCTCTTTCTGTGCCTGCTTTACTCAACATAATGATCTCCATCCATGCTGCCCCAAATGACTGAATTTCATTTTTCCTTTGAGGCTAGATAGTGTTCTTGTGGCTGTGTATCACAGTCTCTTTCTTCATCACGTAGGCCACTTCCATCATTCAGCTAATTTGAACAATGCTGCAGTGAACATGGCAGTACAGACATTTCTTTTACATACTAACTCCATTTTCTTTGCATATACCCAAGAATGGGATTTCCAGATTACATGCTAATCATGTGTGTGTGTGTGTGTGTGTGTGTGGTGTGTGTGTGTGTGTGGTGTATGTGTGTGTGTATGTGTGTGTGTATGTGTATGTGTGTGTGTGTGGTGTATGTGTGTGTGTGGTGTATGTGTGTGTGTGGTGTATGTGTGTGTGGTATATGTGTGTGTGTGTGGTGTATGTGTGTGTGTGTAGTGTGTGTGTGGTGTATGTGTGTGTGTATGTGTGTGTGTATGTGTGTGTGTATGTGTGTGTGTGTAGTGTGTGTGTGTATGTGTGTGTGTGTGTGGTGTATGTGTGTGTGTGTAGTGTGTGTGTGTATGTGTGTGTGTGTGTGTGTGTGGCGTGTGTGTGTTGTCCTACTCAATTTCCTTCAGCCATGTTTTATAATTTGCATTCTAAATGGCATTGCTTTCTTGATTTCTATTTCCTGCAACTGAGTATTAATATATAGTGATGCCACTGTTTTTTCTAAATCATTGGAGCTAATAAATAAATACAGAAAAATTGAAAAATACAAGCCAGCTATTTCCAAGGCTCCATTTATCACTGGCCTGGTGGAGAGCCTGCCAGGCATGCTTTTGAGGCACGGGAGGTTCTCCTGCATGCTCTTGAGCCATAATACACTTAATTTCTAGGAATCCCTACAACCGTCGACCATGCCAGTCTATCATTTTGCTGAACTCACGTCTACTTTAAACATTTGTTTGTTTTAAATAATCTGTAAATTATTAAGTATCTGTTTTTGCACATCTTTTAATTTTCCAAGCACAATGAGGCGTTTAAATGAATTGATGGTAGCTGAGTGAGAAAAGTTGCTTTATGTGCGTCTTAATGTATATTTCTAGGAGCATAGGAGAAACGTGCGATGATGGAGACCTGTGGAATGGAGACGGGTGCTCAAAAGCATGCAAACTAGAGGAAGGCTTCAATTGCGTAGGTGAGTCTAGGGAGCTTATGTCTTACCTTTAGCGCTAGACTTGTGCATTGTTTTGTGAATTCTTCGTATCCTATAGCTCTATGATGATTAAAGCAATAACACCAATAACTTCACATGATCTCTTTAACCATGAAAAAACTAAATGGAGTCACAAAAGGCTTAATTTGTGCTAGTTAGGTCTTGAGCCAAGGGAGAATAGATCTAGAATTCCATGCTAAAGGGATTGTACTGATTCCCAGATTGACCTTAGAAAGGCCTTTTCTTGAGTCCTCATGCAAACATCAAAACACAGATAAGCAGAACAATCATGTGGGCTCTACATATCAATTAGGGTCAGAAAATATTCTAAGCTGGATGAGATGCAAGCTGTCTCTCGCTACCTATGTTTAATACACGAGATGAGAAAGGCCAGCAGAGGGTCCTGGTGTAAAAGTTATAGCTAGATGACGTCATATCTCAATCCTTGGCATTAGAGGTAGCACACATTCCCCCTAGTAATGATGAACCCATCCATGGACAGATTCTTCATATGCAGACTATTTCCCATTCCCATACATTGCAATGATTGTCTGCAGTAGACCTCTGCATCAAAGTTGTTTTGAACATCAGTGCATTTGAAACCACTTCAGTGTCCATAACTCTTAAGACAATGTAGCATATTACAATATGTAGAACTTATTAAGGTGTCAACTACTACAGGAAACACACTGAGAGCCAGAGATGAGTCATAGAATCTTAGCATCACCCATCTGTCTGTCTAGTTCTCCACCCATCCACACAATGCTGTGAAGCATGTGTTAAATAGCATCACATATTGTGCTTAGTGCCTGTAGTGTACCAGTATCTGAAGGAGACCATTCCCTTCCAGATAGATGGACCAGTCATAGCTTGGAGTCTGGCTTTGCATTTAGAGAAGTCATTTCTATCCAGTCCTGAGATATGGTCACACAGCTTCTGCTTATGTAGTCCTGGCAATGAAAAAATGTACTTGAAACAGACAATTCTGTTTCACAATGTCCTCATCTTTTGTAAATTTTGGTCTCCCAGTTTTCATTTTGTAAACTGAGGTTCAGAGTGTCTCAGTGACTCATCAAAGAGCATACATGGGCCCTGCCAAGCTGGCCCTGGGACTTAACTTCCTTTATATTCAATCAAGTGAGATTTTCTTACTACGAAGCTTCAGAGGATACATTTTTTTCCTGTTTTATTTGACTACCATTCAGATATTTGAAATGCCTCTTCACTATTCCCCTTTCCAATACAAACATCCCCTCATGTGATTAGGTTTCCAGACCCTTTCCTATTTACCCCAACCTGGCACGCTTTGTATGGCCAATGCCCAGACAGGGATCCAATACCCCAGATGTGGTCTGGCTATGCAGAGTATACGAACCAATTACCCCCCCCTTCTGTGCACAAGTATTTGTTAATGCCACCTCTGTTTGTATCATTTCTTCTTGATAGCCTCATAGTGGTCACATACTGAAAATAAACACACATTCTCTGCACACTTAGCCATCTCCACTGCGGCTCAAGTCTCATTTAACTCAAGCACAGTATTCATGTTATTTCTATCATATTTGATCTTTGGACTCATATTTTCTCATCCTCTAATTCCAGTAAGACTATATGTCAATTATTTTAACTATACTTAAATACAATATTTAAGCTTATATTGAAGTTATTGACTGAGTTAAATTGATGTGGCATATTCTACTATTAGACATCTTTTTGATGAATAAATTTATCATATGCTAAGCATATGATTTTACTCTGTCATTTTTCAAACAAATTAGATTGGAAGGAACCATCTTAAATGTGATTTTAAAGTGGTCTATTATTTTCTTATAGAATTGCAAAAGAAAAACACCAGACCAAAAAAAAAAAAAAAAACAGCTTTTCTTTTGTGGTTAAAAGAAAAAAAACAAAAAAAAAATAAGAAGGAACAGTCCCTGAGTTATGGATAGAAAATATGTTATTTATGTATACAATTGTCATAAATAATAACAAAAGCAGAGAGAGGCAGTCAGCTTGCTCCACCAGGAGTGCTATTTCAAATGTACACGTGCTGGATGAGAGGCTGGGGATGCCGTAAATTTGATAGACTGTGGATGAAGCCTTAAATGGGCTTAGAACCATGTCCTGTAAAGGGAGACTTACACTAGCATGCAGAAGTAGATTTGAAATGGAAGGGTCTTACATGTGAGGCTATTATTAAGGAAAATAACAACTGTATGTTGGTGAGCAGCTGAAAAACTACCAGAATATCCTTGTGAAACTTCTGTGAAGAGGAAAAAAAGGCATGCTATAAGCAATAATAAATCATAGCAATGTTTTTACTGAGTTGGTGCCAGATCATGTGGATTTGTTTTAAATCTTAATTCTATTTCAGTGTACTGATACTTTAAGTAGATATGGGAAATTGAGTTGTGCTATTAACATTCATTGCCTTGTATTTGGTAGACAGCTCCCACACTGAAGGAGCCAGTCTACAAATGGGCACTACTGTCCACCAGTAAGAACTGCCCTGTGTGGAGAGATGGACCTTGCTCAATGCAGACAAACCCATCTTACAGCTCCAATCGCTTCCTGCAAATATCCCTGTCTTGGTTGTCTGTTCTGCGTCAGTATGAGGTGGTGCAGGGTCCAAGGCTGAGGCAGGCATGGGCCCATATTGTGTAAGCCTCACTCAAACAAAGCCCCATAGAGTATCAAGATCACTTTTCAAGGCACACAAACTCACTCAGATTTGTATTTCTCATTTATAAAACAAAAAAATCTAGTAAAAAGAAAACCACACACCTCATAGTTGTTCTAAGCTGAAAGAACTGATGCCTGTATGACCTGGAATCTAAACAACACAGTTTTACATAGTTTCTGAGAAGTTATGTGCTCAGAGAAAAGCATCTCAGTGGCAAGAGTAATTGAAAAAGAATAACAATTTGGTGAAGAACTCCTTTGAATAATTGAATATTTAAAAATTATAAAGGAGATTCAAGTGTCTCTACATCATACTGTTCATTTAAATTCTATTTCTGTCTTTCCTGTGTCCCACATATTTCTAATATGGTCTGTATATTGTTCAACTTTACTGAAAACACCTTGGCTGGACACGGTAGCACATGTTTGTACTTTGAACACTCAAAAGGCAAGAGGATCAGGAGTTCAGAGCCCACCTGGGCTACCTAAGACTCTGTCTCATTAAATCAGAACAATATAAGTCAAATGAAATCAATGTTCTTCCTACACACAGTTTATAGTACTTTTTTGTCTTTTCTCTTTCCCTCCCAAGTCCAATCTTTCCTATAACTTTATTAGATTCTGCTTCTTTCCTCACAAAGAGTGATCCCTCTTTTCCAAGAGTGCTGGGATTGGTGCTTTGATGGGTACCGGGCTCCATGATCTTCACAGGAATCCATTTTCTGCATTGGAGAAGCATTTCTAGGAACATTACCATGTTCTATTCCACCTAAAACATATGGAAAATATCTCTTAAATGTGATACATATTTCTCTGCAGGGGAGCCAAGCCTTTGCTACAGGTATGAAGGAGACGGTATTTGTGAACCTTTTGAGAAGGAAACCAGCATCATAGACTGTGGCCTCCATACTCCTGAAGGACACTTGGACCAGTGGGCTACTAAGGCTTATTCCCACCATGAAGACAAGAAGAAGTGCCCCGTTTCCTTGGTAACAGGAGAACCTCATTCAATGGTAAGTTAAGCCAAAAGAATGCAGTCACGGCTGTCCCTAGATCCTTACAGAATTTGCACTTTATTTAAGATGTTATCATTTTATTTTTTCCCCTCACTGAGACCAGAACAAGATAGTATTAGCTGAAAACCTTCTATAGTAACCATAAAATTCCTGTACCTCCCATGCACACAACTTGACCTCAACAGCTTTTATCAACTGACTCAAGCCATAGGCAAACATCTTGAAGTTTAGCATAAGACATGCAGCTATTATAAACCATTTGGTCTTTATGCATTGGGGGGATAGTATAAATGTAAAAAAGCAACAAGAAGAAATCAGAAAGTCTGAATACGACACCTGGATCCACTAGTATTACTGTTACTATTTGACTGTAAACAACTCACTTAACCGCTCTGGGCTCACATTTTTGCATTTTTATATCTTTTGCATATAATAGGCCAGTATAGAGTAAATATATATATAGTTTTTAATTTATTATTTTAAATTTTTATTGAAAAATTTAAATTATTACCGAAGAAATGCTAGAGTTAGTAGTTAAAGTAAACTAGGTGAATCCTTTCCTCTATCTTCCTACATAGTGAGAGATCTTGGGAAGACACTCAGAGGTTGTACAAATGACTTTGGTGAACTGAGAGTGAATACTAAAGACAGGAAAAAGGGCAGTTGACTCTTGGATATCATCCCAGATGCTTTCATCACTAAATAAACTCTTCTATCCATTGTAACAATGTGCAAGATGTCTACAGACATAAAAGCTATCCCTTTGGGTATTGTAGGATGAAATAACTGTATTGTAAACTCCTCACTCTGAGGAAAAATTTCTGAGTAGACAGAGGAAGCTACTCAAGGTGCGTGTCTCACGTGTCTCATCAAGGATGCCAGTGTTTAGATTCCAACACATGTGTATGTGTGTGTGTGTGTGTGTGTGTGTGTGTGTGAGAGAGAGAGAGAGAGAGAGAGAGAGAGATGAGAGATGAGAGACTTAAGTTTGAATTCAATCACCAACTCTCCATCTCTGAGTTATGCTCCCAGAACCTGCACATGCATACCTACTTAACCTCAACAACTTTTATCCAGTAACACGAGGCATATGTGAGCACCTTGAAGTTTAATATAGACATGTAGGTCTTATAAACTATCTTTGGGCTCTGCCTGCTGGGGAAGGGATTTAGCAATCAGTTTTTCAGGCACAAATAAGGAAGCAAGTCAAAGGAAAGCACATGTCAGGTTAGTGCTTCTCCATGTTTATTGAGAAAAAAAATGGCATTTTCCCCCCCCTGGAAGCTCAACACTAGATTTTTACCTATATCTTATTGGTTTATTTAGTCACCCTCCTTTTGGTGGGAAACCTTGAGGAAATGAGCATTTACATAACAAATTTGAACAAATTTGGTGTCCATTAATGAAAAGGTGATGGGCAAGAAAATACAATGGGGCAACTAGCCTTTTCTGCCACATTCTCTTTGAGAAGTCTTGGCATTCTTCTCCTTAGAGTCTGGGGGTCAGCAACAAAAAGCCAGGAAAGCTGGCAATTCCGAGCTCATGGTAGCTCTCTGAAGTGGCCTGAATGTCCGTCTTCTCTAAGTGGAGTAGGAGACATTTCCTGGAGTTCTGTTTCTTGGGTTCTCTACCTAGCCAAGTGCTCCCTACCTGCCTGACTCAGTAGCCTCCCTCTAGTGTCAGTTGATGTTGAATGGAAAGACTTGCAAAGTGAATCCTTGAATCACCCTAGAAGTGTACGAGAATGACTCTTGGCCAAGGTCCCATGCTGATGATGGACAGAGAGTTGTCCTGTGTGGTTCTTTGCCCTAGGAAGATACATCTTGAGGATTAGAGCATTGAGAATGTCTTCTGCATGAATGGTAGTTTTTTCTGCATTCTGCATCTACTAGTGTGGCCGTTATGCATTTAAAAGAGAAAGGTCAGCTTTGTGCTGGAGAGCTTTCTTGAGTGTACTTAGCCCCTGAATGTCGCACTTAATTTGGGATTGAAATTGCATTTCAGAGTTGCGCTCCACACCATCCAGATTCATCCTCACACCATCTCTTTACTGGCTGGTCCCCTTGTGTCTTCAGTCTGAAGAGTGGCCAGGATGAAGGCAGCGAGCAGTCTAAAAATAACCTGCAGAAGGACAATGAAGTTTGGCTGGAAGTAAGTGATCACATGGGTAAAATTGGGCATGTGACTGATTCGTTAGGGATTTTCCTTTTGCTATCTCAAAGTATTTACATCTTAAATGATTTCCGTCTCTCTCTCTGAAGTTTAGGCTTGCATATGATGATCACCCTAGGAAAGTAATATGTACCCCAAACACGTGAAACTAGAAATGGACAGCTCAAACACCCTAATTACCATAGAAACCAAGGAGCAGGGGGTTTGAGATCACTGTGGCAAGGCTCTCCTATTCCCCTTGTCTGTTGTGTCACAAACGTATCCAGCGTTTCTTTCCTTTGCCTGATTTTTGACTGTTTTTAATGTTACTTGAGATAGGGTTTCAGGCAGCTCAGGCTGTTCTCGAACTCTGTGCCACTGGGGATGACCCTGAGCTTCTGATTCTCCTGGTCCCACCCTCCTGAGTGCTGGTGTGACAAGTGTGCATCACCACATCCAGATTATGCAGCGCTGGAAAGAGAAACAAAGGTTTTGCATGTGATAGGCATGTACTGTGCGTACTTGGACCACATCCTCAAACCCAGTTTTGGCCTTATTTGAAAAACATTATAATGTGTTCTTACTGGGTGTGGTGGCATACGCCTTTGACCTCAGCAGTTTGGAGGCAGAGGCAGGCAGTTCTCTGAGTCCATGGCCAGCCTGGTCTATAGAGAGAGCTCTGGGACAGGCAGGCCTATGAAGAGAGACCCTGTCTTGAAAAAATTATACTGTGTTCATCTAGTGTCTAACTTTTTCTTATCCATCTTTATAGTCACAAGATTCATTCCTGCTACTGTCCTTAGCCAAAATTTTCATCTGCCTTCCAATACAAGAGAGCTCAATTACTTATGTTGACATATCCCATGTGTGGATTATTTACATGATTCTATACTTCCCATTCTGCTATAAGTATTTCTGTGCATTTCTTTTAGTGCATACGTGTAAACTGATGGGTATTTTTAAAAAATGATAGATTATTGATAGTCTAGCTTTGGTAGGAAATTGCAAATGATTTTCCAAGTGGTTATGCTAATATATATGCCACAAGAGATGTATTACTTTGTTAACTGCCTTACATTTTTCTCAATACTTGGCATGTTAGGTTTTAGTTCTTAACTCTTCTTTTGAGTATATGAAAGTCTCTTCCTGTGCCTTCAAGATGCACTACATAATCAATGTGTTGGGTCATGTTTTCTATGGACAGTGCCTATTTGTATATCTCTTTTGTTATTTTTGTCTTTAATACATATAGTCAATACTTTATTTAGTTTTCCACTGGGCTACATGGCATTTTCTTAACATATAACATGTTCATACTTTTCTGAATACAAATTCTTTTTCAAGTACAAGTTTTTCAATGTCTTGCAAAACTCAGTAGCTGTTCCATCCTCCTAAGGGTCCCTTTAAAGGGACTAAGCTCAGAATCTTATTGGGGTCTAACCTATTTGCTTCCCTTAGGCCTGGTATATGCTGCACAGTGTAATAAATACTCACCTATAAAGATCTGCCTTCCTGTATTAACTTCTAGAAATGTTACTGCTTTGCTGTTTCCTGTTTACATCTAGAATTCCTCTGGAGCTTTTGTGACAGAGGGAGGTAGGTGCACAGTCTCTGCCCTGGGCATGTTCATTAGATCCAGAATTTATCCAATCAACTCAGACCCACTGTGCTGCATGTCACCTTTGCCAGAAACCAGCAGCAGTATGCATATGCTGGCGAGTTTATTGACACTATGTTTTGTATATTGGTCCTGCACTTTGCTCCATTAGTTCATATACTTTTGGGATATTAGTACACTTATTAGTATAAACATTTTTACTCAATCTTAGAGTACCATGGTGTATGTCTTACAGGTTCTCCATTTTCTATTATAATGTATTAGCTATCTTGATAATTATCCTTTAAATTTTATAATTGGCTGTTTCCAGTCTGTCTATCTTATATTATTTTTCCTAATTTTTTGCACAACCAATCAAAGAAATGTACACTTTAAATTTTAATTATTTTCTTTATTTTTCATTTGTTTTCAGGCTGTGCACACTCTACACAAGTTTTCAACCATTGAACTACAATTATAATTTAAATTTGTGGGTTTTTTTATGACAACCTAAAATAATACCTTGATAATTTTCTTTTGGTCCCCCTATGTATATGTTTATACACACACACACACACACACACACACACACACACACACACACACAGGGTGGGGGACAGTCCTTGCTTCACATGGTACTGTAAGATCACAAAATGACTATGCAAAATTAACAATAACAAATTAGATGATTATAATATTTTCATAACCCCTAAAACATTTTCACTCCAAATGCTCTTATATTTTAGCTATGCATATGTGGGGGAGTTTAAAGAAAAGGCTGCCTTTTGACTCATTAGTTTCCTCAGAATTAAGACACTGGCAAGATATAGAATCAATGTGTTAGATTTGTTTGCCAGGCCAAAAGACACCAAGTGGCTTTACCTTTGCCTGCCTTTACCTTATGTGACTCCTTTTTCTTACGTGGTTTATGTGACAAAACTAGCATTTTCTTATGATGGTGAATTTTCCATGCCTTGCTTATACTGGTAGTCATATATCAGCTTCTGGCATTTATTCATCATTCTTTTGGTGTTATAAAATCTCCACAAGAGTTCCTTTAGTATGAATTTTTCTCTTTAAATTGGTGTCTCTAGGACAGCATTTCTCAAGCAAGCTTTATCTCCAAAATACTTACATTATAATCCATAACAGTAGCAAAATTACAGTTATAAAGTAGCAACAAAAGTAATTTTATGCCTGGGGTTACCACAACATGAGGTCCTATGTTAAAGGGATACAGCAGTAGGAAGGTTGAGAACCACTGCCCTAAGAAGTCTTGTTCTTTTTGTCAAAAGCACATTCCCTATTTCTGGTGACAACTTCCCTTTCACTGACGTCCTTTACCTGCACGTCTGGTCCCTTGAATCACCATTCTCAGAGCCGGTTACTTCCACAACTCCATTGTTGTTGACCAGGCTTTACTCCTAGCATCATCATTTTTTTTTGCTGTATTTTTATTTTACTTTCCTATTTTGATTGCCCATTTTGGCAGATTTTCATGAGTATTTATCACTGGGGAGCAAGCTGAAAGCAGAACAACATGTGTGTTGTTGTTTGTCTAAGTCAAATCAAAACTTCATTCAGTGTGATGGAAGAGAGAAGATGGTGAGTGGCAGGAGAAAAGACTATCAACATAAAACAGTTCTACTCACTAAGAGCTTGCTCTTTTCAAATTCACATTAAAGTCATTTTGTCTTTAGCAAGGATGGGATCAGAATTCACATCCGTTACTTGCGTGGAGAATTGTTGTTGTTGTTGTTGTTGTTGTTGTTGCAGGATTGGCAGTGAACTGCTTGTTTATTCAATTGTATTAGTACATTGTATCAACTTGATTTGAGTCATGTTGGTGAGTCACTGGTTTTAGTTAAGCTGATTTTATGGCCATTATTTGTAGGTATGTGAACTATGCACATTGGAAATTGCCAGCGTATATCTTTGAATCCCTTCATCTTTCTTATAAGTCATCTTCTTAACTAAAACATGTGTCTTTTTTTATCCCTAGGAATACCTATTTAATCCTCATATATTCCCATTTTTGTTGAAGAAGTTCTCTGTCTTACAGTGCACTATAAGACACACTAATCAGGACCACTGTAATGTGGCCATGATAACATCAATCTCCTAGTGACCTAAACTGTCTTATGTCCATGGTCTTCTCTCCTTTGTCCCACTGTCCTCTTTCCTCTATCATAATGAATAAAGTCTTAACTGAACATTAGACACTGAACATCTTATACAGAATTTGGATGACATTATCTTATTTTCAGGATGACTTTATTGGGTTATACATTAAGATTTGAGAAATGTCACCTTAATTAAATGAGCAATTTAAAAGACTAGAATCTCTGCTCTTTTATCTATGAGCCCTGATCCATTTTTCAGTTTTTTCACCTTTTTTAAGAAATTCCCCATGCAAAGCTTGAACTGGGCCCTGTACCTTGAAAGTCAACAGCTTCCTTGTCCTCCAGGGTCTGAGCCGCTCTCTGGCTAGTCTTTGCTTCACTTATGCTTTTACTCTGGACTGCTTTGGTTATTAAAAATATTTCTAAGACATCAAATATTCTGCTCCTTTAATGTGATTTCTTTCCTTTTGGTGTATTAAGCTCTTTAGTCCTGATGGATTTGCTTGTTTTCAAACATATCCCCATCATCATCTTACTTTATTTGTAATTTTGAAATACTCCCGCTGGAACAAGCTTCTCTTTTCATTGTAAGCAACTCAGTTGTATCCAGAAGCAGAAATGTCTCAATCTGAAACTCTATTAACACCCATAAGTTAGCTAACTCTTGTATTTTGGGTTTGTATCCTGGTACTGCTCCTCAGGTAATCTAGGAGAGTAGTTTCTGTTTTAGAGCAAAATCACGAATCTTGTCACAAGTTACACTAGGGTGTAAAAGTGGCTAGTAAAACATTGACTTCATGAACCTGTCTGGTACCAAATAAATTAGGAAGTGGCTTTTGAAATAAGCTCCATCAAGCAAAACATTTCCCAAGCGCTGCAGAATTTCTGGCCCTTTCTTTACTCTTCATTTTAGTATAATTTAATCTTGATTTGATACACAGATATGATTTGTATGCAGTGAATCAGAGACAAATTTATTGCACAAGTGAAAAACAACAGTACTGGAAAACATTAGTTTTGAAAACATATTTCCAAAATCTTTCATTCACTCACAAGCTACTTGCCAAAATAAAAGCTCAGTCATTTTAGCCAACTTTACTGAAGTAACATCCTCTTGCTCCTTTTCTATTCTAATCTTCAGCCAATGGAGCAAGAATGGAAGAATTTTTTTTAAGGAGTATATAATACATGTCTTTTTACCATTTACAAGAAATTACATTTAAAGTCATCTATGGTTTACAAAATGCATATTTGTATGCATTTTCCTGGCACCCTTCCAAATCACTGTGAGTGACAGGAGAGATGGTTTTCCCATTTCACAGATAAAGAAAGTACCCAAGGTTTGAACGGCTTCTACAGCACTAAGGAACAAAATGGTAATCTGGAAGCTCAGATTCCCATGTCAAAACAGTGATCTCATGAGCCTTTGTTTTTCCATCTCTCTAAACTCCTTTGCTTATTCTGTCAGCATTTATTAAGCACCTACAGTATGCCAAACCTAGAGCTTATCACTGAGAGTACACAGGGCAGAGCAACAAAAGGAAGAAAGCAAGAATACAAGAGCATGTGAAAGGAAAGGTGCCCTACCTTTGTTTTATTGCTTTTCTTCTAAGTTTTTGAAAGTCACTGTATTGATGAATCTGGTTGAGAGGTTTAACTCCATACTTTCTGTAAGTTCTACATGCACTAACAGGAGGAGGCACACAAGATGTGATTTCCTTAAGAAAGTACTTTGAATGTAAGTAATGTAGGAAAAAATGAAACCATTTGGGATACAGACACTCAGCAACTGTTTGGTTCCTAAGGAGTCAGTCACTATATGCAAAATCATATACTCATGTTTGTTTCAATGGTTCTAACTGCCTCCAGTTTGAAATGATCTCACTTAGGCTGGACCAGCTAGCAGTCCTAACAGAAACCACCACATGTTCACAGTATTTTAAGTACCAGGTTCTCCACATCAGTTATGAATCATGGACCACTGCCTGGAAATCTGTTCTGCACAAGCCTAAAGCCTGTTAGCCATAATTTCCTTCTATTCTTTGTTTGCTATCAACCAGCTAAACACTGAACATAAGTCTCTAACAGAACATGAATGTGCATTTAATTGAATAGGTTTCCAATGAGCATCCCTAACACCATGTGAACAGGGAAAAACATATGTGTTGAAATGTGTTCTATTCCACATAGTATTTATTTCACACACTTCAAAAACGACTATTTTAAATTCTTGAGATGCTAAGCATTTACATGATATAACTAGTAAAAGCTGTGTGTGTGTGTGTGTGCGTGTGTGTGTGTGTGTGTGTGTGTGTGTGTGTGTGTGTGTGTGTGTG
>OU015747.1:112201563-112267247 GCA_907169655.1 Acomys percivali | reverse complement strand
TGTGTGTGTGTGTGTGTGTGTGTGTGTGTGTGTGTGTGTGTGTGTGTAGATCAGATCAAAATTCAAATCAGAGTTGGGAGAAGTTTTCTATGAAGAACCAGTTAAAAATATTTTAAGTTTATAGCTTATACAATCCATATAATAAATGTTTACCATAGTTATTATCACAAAGGTAGTAAGTATGTAAGCTTATGTATACAAATTGTAGGTTGGGTTTTTTGTTGTTGTTTTGGTTTGGTTTTTGTGTTTTTAGGACAGAGTTTCTCTGTGTACCCTGGCTGTCCTGGAACTCATTCTGTAGACCAGGCTGGCCTCGAACTCACAGAGATCCACCTGCCTCTGCCCCCTGAGTGCTGGGATAAAAGGCATGCACCACCACTGCCTGGGTTACATACAAATTGTATTTTTAAATTTTCGAAGACAGAACTTTGAATCTATTTACTTTTCATGTTATATTTGTTTTTATTTTCAGCTATTTGAAAATATATATCTTAGATCACAGCATTATGGAAATAAGCATTGGGTCAGGATTGGCCCATGGGCTGCAATGTGCTAACTCCTGCTCTGTATCCTGTTTCTGATTGCTATGAAAGAGAACCATAACTACTTATCTTATTTCAGCACTATGTTGTTCAGTCTGTGTAACTGTGACAAAAGGCCTGATGTAAACAGCTTAATGGAAGAAGGGCTAATTTTGTTCCTAGATTCAGAGGTTTTTGTCCATCTTGAGCCAAGGAATGGTATGGTAGAACAGGGCAGTTCACACGCAGATGGGAAGCAGAGAAGGAATACCTATGATTCTGGCTTCATCTCATCTTGTCTTCTATACCTTCACTACCCCAGCACACCGGATGATGCCATCCAAACATGGGGGCAAGTCTTCTCTCCTCAGTCAGTCCCTGGTAGAAAGAGCCTCACAGCCACATGCAAGGATCTGCTTGAATCTAAGTGTATCGCAACCAAAGCAAGTGGGAAATCAGGGTTAAAAGTCTTACACTCCATGACAAAAAGCATGTATGTTTGTATATGTGTATATAGTATATGCTCATTTATGTAAGTGCACATGCATGCTTATGTGTGTGGAGACCATATATCCTCCTCAGTCACTCTTCACCTTCTTTTTGATGCCATTAACTAAGTCTGAGATCACCAGATCAGACAGGCTTTTGGCTGGCCAATGAGCTCCTTTCTCATTCTCCCCAGTGCTTGAAGAACAGATATGAACTAACACACCTCAACTTTCATATGAGTGCTGGGATCCAAGCTCAACATAGCAGAGAATCATTAATGGTATTGGGTTGGCTCTCTCCTGTGGGGTCGGTCTCAGGTTGGGTCAGCCATTGCTTGGCCATTCCCTCAGTCTCTATCTTTACCTCTGTACATCTTGTAGGTAGGGCAAATTTTGGGTCAAAGGTTTCGTAGGTGGACTGGTGTTCATCTCCGACCACTATAAGTCCTGCCTGGCTAGAAAGTGGCCTCCCCAGTCTCTGTGTCCCCCCACTGCTAGGGGGCTCAGGTAGAGACATCTTCATATCGTCCCTGTAGCCCACCCTGTCCTAGGTCGCCAGCTTATCTCAATGATGCCTCTGCTCTCAGTTTCCGTTTTCTCTCCAAGCCCTCTTACCTCCCATCCCTACTCTCCCCACATCTGATTTCCCCACTCATTACCCTCCCCACACCCTCTACAACCCAGTTCCCTCTCTACTTTTACTACCATTGTCTATTCTATTTCACCATCTGAGTGAGGTTGAAGGAGGCCCTCCCTTGGGCCCTCCTTGTTACTTAGCTTCTTTGGGTCTGTGAATTGTAGTATGGTTGTCCTGTACTATATGGCTAACATCCACTTATAAGTGAGTATATACCATGTATCTTTCTGGTCTGGGTTACCTCACTTAGGATGATCCTTTCTAGTTCCATCCATTTGCCTGAGATTTTCATCATTTCCTTGTTTTTTAATAGCTGAGTAGTATTGCATTGTGTAAATGTACCACATTTTCCTAATTTATTCTTCAGCTGAGGGACATCTAGGTTGTTTCCAGATTCTGGTTATTGTGAATGAAGCTGCCATGAACACAGATGAGAAAATGTCCTTGTGGTATTGCGGAGCATCTTTTGGGTATATGACTGGAAGATGGTATGGCTGGGTCTTGAGGTAGTACTAGTTCCAATTTCCTGAGAAAGCACCAGATTGATTGTCAGAGTGGTTGTACAAATTTACATTTGCGCTAACAGAGAATGAGTGTTCCCCTTCTCCCACATCCTCACTAGCATGTGCTCTCACTTGAAAAGTTTTATTTAAATTTTTAATGTGTTGGCTTTACATGCTGATTGTTTCCCTCTCCCTCATGGCCTCCTGGTCTCACCCTACCTCCCTCATAACCTCACACTCCCTCTTCTAATCCTCAGAAAGGGGACTCCTCCTCCCCTAGTATCTAACCTCAGCCTATCAAGTCTCATCTGGATTGCTTATATCCTCTTCCTCTGTGGCCTGGCAAGGCCACCTCACCAGGGGAAAGTGATCAACATGTGGGGGCCAGAGTTTATGTCAGAAGTAGTCCCTACTGCCCATATTTTGGGACCCACAAGGAGACAGTGCTGCCTATCAAGTACATCTGAGCAGGGGGTCTAGGTCTCCACTATGCATGGTCTTTGGTTGAGGCATCAGTCTCTGCAGCACCCCGTCCTCCACATGGATTTGTTGGCTACATTGGTCTCTGTATGAAGCATCACTTGAGTTTTTCATCTTAGCAATTCTGACAGGTATAAGATGGAATCCCAGAGTCAGTTTGATTTGCATTTCCCTGATGACTAATGACATTGAACATTTCTTTAAGTGCTTCTCTGCCATTGGAGATTCCTCTGTTGAGAATTCTTTCTTTAGATCTGTGACCCAATTTTTAAATTGGATTATTTGGTTTTTTGGTGTTTGATTTCTTAAGGTCTTTACATGTTTTATATATTAGCTCTTTGTCAGATGTAGGGTTGGTGAAAATCTTTCTCTAATATGTAGGCTGCCATTTTGTTCTGTTAACAGTGTTCTTTGCCTTACAGAAGCTTTTCAGTTTCATGAGGTCCTATTTATTAATTGTTGATCTTATAGCCTGAGCTGTTGGTGTTTTGTTCAAGAAGTTGTCTCCTGTGCCAATGAGCTCAAGGCTGTTTCCAGGTTTCTCTTCTAATAGATTTAGTGTGTCTGGTTTTATGTTGAGGTCTTTGATCCACTTGTACTTGAGTTTTGTGAAGGGTGATAAATATGGACCTATTTTTAATTTTTCTACATGTAGACATCCAGTTAGACCAGTATCATTTGTTGTAGATGCTTTCTTTTTTCCATTATATGGTTTTGGCTTCTTTGTCAAAGATCAAGTGTCCATAAGTAGATTTATTTCTGGTCTTTGGTTCAATTTCACTGATCAACCAGTCGGTTTCTATATTATTATTGCTCTATAGTATATTTTGAAGTAAGAGATGAAGATACTTCCAGAAGTTTTTTTTTTTATAGGATTGCTTAGCTATTCTGTTGTTGTTGTTGTTTTTTTCCACATGAAGTTGAGTTTTTCTCACTCTAAATGTCTTGAAAGGTCATATGATCCTCTCTAAAAACACCACCAAAGAATTACAATGCTGAATTTCATGAGTTTTTCAAATAGCAAAACATAACACTTAATTACAGTGATTTAAAATTGGAACACGAATGGAAGGGTAAGCAAACGTGTAAACACATACTTCAGTCTCAATTACCAGACAGTATGGATGTGTCTGTTCCTCACACCCTTACTGGGGCCTGGGCTTACCATTCACCTATGCTTAGTCAGTCAGTGAGAATAAGATAACTTCTTATTTTTGCCATGCTTTTAATTTCTCCTTACTATAGTGTGGTATAACATCCCTTTAGGCAACAATTGCTAATCAGTTAGTATCCTTTTTCTCTTAATTTCATAGTATAGGTGAATCCATTCATTTCACCCTGCTCACTATGGTTGAACTGATATATATATATATATATATATATATATATATATATATATATATATATATAATTTTCTTATGTTAGAATTTCAGTTTTGCCTTTCTGACTTTTGTCTTTCACGCACTAGAATTTTTGAATATATATTCATAATACATGAAACATGACAAGGTAATTTATTTAATAGTATCCATTGAAGTGTTCATTTTTGCTTTGTTTTATAGTATGACAATGATTACATATCAACTGCTAGGTAAAGTGTGAGTCTGTTTTGAACTCTGTACTGCATTTAGCTGGCCTAGCTTCCTGTTTGTTTCACCAGCTCTCTGTTTGTATTGGTATGAATTTTACTGTGTAAATAAGTTGGCTGTACATACATGGTTCCCTTCCCCATTTTTTGTACATTTGTTTTAAAAGTTGAAGTTCACTATTCATGAACATTTCTTTTCCATATAAATTCTAAAATGTCCCTTTGTGATTCTGTTCTTTTGAGTTATCATTTTGTTGAATCAAGGAGACAAGGTTTGAGACACAAAACCAGTTTTCCTTGTAGAGTGATCTTAGATGTGGATTATGTATGACATTTGTGTGTACTACTGGATTTTTATTGACATATTTTATATATTTCATTTTGAATAGTTTACTAACTCCCCATAAAAGTGTCAGTATGGTTTTATCCCCTTTTTTGAAACCTCTTGTGTGAAGAGGATTATCACTTCCTTCAAAATTCAACTGAATATACCTTTTTTTTTAAAAAAAAAAACACTCAGTTCTGGGCTTATTGGAGGAAAGATTTTAGTTGCCATTTCAATTTCTTTGAGTTGTAAAAATATACTCCATGCTTCTATTTCTTTTCTATTGGTTGTTGGGTATCTGGGAAATTACTGATTTATTCTACATGGTCAAATATAGTGTGGGTTAATGCTCATAATGTACTTTTCATTGCTTTTCCACTCCTAGTCATACTTATCATACCTTTAAGAATACATGCTTTCTAACGTTTCCTGGATTACATGTGAAACTTGTCTACCCTACTGGTGTCTTCAGGAGTACTCAGGTGTACTCAGTCTCATTAACCTTACTTTTATGCTATTTCCCTCTATTTTATTGATTATTCCTTTATTGTCATGTTTTGTGTCTTGATTCTCTGAATTTACACTGTGTCTTTCTTTCCTCCCTGCCCCCCATACATTCTGATCACAGTTTCTCTTTCCTCCACTCCTCCTTTTCCCTCCCCCCCTCCTCTCTTCCCCAGATCCATTACTCCTCCATTTCCCTTCAGAAAAGATCAGACCTCTCAGGAATAGCAAGCAAGCACACAACATAGCAACCTGTAATAAGACAAGGCACAAATCCTCATATTGAAGTTGGATGAGGTAACCCAGTAGGAGGAAAAGGGTTCCAAGAGCAAGCTAAAGAGTCAGAGACAGCCCCACCCATCCCTACTGTTAGGAGTCCCCCAAAATACCAAGACACACACCATAAAATATATTTGGAGGACCTAGCGCAGACCCATGTAAGCTCTATGATTGCTACCTCCAGTCTCTGTGAGCCCCTGGGCCCTGCTTCATTAACTCTGTGTGTCATGTGTTCCTGGTGTGTTTGATACCTCTGGCTCCTACAAATCTTCTTCCCCATCTTCTGAGGAGCTCTTCCTGAGCTCCAAGGGGAAAGACCCAGTGGAGACCTCCAATTTGGGCTTTCTGCCTAATGTTGGGCTGTGGATCTATGCATCTGCTCTCATTAGCTGCCAGCAGAGGCCTCTTAGATGATGACTGGGCAAGATCCATGAGCATAACAGAATCTGATTTCTGTCTTTAGTCTCCCAATTCCTAGCTAAGTGCTTGGATAATTAATTTTTGGTGGTGGGTAATTTTTCTATTATAATTACTACTTTAATTGTGTCCCATAAATACTGATTGTATAGACCTCTTGATATCATTTGATTTTAAATGTTTTGCAATACTTTATGATTTGTTTTATAACCTTAGCAGTTTTTAAATATAATTGTGTTTGTTTATACCATTGATTTTTTCAGAACATAACAACTTTTTATTGTGCCAGTTGGGATATTAATAGAGGGTGTTTTTTCTCCTCCCTTTGGCCCTATATTTTATTAGTAAGCTTTTAAATGGCAAATTTTCATTCATTTAGGAATTAAGTGCTGGTCTATAATAAGAATTCATATTCTGTAATAGTGTGTCAAAAGTGTCAGTTGTTCTTAGTTTTCTTTCTCTGGGCATACAAATATCTACAAAATTCTTTCATACTTCTCCCTTTGTGTTTGTGTTTCCAATTATTTGTTCTTTTTCTCCTTATTTTTTTTATTTTGCTTATAGTACATTATTTAATTTCATTTGGAAAATTCTTATTTTTAAATAACTAACAAAATTCGCATATATTCACAGAACACCCTCAGTCTTCTGATAAATTGCGAAATGGTTGCCACAGACAAGCCTTGTCAAGGGTATCTATGTTTTCAACACTGACTTGCAGGAAAGAAAAGTACTCTCCAATTAAATTTAGGTTTCAGATAAATAGCAACTGATCTTTCAACATCAATATTTTCATTTTCACTTGTTGTTTGGGTATTCTAAAGCAAAATTTATTTCATATCAGATTTTCAAAATTGAGCAGACATTTTGTATCTTAGTTGGTTTTTTATAAACTAAATCTGATAACTTTTCAGTTATTGTTATTTTTTGATTAGTCAAATGCTAATCACTTATTTGGAAATGATTCCAACTATCCCAGGAGCTGTCCACATTTTATAATTTGACCAAAAGGGAAAAGTACTTGTATAGGAGGTACTGAGTCTGGTCACTGCTTTGACTATTTGGTTACAGTAAAGCTCACAGGATCCTACGTGAGAGGGTGGGGCTGCACACGAGTGAGCTGGCCTTTTACTCTAGCCTTGAAAAAAAGCAACAGATTAGAAGGTGTTTTAGAAATTGGAAGAAAGCAAGCACTCCAAAGAATGATATTGTTGCTTCTGTAACTCCTATGAACCCATCGAGTAACTTTATATAAACATGCCATCTCTCTGCGCATTAGTTTTCTCTTAAAATTTCTTTTAAATGAAGTATTTACAGAATTCCTTCCAACTTTGCACTTACATGTAAACTTCATAGCGAATTTTTTGACGTACTTAGATTTTAATAAGTAAGTGCCAAATAAGGAGTGAATAAAAATAATACAGTTAAATTTTCATTAAAGGGGGGCTGGAGAGATGGCTCAGAGGTTAAGAGCACTGACTATTCTGCTGTTCTTCCAAAGGTCCTGAGTTCAAGTCCCAGAAACCACATGGTGGCTCACAACCATCTATAATGTGCTCTAGTGCCCTCTTCTGGCCTTCAAGCACTGTATACATAATAAATAAAATCTTTAAACTTTTTTTCATTAAAATAAAAAGGGACCTGTTAAAGAATTTATAAAGTGATTCTGTGACAGCACCTCTTGGGCAAATCACCTGTGATTACCTGAAACAGTGGTTTTCAGCAATGACTACATATGCACATAATCACTCAGAGAACTTGAATACATACATACATACATACACACACACACACATATTCTACATAGATATGTGTATTATACATACATACATGCATGCATGTGTGCTATGTGTATGCACATGCATACATATGGGCATGCAATTCCACAAGCACCACAGGATTACTGTCTTCATGTGTCCGTATAAAGGTTATATAAATCTGCATCAAAACATAAGCTCTTGGATAGGTGAGGTGTTTGAGTGCAGGCCTAACAAGCCGAGTTCAGTCCACGAATCCCATAGGTGGAAAGAAAGAAATGGCTCCCAGGAGTTGACTTCTGACCTCTATAAGAGCTCTGTGACATGTGCATGTCTACATACACGCACGCACACACACACACACACACACACACACACACACACACACACATACACACTTACTTAAAAAGCCAAACCACAAAGCTTTCACAGTCCTGTCTACAGGCAGAAGGCTTGGTTACTCCTTCCACCCATCCCCACTGCTGCCTCTATCCACAGAGCATCAGTAGTCCTCTGTCTGTGCTACCAAACAACGGCCATTCTACCATGCCTGTTCAGAGCAGTTTCATGACAAGGGTTTTGAGAAGGGAAGCAGTCTTGGCAAGGAAGGAGAACCTGAGGAGCTGGGAGCGGCCAGACATAAGCATGAGAAATAAGAAACCAAGTCAAAATTGGAACTTCCATTCAGGGTTGATAGTGAATTGTTAAAAGGAGAAAAGCAAATGAGATGAATGATAATACTGTCTTGAGCTACAAATTGTTAAGGATGAAGACAGAGCCATCAATGGTATGTTCAAATCTTTTTCCATCCCATGAAGTATTCTTATTCCCAGGAACCTGGTTAAAAATACGCAATCTCGGTTCTACTAACCGAGGATTTGCATTTTAGCTAGGTCCTGGGAAGTTTGCATGTTATGTTGCAGTTTGAAAATCACTGCTCTAGAGGATGGTTATCTCAATATGGAGCAAAGTAGTTGATGCTCAAAAATGATTCAAATCTACTTCCAGTTCATCAAGTGGAAAGCTGCTGACAGGATATTCTGCTTAATAGGACAGACAGGTTTCTGAAGAGCATAGGGATTCCTTCTCTACGCATAATGGAAATGTATACAAAGTCATTGTCTTCAGAAAACGTGTTCAGTTGGTAAGGACATTAGGATGTGCGGAAACCTGCACTCCTTAGGAATCAAGCAAGAACAAAATGACTATGTGTTTATAATTGCCATTCCCTTACAGAGCTAACCTCCTGCACCAGGAAGCCTCACATTCCAGTTTATCCACAGAGGGCACAACTTTATTTCCGCTTTCCTGTTTGATTGTTACTACTCCAGAATGCGATTGATTTTTATTTGGCAATAGTTTCTTGTCCCAAGCAGGGCACAAACTCTAAGCCCCACAATCATCGGAGGCATCTGTTGTTTCTAATGCAAAAAGGACACTAGTCCTGCTGGGCAGTGCTCTCATTCTTCACCTCACATTTGCACTTGCTCTCCATCTGTATCTATATCCTGTAAGGACTGTTGCTATCTGTATTCCATAACACCTTTCCTCGTCTGCAGGCTTTGTCTCTCATCGAATTTTCCCTGGGATTCAGACCCTGAGATAAAACTTTACACGCAGACAGTTTACTGAGAACTACAGTTGGTGTCGGTGTGTAGGAGAGTGAGAGGACTAGGATTAGTCACGAGGGGTGGTATTTAAATAGTGTCAGATGTCAGAATGCTGTGCAAGCTGGAATGGCCCTGCAGAGTAGCCTCACTGGATCTTATGAAAAAGTCACTTGACACGGGTTTCCTGCCCCCGCCCCCTCCCATGCCAAGTAAGTGGCATGGCCCTGTACGTGGAGGTCACCAAAAGGGAAGAGGCTTGACTTTGTACCGAGTGCCACAGCCATGAAAGGGGTAACAAGAGAGACACACCACAGCAGCACTCACTGCAGGTGTGGTCCTGTCCCTTCCTGCTCCTCTTTGGAAGTATCATAAACTCTTCCAGCAGAGTGGTCCAAGACATGGCCTTGTCTATAGTGAACTTAGGGAAATGATCTAGGAGGAGTTGATCTGGTCATCTGAGTAGATCCTAGCCTTTCCCGCTGACTTGCTGATGCTTACATTCTGGAAAGTCTAACCAGGAATTGTGGAAGCCATGAAAGTAATAGCATGTAATGATCAGCTAGTCTGACTCTTACAGAAAAGGCAGCGTATACATTTGCAATGGCTGCAGTCGTTATGGGGCCCTATGGGAATAGAGCAGGGCATCATCTAGAGTCTGATGGACACCAAGATGACAAGAGCCTAGACATGAGAAGAAACAGCAACATGCTCAAAAGTCCTACCTTCACCTTGCGTCACCTTTGGAATCTGGAGACAGTCTAGGAAGCTGGCTGGCTAGAGTTTAATTGCCAAACAAACTCCCTTCCTCTATTAGCTATAAACTTCATGGGAAGATCTTTTGTAACTTGAAGTTAATCTCTCCCTCGACAAACCTTCTGATGACAAGATTAGTAGATTGACTCACCTGAAATCATGAACATTTAGTAATTTTTCTCCTACAAATGCGTGTGTGGTTTAGCCAATAGTAAATGTGATTACAGCCTGAGTTTGGGTGGTCCTCGTTAAACTACAAGTGGCTTTTAAATATGCCTCTCTGGTCTCTAAAATTGTATGACACTTTCGTGTTTTGGTGCTCACTTGACTTCATAGGTTGAGAGGGAATAACAAAGGTCAGTACTTTGTGGGGAGACTCTGATTGTTGTGCTTGTCTAAAACTAGAACTATCTCATTCTTTAAAATAATATAGAATGGGAAATTGGGAAAGCCACTATCTTCTTGTGTACCATTTATCTGGGGCAAACCTTTGTTTCAATTGCACAATCAAATCTTTATGTGCCGAGGAGATCATATTAAAAAATCTCCAGTAGGAAGAAAAGCCTGCTGACTTTGGTGAGGATTCCAACAAGGCATGTGCCACTCTGTCCTAAGAGCAAGCATCATCTCCTGCTCTCTCCTAACCCATAGCTTCCATTTTCCATCTGGACAAGTACCAGAGATGAGTGAGGATGAGAAGTGGGGGGAAACCAGGAGTTAATGAAAAGCATTTTAAATATAATTCTTCTTCAGTTCGTGATATAGTTTCAGGGCCTACTATCCAGTGACCACCACAAAGACTGACCTATATATTGAAACGCTTGGCTTGAGTGTATGTTGCAGCAGGCAGACTGGAGATGGGCTCTACGGCTCAAATGGCTCAGCATTAGAGACACTCTATCTCAACCTTATTCTCTGTCAGCAGGCAGCAATTGAGGTTAAGTTTTGGAGTACATATACAGTTAGTGAATAAAAAGCAGCTATACTGTCTCATCTGTTTATGTCTGTCTGTCTGTCTGTCATTTTCTCTCTTCAACATCTGCCTATATCTTATCTGTCATAAACCAGTCTCAGCCTTCTCTCTGCCTTGCTTTTTCCACTCACTCCTCTCTCTCTCTTGTCATTACTGTCCATCCGTCTATCTGTATATAATTTATCTACTTACCTATCTGTCGTTATCATATCTTCTATATAGCTGCTGTATGATCTATCTTATTTGTTTTATCTTTGGTTCAATATTCTTTGCGACAAATTCTTTTGATATCCCCCTCTCTTTAAAATGTTCTTTAGACTTTAAAATTGTTTGTATTCCTGAAAGATCCTGGCTTCGTTCTGAAATTTAGCTGTAACTTTTCATCCTTATAAGAGCCAAGTTCAATTAGTTTTATGAAGCTCATGCATGGCATTCAATCTATGCATAATCTGTCAATAACTCAAATATCAACAGCTTCTATGGAATGCAAACCTGGAGAACCAATGCACATTTCCACAAGGCAATTTATAAAATTACGTAGACTATTTTTGGCCTGTAAATTTTAGAAGAACATAATTCTATGTATATTAAAGTGCTAAATACATGTGTCTAATTTTAAATTGTATTCTTTCTGCTTTTGTTCATGTTGTACAAACTGGATAAGGTGTATGTCTTCGGGAAAGTAAGAATGGATGAACATGGAGCCCTTAATGTTCATAAATACTATCTTGTCTGCTTTTCTTTGACTTCATTCTGTTTACCTAGCATGCCTGTGATGTAAGTGATGTCTCTATTATTCAGCTATGGGAAAGATGAAGTCCAGCGTCAGGCAGAAGTAGATGGTTTCTCTGTCTCTCCTAGTCCCCTCTCTCTTCTCTCCTCAAACAGAAACTCTTGGTTTCTCTTTACCTGAACTCAGGTTGATAACTCACATCTGTGGAGATGGCCTGGTTTCTGCTATAGAGGGCAAAGAGTTATGAGATAGCATGGTTTCTTTTTGTGCCTCTGGTTGCTGCCGTGGGATATGTACTCAAGCTTCACTTGAGAATCAAATTTGCCTAACTTTTCTGTGAGAGGAAATGCCCAAGTGTCAGGATAACCTGATGGAATCTGCTCTCTCTGCTTTGTGTAAACCAACAGTTTGCCCTTTATAAGTCTCACTGGTGGTTTTCCTGCTTCGCTTATGGCCTGGATGGCCTGTGGTAACCTCTCCCTACAAAGCACGGCACAGGCACTGCCGCAGGAGAGGCTGGAGGGTTCAGAGTGATTTGGTATTCACACTGCCACAGACAGTCTGTGTTGTTAGGAGGTGCAAACTGCATTAGGAGGTTTGGGTATGGACCCTCAGGACAGAAGCCCACACCTACCATAAATCCTACCTCTGCTACCGACTCTGGGATGAGTGGAAGACTGAGAGGCCCTGTGTTTTGCTCAAGCCACCACACTCTTCAGTTCTGAGGCCTTCTCTTTGGACTCTTATTTCTGGCTCAGGAAAAGAGCCGTCTTCCATTCTCAGTTCTCTGTTGTGGTACATGGAAAGGAAGGAGCTATGGGGAGTTCCCAGGAAGCTTTGATGGCATTTGCTGCTAGAGTCAATAGCTTTGAGCTAGACTTGGGATGTCTTTTATTTCTAGCCCCTGGCCATCCAGGGGTAGAGGACTTCATTTTAGAATCTGTAACCTATGGGCCTAGATGTTTTTTTGAAGTTATGAAGGAATATTTATTACTTCAAAGAAGGGAAATGAAAAGAGAGTAGGGGAGGCACTGTGTAAAGAGAGTATGGCTGGACTTCCCCGCAAAGGTGGAAAGGACGAAGGGAGAGCTGTGCCGCTTTGACCACTGAAAATCGTAAAATCGCATTAATTAAGCCAGCAGTGTAAATGAGCCCTGTAAGCACGCTGCCAGGACTCAGGAAATCCCAGTCTGTGGACAAGAAAGAATTCTTGTTAAAATGGAAAACACGTTTTACTCTTCTCCCCACTTCAGAGTAGGTCCCTACCAAACAGACGTGTTATGCTCTATACTGGAACCACATCATGTTCAGAACCCAAGAAAAGCCACAGTGTTCATCCCTGCAGATACACATACAAGTCACCTTATACAGACTGAGATGGTTATACACACACACACACACACACACACACACATACACACACACACACACACACACCAGTGACTATTATAGAATCTGTAGTATGCATGTGCATATGTGCCATCAGTTAATGAAAAAAAGAGGCCATGAATTTGAAAAATAGCAAGGGAGAGTATGTGAGAACGTTTAGAGGGCGAACAGAGATGGAGGATTGGAATTGATATAATTATACTATAATCTTAAAAATTAAAACAAATTATTTTTTTAAATGGACATCAAACTTTGTAAGTTCCTGATAATAAGAATGTAACATACATGCAGCAGTAGGGAAATTTTGCGGCTATTTTCAATATAAATTAGAAGTGATGCTCAAGTATTTGAAGTAAAACAGTAGTCCAATTGCTATATTAAATAAGTCCAATGTCAAAGAGAGGCATTAAATCTGAATCCTTAGCAGTGGCTAGTGGGTGGTATTTTATCCCTGAACCTTTAAGCAGTTTTGAGAACGGGCGCTTAGCATCTACCATCGGCCATCTATTCATCTCATTTTGGGTCCTGCTTTGTTTACCATGGGGTGTTTCCCATTGCAAAGAAGAACAAAGTTCTTTTAAAGAGTGACTCTAGAATGGCAGAGAGAAGATGGACACATACCTTGGTTGTCTACAGAAACAATGGCTCATACTGTATGTGCTTATACCTAGGTGGGTTTCGATAAGCCTGGAGTTGCTGTGGCAATTTTCCTTTTCTTGGTATCTGATGGCCTGGTCCCTGGGAAGCATCAGCAGTCAACAGTGACTCTCTACCTGGTTGATGTCAGAGGAAGTAACCACTCTCTTGGTGAGTTGAGAATTGTTTCTTTAGAGTCACTAGCAGCTATTCCAGTAGACACAGGGGTCAGTTTGATGTGGACCTCTGAAAGTGTTTGTGGTCTTTTGTGTGTCACAAAGCAATAGAGAGGACAGATACTGCAAAGCTCTAAGTAAATGATTGTGAGTAGTATTAATTACCTCATTTCTCCTCAGGAACCTATGAACTGTCATGTCAACATAATCCACTGGTTATCAATGTGAACCATCAGGCGGATGTCTGCCCCCACCATACCTCCTCTGTGCTGCTGAAATTTTCATCCCTGCTGGTGGGCATCTCAGCAGTGGCTCTAAGGACATCCTCCCACACCAGTTCTTCAGCTTCCAGTAATTGTATCCCAGAGCAGAATCATCAGGGACAGAGGTACAGAGCTCATGTTCCCCTTTTCTCCCACTCTCCTTGTGACTATAACAAACTGCTATTCTTTGTGCTCTTGGAGATACACGGTGGTTGCTTACACATTAACTGGAAAGGTGGATTTAAGAACTACCAAAAAGTCCTGAGAATCAAAGAATAACTCATAGATGTCAAAATTAGGTTTTTTAGATATTTTTTCTTTCCTTAGTTGAGTATAGTATTTTTATAAATATTTCACATCTTTACAAGATCTTAACATCTTTTTTACATATAAAGTTACTAACTTCAAACAAACACTGTTATATAAACTGCCAAAAATTTGAGCCAAAAACTCAATGTTCCCTAAGCAATCTATATTTATCTACTTGTTCCCACCTGGACAGTGTATAGAGGAAATTTAAGAATTACTTCCTAAGGCATGTCATACAATCATAGGGCCACATATGGACATTGGGAATATATTAGCTACAAGTGCCTTTCTGTGGACATTCATGATTGTCATCATCTAAACAGATGACACTCCCTGGATTCTTAGCAGCAGCTAGAATAAGGGTTATATATCAGAGCACCCCTGTACCTACTTTTGGAGGTAGGGATGAGCAATTGGGATGAACAAGTCTATCAGTAGTCTACTAGGTTAGTGGAACCAAAGGAAAACAGATGCATTTCCTCAGCGAGGGAGGCAAGACCACATGCTAGGTGATCCAGAACGTAATCACAAAAGCTGGGGTTCCAAGCAATGCTTCATTATCTAGTACAGGAACCCTATCCCACACCTATGCCAGGTATACTAGAAACCTTCCTTGAGAGAGATGCAAGAGTAGAAATACTAGTAGGATATATTGCCTTTCTACTGATGAATAACAAGCCATAGTAAAATGTAATGATCCAACATTTTGACATAGTATGAATCCTATGGTTGATAAACCTAGATGCATCTAAGAGAAGTCCCTTAGGAAGGTGTGACTGAGCTGTTGGCCAAGGCAGCAGTTACATGGAGGTTCAAAGGAAATTGGGGTATTCAATTTTAAGTCTGTCACTGTGGTGACTGGTAGTCATAGAAGGGCTACACCCAGTAGGCGTGAACAGTGGGCAATCTCACATAAGTGGACTACATCCAATAGGAGTGAACAGTGGGCAAACATAAATGTGACTCAGTTTGCTACATGTAAGACTCTCCATAAACTGTTTGAGTGTCTTAGACATGGTAGCTAATGAACCAACAGAAAAAGAGGCCCAAAGATGATGAGTACTTGAGGAATTTCCCTAGAGGGAAGTCACAATCACAATCATTTTATAACCTGACGGTGGGAGTGGCAGCCCACTACTTCTGATATATTTGATGCACTAGAAATGACTCAACAAGTCAAACCAGTGATCAAAGAGAGGTTTTTTTTATAAAAACACAGAAACCTGGGGATATCTACAACATGTCTTGTTTGCAGCTTGTGTTAATTGAGCATTAACTAGATGCCAGGAATTGTGCTGTGTCAGAAAAGAGAACATCATAGCCAGACACAGTCTGGATATTGGACATTGTATCATTAGCCAGTTTATACATGGCTTCTATACTTCTTAGAAGATATCTTCAAATCTTAACACAAAATGTATAGTAGTAAAATGTTATAGTCTTCCATAATAATCACCTCTTCTTCATGGATTTTCAAGTTATTTTCTGTATTGTCTCTATGTCTGGCCTTAAGCCACACAGCATTTCTTTCAGGTCCTTGAATCATGTGTTCTCAACGAGTCTGTGCACATAATTATCCTACTATTTTGAATGCTGCTCAATCCTTGTCATTTCAAACTTCATCATTAGGGCGCCTCTCCTGTGAGGCTCTGTCACACTTCTTCATTGTTTCTATAGGTCAATTGTACCCAAGTAGCCAACACACTGTGTAGTGTTTGTTCATGTTGAATTCTGGGCTCCCAGCAATGGAAGCCCTGCTCTGTATTTGTTAGACCTAGCAGAGGGCCAGACACATAGTAGGTATAAGAAACTTATGTTGCATGGTGGTTGTTTTTAATGGTCCATGGAGCAGAATTGAACAAGAAAGGCAACAAAGCAGAAGTCATAGGCTCTGTAAACATGAAGGATCAGAGCTGCCCTCAGCATCATAGCCACGAAAGTTCAAGAAGGAAGTTAATTAATTGTGACCACTGATGCTAGTTCTTCATGTATTTTCATGTGGCACTGTGAGAAAAACAAGTTTTATATGCGTGCATGCAAGCCAGTGGAAATAGGATATGATTCTCCAGTTTACACTGAGTACATCTGGAATGCATAAACATTTCCAAACCACATGTGACTGACAGGAGCCATGAAAATTGGCTTTTTCCTTCGCAGCCAACAGATCAGTACAATATAGTACATTTTTATACACAGGATACCTCATGTATTTTTATCATGAAAATATTTTAAATGTGAACACTCATTCACTTATAAGACAGAAGTCTTTGGTGGCCATATTACGTCAATCATTATTGCATGTATAGATACCTCAAAACCTGAAATGCTCAAATTCTTGGTATTGTGAAAGGGCGTTTTTGTTGCTTCTTTATTATGCCTTATGACCCAAACTCCATTAATATTTACATGGATAAGGGAGAGCTGACAGATGTCTGGTAATATAAGATATGTTATCCATTTTGTATTTAACTATTAATGACCCTTAACTTGTCTCTCCTAAAGCATTATAACTTCTTTTAGTTTGATTGATGCACAGAATCTCAGGGCTAAACTTAGGTTTTCTTTTTGATGAATTCAATTTTTTTCCTGTATTGTTGGTATTTCAATGGTATTGAGCCAGACTTAGGATTTTTGGCTTTCAACTGAGATTCTGATTTCAAAAGATGTAGTGGAGTTAAATTAAGAAACATAATTGGAAAGCAAAGTGTATGCTTGTTACATTCTTAAAGAATCAACGGGAGAGATTGGAGTTTACCTGGTCTAGCACTGGTCTAGCACCATTTCATCCAAGTTTTATCCCTAGCACCATACATAACTGGCATCAGGCCTGGAATCCCAGCAGTGGGAAAGTAGAGGCAGAAGGGCCATTAATAATTCTGTCAGATGCTCACTAAGTTCAAGGCCAACCTGGGCTACATGAGACACACACACTCTCTCTCTCATACCTATCAATCTGTCTGTCTGTCTATCTATCTATCTATCTATCTATCTATCTATCTATCTATCTATCTATCATCTATTTATCATCTATGTATCTATCTATGCATATATGATGTTATGCATATATATATACACACATACACATATATGCATATGAATTAAAAATTAATATTTGAAATTAAGGCATATGGACCACGTTGGATTTTTTCCAGGTGAACAGTTTTGTTTATTTAGAGTAGAGCTCAAGGTCATAGACAAAGCTGGAAGAAGACATCAAGATTTTAGGATTGGGCCATGTAAGTCTGTCATGCCTTCTAGTCATCCAAGATATAAAAACAAAAAGACTTCACTATAAGATTGTTTACAGAATTCCAGCTTGAAGTAAAATCTGGTGTGAGTACAATGAAGAATTAAAGTATTGGGAATGGTTTAGATAGTGCAAAGCTTTAGAAGGAAAAGAAGAAAGAAATGAAAGACAGAAGAAAGGAAAATGCAAAAGAGTGGAGATGGAGGATTTGCTGGCTTTGATGTCACCTAGTCTCATTCACCTTAGGATGGCTGGCTGCACAGTTTCTGATGATTCCAGCTTATTCTACCTATCAGAAGCTCATAAGTCTTGAAGCTCAGCTATAACCGTCTTTGTATGGGCCATAAACAGCCAATAAGTACTCAGACCAATCTTGTCCTCACACTATTTCCAGCTCTATAGATTTTAGAGAAAAGTCACAGTTAACTTGTCACATTCATGGAAATCAGATGCACGCCAACGTATTAGGACTGTGTCAATGACTGTGAAACAAACCCATCTTTTTGTTCATATATGGGCAATTTATCACCAATTTCCTGTCGATGTGAATGGAGTCAAATGATGAAGATCAGGACTTTGGAAAGTCACAAGGTGAACATAGCTAGAATTTGTCAATAGACAGAAATTGCTGTTGAGCATGCTACTTCTATAGTGTGGTTTTTGTTCTTTCAGTAACATGGATACAGTAGAGAAATTTACTGCAACCCCTTTGACCACATATGATGGCATATCCATAGGCTCCCCAGTGATAAATTTCTAGGGATAAAACATACCTCCAGTGCCGACGACAGCATTGAAGGTCCTGACAGTTTCTCTTTCTTCATCCCTGTACTCTCCCTCAACTTGTCTAGGTTTCTCTGTGCATGTCCGACATTAGGTGAGAAGTTAGTACAGATCTTCCAAACAACTGTGGTTCTTTCTGTTCTTCCTTGACTTTCCAGCAATGTTAGCACTCTCTAATTTGATGTTTCACAATTAGGTGTGTGGCTTATGATGAGTGTTTGGTCTTTGTTAAGCTCCTACCTCCTGCCAGACCTTTTGCTTCTTCTGCTTTTGGCTTTGAAGTCTACTTTGCCTGGAATTAAAATTTCCATTCCTGTTTTCATTTTGTTTGCATTTGTTTGATAAATATTTGTCTCTCTTTCATTTTCAACCTTTCTTTATCTTCACTGCCAATAGGCCCAGGGCTCATTGCTTCATTGTACTGTTTACAAAGACAGTAGTACCATGTCAAAGCATGCCAAGATTTTATTCTGAAAAAAATCATCTACTGAACTTAAGTTTCTAGCAGCCTTTAGGATGCTATAGAGTTTTTTGCCTTTAGACCATTTATATCCCTAGCACGCAAAAGCTTCAGCCAGTGGCTCAGCACTTCTACTTGCTGTGATGCTTTTGAACTTTTCTACCTGGAGTTTTGAGCTTAGAAAATAGAGGACAGTGTTGAAGAGGATGATGGGCAGAGAATAGAAATCTGATCTACAGAAAGTAGTGATCAGTCATCTGGTCTTTAGACCAGGGCTCTGCTGCTCAGCTGAATACTTAGCCCTCTTCATATCTTTCAGTAAGAAGGAAAACACAAAAGAAAGATGAAATGTATGTTTCTTTCTTTTAGTATAGTTTTTAATACAGGCCTACTCTAAGGGGAAAAAAACAACCACCAACAAACAAGAAGCATATGCTTTGACTACTAATGAGGGTTGTAAATTTAGTTCTAGCTCATTCTGTAATCAGGTGGTAACTTCAGATGATTCTAGTTTTGGTTTGTGATATCAATCAGAGGTTCACATTTTTCTGCATTGTTATATTTCAGCAGGAATCTGGGACAGTATATTATCTTGTCACATATCTGGAGACAATGTAGATAGGTTTTGTAGGAGGACATGATAATACCAAGTTGGAGCAGTGTACAGAAAGGTTGCTTCATCATTTCTTACCTTTATTTTTTGACATTGTCCTCTTAGAATGGTTACCAAATCTGTTGACTCTTCTTGATATATCTATTCTCATCACTTGAACTGTAAAATCACATCTGGATTTTGTTAATATTTATCCTTTTTCAGCTAGCACCATGTTTTCTGAGCACACAGGGAAGAGGGTTCTCCTTCTGAGTTCACCATACCCTCTTTTCTTTGGTTGTTGTGATGTGCCTGGTCACAGGTGCCTAGGATTCCTACATACAGCATCCACTTAGGTTCTCAAAACACTGGTTTGAGTTGGTGTTTTATCATAGTGAAGGCTTGGCTTACTATGATGCCATCTCATGCCATAGAATATATATTAATTACTTGTTTTTTTGCATGACAAAACACCATGGGAAAGACAACTTAAGAAATGAGGGGTTTATTTTGGCTTATGGTTCCAGGGGCTAAGAGACTGTGAGAGTGTATTGGGAGTATAGCAGCAAGTGGTAGTTATGGCAACAAGAGCAGGATGCTTGAAGCTCACATCTTGAACCATAAGCATGAAATAAAAGAATGGTCTACAAGTGGTCTGAGTTTTAAAAGTCTTAAAGCCCATCCCCAGTGGCATATTTCCTCTAGTAAAGCCATACCTCCTAAATCTCCCCAAGCAGTGTCACCATAATGGGACCAAGTGTTCAAATATATGAGCCTATGTGGGAGATTATCATTCAAGCCACAGTGTATTCCCACTAACAAGGTGCTCAGCATGGCACTGGAGCCTAGAAGAAAAACCAAACTGATTCCTAAATGGAATCTCTGTGAATCTGTCTTCCTGTGACATTACTGGTGTCATTCTGTGTCAGTTAAGGTCAAGTCAGGATGCAGTAATTAAAACAGGGAGTCTGACATAGTAACTAACTCCTGAGGGAGAAAGAGAACTCTGGATAAATGGAACAATGATTATTTTGTGCCAGAGTATCCAAGGAAGGAACAAGTATGGAAAAAGGTCCTCATGCAAAGCTGATATTTGCTTCTCATGGCAGAGGATAGATATGGGGTGCAATGGCTTTAGAGAAACTGGCTAAAATTCTACAGGATGGGTCTGGCCACCAGGAACTCACCTACATTGCATGTGAGTGTTCAGGAGGGTAGTTTGTTACCAAACTGCAACCTGAGGACTTATTAAGACTTGTTGGAAAGATACCATCAAGATCCTTTTGAAATTCTGGAAGGTCACCCCTCTAAAGTGTGAAAACTTAATGGGGTCTGTGGACTGCTGTAGGGAAGCTAGCTGAGGTGTGCAAAGTACTGCTATAACTTACTATGTGATGAGCACTCGCTGCTGTCCCACACATTGCTAACAACCGAGCGAAGTGGGATTAGAGTCAGGGTGTCATAGAGTAGAGAAGAGGTAAGTCCTTTGATCCTGCAGTATGTTTCTGTGTTCTCTGATGAAGAAAACGCCATGCTATTCTATTTTTTGTTTATATATATAATATTTTATTAATTTATTCATATTACATCTTAATTATTATCCTATCCCTTGTATCTCCCATTCCTCCCTCCCTCCCGCTTTCCCCCTACTCCTCTCCCCTATGTCTGTGACTGAGGGGGACATCTTCCCCCTGTATATGTTCATAGGGTATCAAGTCTCTTCTTGGTACCCTGCTATCCTTCCTCTGAGTGTCATCAGGCTTCCCCATCCAGAGGACCTGATCAAATATGGGGCACCAGAGTTCATGTGAAAGTCAGTCCCCATTCTCCACTCAACTGTGGAGAATATCCTGTCCATTGGCTAGATCTGGGTAGGGGTTCAAAGTTTACTGCACATATTGTCCTTGGCTGGTGCCTTAGTTTGAGCAGAACCCCTGGTCCCAGATGTGCCTGTCATAATGTTCTTCTTGTAAGTTTCTAGGACCCTCTGGATCCTTCTATTTCCTCATTCTCCCATGCTTCTCTCACCTAGAGTCCCAGTAGGATGTCCTCCCCTCTGTCCCACTTTCCTAGTAAGTGAAGACTTTCATGGGACATGCCCCTTGGGCTAGTGTCCAGATATAAGTTAGTATAAACCATTTGAGTCGTTCTGCTTCTGGGTGAACTCACTCATTATGATAATTTCTAGTTCAATCTATTTGTCCACAAATTTCAGGAATTTCTTGTTTTTAATAGCTGAGTAGTATTCCATAGTGTAAATGTACCCGTTTCTTTATCCATTCTTCTACTGAGGGACACTTATGCTGTTTCCATGTTCTGGCAATTATGAATAAGGCTGCTATGAACATGGTTGATATGCCATGCTATTCTTTCTAGCAAAAGAGACTATTCACAGTCCAGGTCTGGTACCACAAAGTAGGGCAATGAAGCCAGGGTTCACAACTAGGCATTGACACAGTAATAGTTGGCAAAGAAAGTCTCATCAAACACACACACACACACACATACACACACACACACACACACACACACACACACACATACCACATGCACACACACAAAATCATTCTACCTTTCAAGTAAGATCAAATTTCCTGTAAGTTTGTTGCTTGAGTATGATGGCCATTTTTAATGCAACCTCTAAGTAGCTTGCACTAAGAAAAAATGTATATTTCAGTCTTTTAATGTTTTCAATGTAAGTCCAAGGCAAGTATAAAATATTAAAACTTCATTATCTTATTCAGTATTTAAACTACACATTCTGGATGAAATGGAAAACAAATAATAGATACTAACAAAATGAAATTTCCTTTATGTCATCACCTGTTAAGACCAAGTATTCTAATGTAAAATTGAATCAGGTATTTATTTTTCTAATGACCATGCATGTGCAACCTGAGTTATTTCTTCTATTTCAGAATATAATATAAATTGTGTGTGTGTGTGTGTGTATATATATATATATATATATATATATATATACATATATATATATGATAGACAGATCAGTGATGGGTAGATTTTTTAAATTCTTTTTATTACTTTATTAAATGAAATATTGTTTTGTGTAATAGTTTGGACTGCCATGATGAATACATATATGTATGTATGTGTATGTCTATTGCCATACTCCAATTAGAAGAATACTGTTGCTTCATTTCAGAAACTCCCTGAAAATCTTATTGTGAATCAGTCTGTAAACTGAACTATTTTTTATGGTAAGCTTACGTGTATGTGTATTCATTCTGGTGATATTCATGTGTATACATGTGCGTGCATATAAAGAAATAGAGTATTCATCTTCCAAAATATTTCAGGTGTCACAATGTGCCAAACATCATTTTTCCATTAAGAAACTGAAGTATATGTGATATAAAGACACTTATTTCAGATCAGCAAAGCTGAGACTAACATCTAGTAAGTCATTTTTAATGCGGAAAGCTTTACTGGAAAGAATGACCAATTCTTTCTACTAATTTTCAAGAAACCTGCCACCCTCTTTTCAAGTTAGATGTCTAGACTGTGCCTAGCTCATTTGTCTTTGAGGCTAGGATGAGGTCTCAGCCAGAACTAGGTTCACATCAGAACACTTAACAGAGGTAAGTGATAGCAAGATTTCATATAGTTGGCAGTTGGTTCTAGAACACACTCCCGGAAAGGGGCCTCCTTTGCTTCTGGCTGCTTCTGCTTTCACTTCTTTATCACAAAGTCATCATGTGTGGCACCACACAGGGCATCTCATATGTGGCATCTGTTTTTCTCTTCTAAATCTAGTGAGACAGCCTGTCAGTAAAGGTTTTGGGGAATGGCTCAGTGTGTGAGAGAGCTTACCTTGTGATGATGAGGGCCTGAGTTTGAATTTCCATCACCTATGTAAAAAGTCTGGTCTGAATTAGTGTGCCCGCAACCTCAGCACTGTGGGTAGAAGCACTGGAGGAGGCTCTCGAGAGCTTCTTGGACAGCCAGCGTAGACAACAGGGAGAGCTTCTGGTTTACTGAAAGAATCTGTCTTAAGGCAGTTGGCAAGAGAGATAAAGGAAGACAACCAAAGTTACCTCTTCCCTGCCCATGTACACACACAGGTGTGCACACCTGAACATCACACACACACACACACATACACACACACACACACACACACACACACACACACACACACGGGGTCAGAAGACATTCCAACCACACTGCCATAACAACAGAAACGGCTTCTTGTTAGGTGGTTTAGAAGAAAGTCACTAGTCACAAGAGTCCTCATGCTGAGATGCCTACACATGTATGGATCCAGAAGGTGGGAGCAACACGCAGTTAACCTGGGCTAGGCAAGTGTACTCATAGGTGCCAGAATTAAAAGTATGTTAAGTGTTGAACATCCTGACAGAGCCACATGTGACAGCCATGCTCTTTTAGCCTGTGGGACTGTCTAGGCCAGAGGGCTATGTGAGGAATTAGCATGCAGGAAGAAAAAAGTAATCATTTTGGAAGAGTGATGCATGGAAAAGGAAGTGCCTGCTGGACAAATTCCCTAGTTGCTGGTAGGTAGGTGCATGGTCTAAGTGTTCCACTCATTGGTATGTTTCTCTCTGTTGTCTCATAAGTTTATTAATGGCCCCTGTTCAGAATTTATTTACAAGCTCATTTTTCTTTATCTTTCTACCTGTTCCAAAGCCACCTTCTCTATGGCTCGAAAGAAAGTGTTAACATATTCATCAAAGTGAAATTGAATTAATGGTATAGGGTATATTTTTTTTTTCCTGGAAAATAATGAAGTTATATAAAAATCCCAACATAGATAAGTTTTTTGTTATTGTCTAAATTATATCTTTGTTTTTACTCTTTTCATTATGATGAATGAGAATGTTTCACATTCATGCAAAGCAATCTTTCTGAAAAGGTTAATGTAATGTGCATTGAACTAGAAAACTAATTTCAAAATGATTTAACTATTTAAATAATTGTGCCTTCTAGAAGAGCATTGTTAATATTAAAGGATATTATTTTAGATTAGCTTTTGGTTCACAACAAAGTTGAAAGGAACGTACGAAGATCTCCAGTATATCCCTACACTTCACACAGTCACAATGGTCACCTTTATCCACTGCCATCTTCAAAACAGTCCGTTTTTTACAACTGATGAACCCACATTGCCACAGAACATGACTCACATGCTATAGTTTATGCTTATTCTTTTAAATTTTTGCAATTAATTGATTGTGTGTCAATGTATATGTGTGGGTGGGTATACATTTGTGAGTATGGTACCTCTGTGTATGCCGTATTTGTCAATGTGTGCATGGTGGGAGGCCAGAGAAGAGCATTGCATAGCCTCTCCACTGTAGTCCTATGTGATATGTAAACCCTATTTAAGGCTGAACATTCTACAGTTTCTGGAGAAAAGACTAATGAGGGAATAATATATATTTGATTTGGTTTTATTGCCTCAGGAGCCCACTAGAGACCTCCTAGTCTATGTACACATATACTACATGAGCCCTCTTCTTTATCTTTGTGTAGTCTTGTACCTTTGGGCTATCATCTCTTGAGGTCTGTAAAATAAATAATCAAGGAGATAAGGAGACAACTGCCTACTGTCAAATAACGCAGCGTCCTGTTTGTACTCTCGAACTCTGGACACACAGGTACCACTCTCTCAAGTTCACTCACCAGTTGCCCAGCCTTTTAGGATCTTTTTGGTGGCATCTCTGTGATTGTGACACAAAAGGCAGACCATTTTTGTGCTCAGCATAGCCATGGAGGTATTACTGATTGCAATAATGTAAGCCACATAAGAATTATCTACATGTCATTGTCCCCTTTTTATGGAGAAAGCATCACAGACATGGGATGGGAAGAAAAGGACACAGAAGAAGCTAAAGGAGTTTTCACAAAGACCTTGCTTCTATGACTTCAATGATACCCAGAAAATTGTTAGAGGAAGTGATTGTGTTTTCTACTTAGGAGATATAGGGACTCAGGTGTAGAAATATTTCTTCTCGGCTAAGTAATAGTTCCTGGTAGAACAGGGCCTTAGTCATAAGGCCTCAGAGTCCTAATCCATGGCTGGCCAGCCAAAGCTGAGCTCAGTACCTTCACATTCTGTTTCCACTCTAGTCAGGTTTTGGTCTTAACAGGATCATTCTAACTCATCCCCTGTCATCCCGCTGTGTGCTTCATTGTTCCCTGGGACAATCTTTGCTGCTCTCTCTCTCTCTCTCAGATCCTATAGTCTCTCAATTACTTAGAGCCAAGATTTGAAATGCCCTTCCCACTCAACATAGATCAGAGCCCAATACTTCACTTTGTCTGCAATTTCTTTGCTCATCGATACAGAAACTGAAGATTCCCTTCCTGGTGACAGCTGCATGGCACAGAGGGCTCCCTTCCCCCCACCCCCGCCACCACCACCCTTTGCTTGGGGGCTAAAGCTAAATTGTTTGCTTATTCCTTGGCTCTTCATCTTTTAGTTTTAGCAGAGGCTTCCCTTTTAGTGCTCCGGGGTGATGGGAAATGATCTCCTTTACTGCTGGGAAAGGCACTATAGAAATAAAATATGTATTACATTTCTACTCATTTGATTATCTTCTTCCCCAAAGCAGTTTAGCAAATTAACGTTGAATTTGTTTTTGTTTCTGCCCAGTTTCTTTTGAGCAAGGAAAAAATTATATCCGCTCAATTGTTCCCTAGATTTCTTGCCCAACTTTCTTTTCCCAGAATGATTTGCCCATAAAATAAGAGTGAAGGATGAGAACCCACGAGAGAAGAGTCTGAGTCCCTGGACAGTGAAAAGTGGCAGGGTGGGCAACAGTCTGCACTGGGAGCCACAGGGAGGTACTTGAGTCTTTTTTGGGCTGTATTTTCTAATGGAACTATATAGAAAAAAGTAACAAGCCATATGCATGATTCTCACTTGGGAGCTTCTTAACATGCGTTTATATAGAACTATTTTTAATATCTTTTATTAAAATAGGAGATTATTCTTAGTGGGGTATGTTCTAAGGATAATTTAGGAGGCACCTTTCAATGGAAATCTAGGATCTGAGTAACAAGTATCTTGTAGGACAGGGAGACCGAGGCTGGAGCCAAACACCAAGAAAAGCTCAATTTCAAAGCAGTGCCCTTGCAACAATGTCTGTAGTGGCTTATCATGGTGTCTGAGCATCTGCCAATAGGAAGTATTTTCATGAAGTTCTGACAATCTGCAAAGGTCTCTTTAAAATAGAAAACAGCAATATATCAGAAGAGAGCATGTTTTATATAACATGGATTCTTCTGTGGACCTTGCTAATGCAAAATATTGACCAGCACCCTGCAGAAATAGCATTCAGTTAGGCATCAGTACACTTTACAGTACGAGAAAGAATTTTAAAAAGTTTGAGGAAAGGGGGATGACTTGAAAATGTCACCAGTGCCCCAGCACATTACTCCGCACTAGTCTTGTTAATGTGGTTTATTTTCATGGCAGCTGTAAAAAGCGCAGAGAATAAAAGCAAGGCAATATTTCCAGAATTTAACTTCCCAGCCTGCCAAGTAGGCAGACACTGTTGACACATTTGTGCATAAGCTCTGGTTGGAATGATCCCGTGGCCTTGTGTGGTTCTGTGCTCAGCATAGCCATAGAGGTATAAGGAGGCTGAACAGTGATGTAGCAGCAAGTCTAATGTGTAGAGTTTTATAAGGGCTACATTGTCTAGCGTCACGACATGATTTCAGGATGTCCCATTCTTTCTTTCCTCCACAGGCAAGTGAGTTATTAACATTGCAAGGCCCAATAGTTCTAATGAGAAAATGGAAACCACAGAAATTAATAATACAAACAAGACGTCAATAAAAGAGCAGCAGGTTCTGGGGTTGTACATCGGAAGCTTCTCTTGTAGAAGCTAGAAAGTGTGGAAGTGGGAGAGCAAGAGTCCCGAAGGGTTCAGCATGTGTTTACCACCCTATGTCTTGTGAGCTGAGGACCTATTCAGGGCGGTAGGCCTCCATTTGCCCCTAGCTTGTACAAGGGTCACAGCCAAGCTAAGCTGCTTGGAGCTTCTTGTCTGTAGCTTCATTTTTAGTAGTGACATGGTCAGTAGCCATTCCTCACTTAGTTTCACATGTGTCACAATTCCCAAGGCTCATCAGCCTGTGAATACAGCTGGATGACTGTCACTCCTCGGTTTATAGTTTAATTGCAATCCAAGGGCAACTTCTGGGCAGGGAAGGCACCAACAAAACAGCCTCTTTCAGAACTCCAGTAAATCATTCCTCATTGGGAAATGCCCCATGTGGAGAGAGCTGCAGCCTTTGGAAATTGTTAGGGCACATAATTGGAAACCCCATGGCCACTTCAGATGGGTGCTTCTGCCTCTCTGGGCAGGTGCTGGCAAGCAGTCTCTGCTTGTTAGTCAGTAATTAGATTATTTTGACTCTTTCTTTGGTATTCTACATATTTTATAATCTACATAAAAATCATGAAACTTGGTGAGACAGGGCTTTTGAAAGGGAGTGCTTTTGGCTGTGTGAGGCAAATCTGTTTCTTTTTAGAAGGACAGGGGCATTTGGATGGGACTTCTGGTGTTACGGCCAGCCATGGTAAAATCTGTGCCCAGAATTAGAAATGAATAAAATGAATTACCAAGTGTTGGGGCCACTGGAGTCTACTTCTAATCTTACAAATAGGTCACATTCTAGGAAGCGATGACTCGGCCTGGCGGGACCAGTGGACTAAATGGCGATCCAAAGTTAGTGTGGAGACTTAAAGAAAGGATCACAGACAAACTTCACTTTCTCAGAATGCAAGGATGGGAGAGGCCAACTGGGTGTAGTAATTAGTCATTCCTCCCCCCCTCCCTGTATTATGAGGGAATAACTAGGACTAGTACCAGGATCGCTATTTTACTCAGGGACCAAGAATTTTAAGCAATTTCCTCTTTTCATTTGGTACGACCCTTCCTGGAGAACACTTCAGACTAGCAGAAGTTGACTGGTGAAGGCTGTTAGAAATATGCTCTGCATTTTAACCTGGTTCCTATTCATGCAAACGAATGAAGCTACAGGGGAGAAAGACATAGGTTGTGAACTCACATGCTTTCTGAGGATGGCTGCTTTCGTTACCTTTGGTTGGTTGGTAGTGGGAAGATTAATGAAGACTCTATCCCCACCAATCCTTTCTATACACCCCACCACTGGTTGATCCCATGCATATATCCCTTCTTAGCCCACACACTCTTATTTCAATAAGAATCATTAAAGCAGACTGGAGGGACATCTGATCCTCTATCAGTATTAGTATACTATACTCTATTAGTATTCGACTTTAAGTGAATTCCTGTAGAGAGTGCTTTGGGATTACTGTTTGGGCAACAGCAACACATCTTGGATAAAGGCATTGCAATAGGTTATTTAACTAAAGAACTTAAAAAATGGGACTAATGCACAGGATTTCTTTTGGGCAAGAAAGATCATGACAAACCCTTTCTTGCATTCCCCACCACATCCTGTCTGTTTTTGAGTTTTCTGGACTCCCACCCCAATACCACCATCACCTCATCTGTGAAATTAAATACCATGCTAAAGCTGGCAGTGCCTTTGGTAGGACCTATTTCAACCCTGTTATTTTACAAACTTGCAGACAAAAAGCCAGAATGGTTAAGAGATTTATCCAAGGTCATAGGTGTCAGCAGGGCAAACCAAGCCTGCAGCCTGGAAAGTAGTGTCTACTGAGTTCTCTGAGTTTTCTACCATTTGAGGCTCTTTCTTCAAGAGTGGGAAGCAGATGCCAGACAGTTTCTCCCAACATTGATTCTAGGAAAATAGAAACATTGTGCTCCGAATCTTCTGGATGCTTCAGTGAGGGTAGAATATTGGCTTTAGGGAAATACATGTGCTGTGATCACCCTAAATTTGAGTTTGGACAAATATTAACTAAATGCTTCTTTGTTCTCTCAGCATGATACTAGGGCTGCGTAGAGCTCTGGAGGAATATCAACCCATTACTTTTGAGTTCTATTTCCCCATCTACAGTGAGGGGTTTGGGTTGATTCATCTTTCAGATGCTTTTCACTTTTAGCAAAGTCTAGTTCTTCTATAGTATATTATGTCTTCTCACAATTAGCACACAAAAATTCCTTAACCCAATATGAGAGAACCAGAGTCTCAGAACTGATTCTCAGTAGGACATCGGACCAATAGTGTGTGGCAACTGTAGGTCGTCACAAGTTCCTCATTTATCAGGAACTGCCTCACTTTTACAGTGTGGATCAGCCTGGAAACTAGGCCAACATGCCCGCAGTGTCAAGAACAGAAAAATTAACAAGAGGTATCTGCTTTGTCATCCTATGGGGACAGCTCATGGCCAGCTTTCCAGTTGGTTCTGGCTAATCTATCTGCCGAAAATGATGTCTGTCATCTGGTCTCACCCTCAAGCTGTTTGTCACTTAACCATTGAAGAGCTTCTTTCTAAAGCCATCGTCAGAAACAGGTGTTGATCACATTTCTCTAAATCTGCTGGTGGAAGAATGGAAGAGATCCAAACATACTGAGTGGTGTTCCCAGTTGATAGTGACAGGAAAAATCATGATTTCCCACATGCATTCACGTTGCTCCAATTCCCTGTGTTCTATCTATAAAGCCTTAGAAATAACTTCCCAGCACATGCATTTAGCCTTTTCAAATATTATTCAATCCTGAAGGTCAAATCAGTGTAATGATAAATTTGTCTCTGAAGGAGCATCAATTCATAAGTAGCACATGATTTATTTTCCCCCTTTAAATGTATTTAAATTTTTGTCAGAACTGGAGAATATGCTTTTGGCCTAGCCTGTAGGTTCCATGTGATAATTTAGATTTAATATATTAAAATATAATGATTCAGCAATGAAATCTATTTCTCCCTCTGGAAGGAGTTTTGCTCTCATGTAGTCTTGGACTCTGGAATTGATTGATATTTCTGTCAGGCTATATGTATCTAGACCTTTAGTGGGCTAGGGTTCACTCCTTGTGAGTAGTAAAATCTCTGAAACCAGCTGCTCATGGTGGTGCATGCTTGTAATTCCCGCTGGATCTGAGGAGGCAGGAAAGTAATAAAGACGAAGTCAAGTCCAATCAGGGGAACAGTAAGACACTGGCTCAGAAGCCAAACAAGTGTTTGAAACTTAAAGATATCACCAATTCTTGCATCACACCATTGGTAGAATAAAAATCCCTCAGGTGATAAGAGCTGGAAAGATGCATGCCTTAAAGGGTATTTAAGTGAGTGTGTGACACAGCTACTGTTGAGAGCCTTCCTCATAGAGCAGAGGACCAATCTTTCACAGAATCATGTAGTGGGGCTTCTCACTTCTGGGCACCATCTGCATGTTCTATCTCACCTGAGGAGAAACCATATAGCAGGAGACTGTTAGGACTGAATATGGAGGAATTGGGAGTTAATTCCATATATGAAAAGGAGAGTTTGGGCTTAAACTGCTTTTTAGCAGGGATTCCTGACTTTAATGGCACAGTTTAAGTTCCTTCACCATGTAGTTTTTAGAATCAGAACCAAAAGAAAGAGGGCAGAGACTTCTCAGAAAACGGAGAGACAAAATAATATAGTAAAGCTAGAATATGAGTAGGCGACCACATCCATGCTGTGATTTCTAAGGACCTACCAACTTGAAAGTCAATCATGAACAATTCAATCCTTTGGCTTAAAATTCTGTAAGTTACATTTGACGGATCTCAGAAGACACTCTGATGAGGTGTAGAGAGATGTCTGAAAAAGCAGGTGGGAGAAAAAGGAGTTGTTACCAAAGGGGAAACACATGGCATTTTGCTGACAGCATCTGGACAAACACTGCCCCCTTTAGTTACCAGTTTAAATGATCTAATAGTATTCTGCATGTCTTTCCTCTGGTAAGGAACTCTGGTTCAGGCAGCCAACACTGCTCTTTGCTGACTTGGGGAGAACACAGCAGGAAAGCCACCTCATGCCTAGGCCTCATGGTCTAAGCTGGCCCAGCAGGGAGGCCTAGGAGATGAGGATTTCCCTCTGACTCCATGTGTGGCCTCTAGCCAGTCTCCAAACAGCTTTAGTTTCCTTGTGTTCCAACCCAAGATAAATATCTTCTCTTCCCCTCCCACCCTCACTGTATTGCAAAGTATCACTTTTGCCACCTTCATTAACCTTTTCCAGCAGTCAACAGAAGAAAGCTTTTGAGATGAACTATTTGTGTCATTAGCCCTGTCTTCATGCTACAAGAACCGAGGTCGCATTAGGAGAAAGGAGAACATAACAAGGTGCGATGGTAGCGGTACACAACACAGTCACTCAGGAGGCAATGTTTGTAGTGGAAGAGAGATGCCAAAGAGGGTTTGGGATTAGGGTGCAAGGGAGAGAAGCCCACAATTGGTACCAGATGCCATCAGAAGCTAACGACCTGACAAACACCGTCCTCATAAAACAAATTCTTTTAAAAGGAAGTAAATGGAAATATAAGCTAGTGAAAGAATTTGCAGCAGCTGCCACAAAACCATTTCTCACTCCATAAACAGGTTTAGTTTTGTGTTCTCTCTGTCTCTGTCTGTCTGTCTGTCTGACTGACTATCTGTCTGTCTGTCTGTCTCTGTCTGTTTGTCTGTCTGTCACTGTCTGTCTGTGTCTGTCTGTCTTTGTCTGTCTCTGTCTCTCTGTCGGCCTCTGTCTCTGCCTCTGTCTCTCTCTGTCTCTGTCTCTGTCTCTGTCTCTCTGTGTCTCTCTTTGTCTATGTCTGTCTTTGTCTCTTCTCCTTCTGTCTGTCTCTGTCTGTCTGTCTGTCTCTCTCTGTCTCTGTCGGTCTCTCTGTCTGTCTCTCTCTCCATCTCTCTGTCTCTGTCTCTGTCTCTCTCCTCTCTAGTCATGGTCTTACTTCATGACACCTTTCCCTCTTGTGCACTCCCTGTCTTGAGTTCTGCTCTGTTACCAATGCTGGCTATACTCCTGGTGCTAGAAAGATGCTCACAACACCAGCAATACACGTGGTCCTAGCCATATCAATGTAAGGAGGCTCATGCACAGTGCTCAGTCTCTGTCCTGTCTCAGCATGTGTTGATCCTTCATAGTGATGTGGATTGATTGGATAAAGTCACCAAAAGCAGCATGTGCTCCTTCATGCAAGCTCCTTGGCAATCAGTTGACATGTAAACCAGATTTAATGACCCTTTACTAGGCCTTCCTGCTCAGCACACACTAAAGGAGATACAGTCGCTTGGTGATGGATAACATGCAGCATTTGTGAATTTGTAGTTCTTTGGCATTATGAAGGAAGTATACTGATCTCACCCAAAAGACAGTCAAGTTTTGATTCCCTTATCCAGGTGTAAAGAGTAAAGAGTCAGAGACAGACTCATTTCTTATATTGCAGACCTTCTGATCAGCATTGGATTTGGGAAATTCACATTTACTCATTAATGATCCTCTTTTCCTCGGGTTATATTTCTCCTCTTCTGATTGGGCTGCATGGATGTGATGTCATCATAGGGACTAACCATGGTATAAGACAGCAAAAAGATCCAACTCCATCATGTATCTCCACCTTTTCCACTTTCTACCTCTCAGGCATGCACAGAAGAAAGGAGACTGTCCCTGGAATAGTGTTTAAGCCCCATGCAACAGGGATAGCCATTTATCCAAGTCAAGTCAAACCCACTATTTAGAGGCTACTGCTTTCTAGACCAACTCTCAAATATTGTAGGACCTATGCACACATTTGATGGCATTTCATTTTCTACGTTCTTAAATTGTTCTCCAATTATCTGATAAAGTCATTGACAACTAATACAAACCAAGGGCAAGCAGAATGCATCACTGATGATGAGTGATATCTACTTTCTCTAGTGATTACCATTACCAACAAGGACATCAAGAGGAAGAAACGGTGACACAAGTCTCTCTTACTAGACTGGGTTCTTTAAAGGCACAGTCTTTGCTATACCACCAGTGCTCAGCTCAATGTCTTGCGAAGACTATGTCCTTTTGTTGTGAGACAATGTCACCACAGAACACACATGGAGACTCTCAAAGCCGAATAGAAATGTATTGCCTGCTTGTGACTCCATGGAGAACTTGCCTAAATCATGCAGCCCTGAGCCTCACTGTTCTTTGACTTTGTCCTTGTTGACACTCAGTTGTTAGCAATCTCAGCTAGTGAGAAGCAAAGCTATTGGGGTCTACATACTGGCTAGACCATTTCTATAACATGGCATCAGTTCTGCTAAGATCCCTGGGCCTATTGTGCTCTGTGTTTATCAGTGAATGAATGATTGGCACAGGACAGTTGAATCATTGTTGGATGATTTTCTCATGTGAGTGAACATATTTTCCATGTTAATAACACTGGGTAGCTTTGCTATCTAAAATAGGAACAAATTTAATTAAGCAAGCTTTTATCATGTTCACTATAGCCAAGTATATGATGATTTAAAATTGTGAAGGAAGAAGTATTTCTCTTCAAGAACTTCATACTCCAGTTGTGAGATTAAGGGCACAATTGGGTAATAATTGTCTTGTGGGTAAATGGATGAGTAAATTAATCAAGTGGTTTAAGAACAAGAAAATGCATATATACCAAGATCAAATGAATTAATTATTAGAAGGGAGTTATTTTTATATTTCCACTTAGAGATTTGAAGGAAAAAAAATAAGTGGGTGGAGAGTTGCTTCTTGGAAAGAGAAGGCCTTTTAGAAATCTCATTAAACTCAAGAAAAGTGTCGAAGTGAGAAAAATAATTTTAAAAAAAGAATGGAGTCTAATAAGAAACAGATGTTGAGATGGGATTGGACCTTTGGCAGCAGGACAGCAAAGGGGGCTAACCTGGGAACAGTTTTGTAAGTGTGCAACCTATAAATGTTCTGAGGGGAGGATCTGAAACACTAGGGTGTGAATAACTCACGCCATATCCTGCAGGTATTAAATGGTGGATCCAGGACTGAAGTCTGGTGGGAATGCCTTAGTTAATCTCTGTGCTTCCACTGTGGTGGGTGCTACACTTTTCTTGCCTCATTCTCCATGACATCGCTGCTGCTATTATAGTCCAGGCTGAATCTCCTTGAACCTTGGGGAGTTTATGTATCTCTCAGGCTTCTTATCATCCTACCGGTCCAAGAAATAATCCTCTGCTAAGGAGATATCTCTCTGGAAATCCCTGGAACAATGTTGGGCATGTGATAGGGATTCAACTCATACTGTCTGGTTCTCTTAGCCTGTGCTCCTTTCAGTGGTATGTATCGGTAGCTGAGATATGTTCATGTCAACAAGTCTATGATCTCAGCCATTCAACAACTTCATACAGACACACCAGGACATCCTTATAATCAGTTATCTAAAAGGCCAATGCCTGATGAATCCAAGGACCTCCAGGTTCTCCTGGCGGCTTGTCCTGGGGATATACCAATTGCTTGGGACCTAGAAATACTGTTGTTTAATGTTTGAGCATCATTCCTCAATGTCGTCGTTTCTGAGATTATCTAGAACATTGAAAACCCACTTCCTACTTCATCACATCAGCATTGACTCTCCTAGAAGGCCATGAAGAAAAACTTTCTGAGGTTTAGGAGTAGTGTTCAGAGACATATATTGCTGTTGTTTAAGCTTGTCCTGTGATGCTTATGTTTCTGTCACTCCCAGCTGTGTCCAACAACCATGTGGAGAAGAGGAAAGATGTACACCATTGGTACTTGATCACACAGACATGGTAAATTGTACCTCCAGTGGCCCAAGTCACATGAAGTGTGCTGTCACTTGTCAGAGAGGGTTTGTGCTTCAGAGCAGCAGTGGAAAGTACTTCAGGACCTGGCAGGTGAGTCAGCAGCTGGTGATCAGAAGGAATAAGATCCTGGGGCAGGAAGCAATTTATCCTCTTCTCTCTGGTTAGACTGGAAAGAGCGGGTGTTCTTAAGTCACTGAGAGCAAAAACCGAGATCTCCATGAAAGCAATGGGAAACCATGGCAGAACAGCAATCCAAGGTGTTCAAACATATGAAACTCTGATTCCCTCAGGTGTTAGTTTATTCACTGTATGTTCAGGAGAGATGAGCTCTTATTTGGTGTTCCCCCAACTTGTCTTTTTCACACACGAGATTCTCTCGAAGCAGACTTGCTTATAAGTCACAGAAAAAATATATTGCTGTCAACTTGCCTGAGGTTCACTATAAGCCTTGTGCTCTCCTGATCCCCTCTCAAAACTGTTGGAGGAACATGACCAAGTTGTACTTTAAAACATTAAATCTTCAGCCAAGACAGGGGTTGTATTGTGGCACTAAATTTTCACCATTTTTATATATCCCATCCCAAATTTTACTGCACTATTTTTCAGCCTTTGGGGTGGCCTGAGGTAGAATATATTAGTGAAGAACAGAATTCAAGAGACAGATCTAGGCAAAATTGTTGTCTCTATTTTCTTTTGGGTGTAAAACAGTGAAGGACAAACAAAATAAAACAATTCCAGGGAGCTTGTTTTCACATTTGTAAATATTCCAAAGAGAAATATTGAGCTTGTTGAGTTATTACAATGGTTGATGAACATTATTTAAAAGCTTCTAGTAGAATGATAGGCATTGGGCAACCTCATTAGTAAGTCTTATATTAATAACATGAAAACTAGTCCTAACTAAATGCCTGGTTTCCCTTCTCCCCTTGCAAAAGCTTACAATACTCAGCAAGGAAATTTCGAGCACAAATGAACCACTAGGAGACAGGACCAAATTATGAGGAAGTGGAAGTACATACAAGGTACACTGCAGTTACCCTTGAGGAGTCAGAAATATGCATGATCCTGCTAGGAGATTGCTATTCAGACATTAATGGTTTGAGAAATGAAAATGTTTCCATTTTGATTTAACAGTTTGTGAACCTGTGGAAAGGTTTCACTTGCTTAGATATGGTCAGAATTTAAAGACAAGATGGATTTGAGAAGGTTTCATGACAGCATTGGCTTTAATCTAGATCTAGAAAGATCTTTTCAACACCTCTTCCTAACTCAGGCAAAGGTACTTCATGCTGGAAACAAAGTAGAAATAATTCAACAAGCCAGGGACTAAATACATGTGTGTTGTAGGTTGAGAAGATCCGAAAAGAAAGTCTATGTTTGTCAGGCTTTAAAGTGGGACAAATTTAAAACAAAGTGGACAATACCCAGACAAGCCAGGCACTAACACAAGGAGTTTAGAGACAGCCTTTAAATGATTAGCGGCTTGCTGCCGTTAGAACCAGGCCTCCTAACTGTGCTAAATGTGAGAGAACCCTGGTTGGAAGGAGGATGGGGGTTCACATTTGCCAAACACATGATAGCACAAGCAATGGTGCCCTGCAGCTGACCAGCCACTGTCACCTGACGCTGGCCCCATGCAGGAAATTGTACAATCCTCCCTCGTGATCACAAGACAGTGGGGATATTTGCTTTCTGTTGACATGAGAACTGAAGCTAAATAGAAAAATGTGTCTGGCTTTGACTTGGATCCTTCTGGCTGGCAACAGGGATACACTGGGAAGCAGAAGAAAAGCACAGAGCCAACATGTAGTGTCAGGGGTGATAGGTGCCTTCAGCAGTCGGTGGATCTCTGGCTCGTGTGCCAATGTGGTCTCCTGATGGGATGACTGTAATTTTACCACAGAGACTCTTCTGTCTGCCTTTGATCTTTAGCCCCATTGCCAGATATTTGTTTTTCCAAATAAGCCATGAGTTTCATAGTCACTAAGCCTGAGCATTTCATACCTGGCCAGATGCCTTTTTCTCCCACCTCCCTGAGCTCCTCAGAAGTCCTGATGATCTTTCAAGTTCAGTCCACATGTTGAGGCCTTCCTTCCTGAGAGTGGCTGTTCTTCCAGCCTCCTTGGGTGCTTCCTTCCATTCTCACATAACACTATATGATAGGCCTTGACCTTCGTAGAGTTATGGCTTTCTTCTAGAGTGTTTCTCACTTTTCTTATTTCTAACATATTCTTCATGGTGTGTTCTTTCTACTAATTATAGAAGACCGTAAGGACTATTTTAGATCAAATTAAAATATATTGTTAGCATCTGCCTGCTTCCTTTTTGCTCCCTTGCCTTTTTCCTTTTGCTTTCTTAGCCTCTGCTTCAGTGATTTCCTCCACTGATAGACTTTTAGCCCCTGAATGGCATCCTGTTTAGTGCAGGACCAGGGCCTTCTGCATACTCCAAGCATATAATCTCATTTACATAATTGCAGTGTGCTTTAGGCCTACCTACTGAAATAGCAAGTTTGGGACCATGGCTAGACTCACTCCCACTTACCACTGGTTGGCTAGCAACACCATGTAGGTATTAATGCTCTTAAATACTATTTATTGTTCTTGATGGAGGTCATAATTTTAGTAGCATTATCAATGTGCTTATTAATAATGGTATCAGCAAGAAATAGATGACATGTAACTTATTTGCATGGTAGTGAGCAATGTAGTCAACATCCATGTGTCTTAGTGTTTGTGTCCACAACGGAAAGGATTGTTTTGAGTGTAGAAGTTAGAAAATGTACTGAACATATTTTTTTATCAGTTATTAAGTTCAGTACATATTCTACGGTAGGTGTTACTTTTTATTTCTTATTTATTTTACTTTGGGCTTTTGAGAGAGGATCTCAGTCTCTAGCCCAGTCTAGCTGAATTCATGGCACCTTGTTCCAAGGTAGGTTATTTGAGAGAAGTTTATAAACAGACTTGGCAAAATGATGTGGGCCAGATGTAAGGAAGTGCTGAGCCATGTGCAATAGGCCAGGGTGATAGGGCTCTGCGCTCACTTTTAATCCCAGAAGGTTGGCTCTGTGGAGCAGCAGATCCCATGGGATGTGAAAAGAGGACAGGGCAGAGAAAATAGATAGTCACAGCATAGTCAGCCTGCAGCCATTGCTTCAGGAGAGAACCAGAAGAATAAGATCCCAGCATGCCCTTTTCTCCTGTCCCGCAGAACTTCACATACCAGTAGGAGGTGTGAGATCCTGGGCCCAGAGCAGGTAGGACAGAGGCTGAAAATAGAGGGGTCAGAGCCAGGAAAGGGCAGCCTGAAGACATGGCTCTGGGCCCGGAGCAGTGGCCTAGATCTCCTAGTACAAACTGGCTTCCTCCATCAGCATTCCCCCAAAGGTGGAGCCAAACAGGGAGTCACAGGAAAGGGCTAAGGCACACTTGACCCCTGGGACTCTTCCAAAGCCAGAAAGTGATTCTGATAGCCATTCTATGTGACTCTGACAGAAGTAAATTCTCTGTTTCTAGAAAGCGGTTTTCCTCACTTGTTCCTCTGGCCGTTGGGACAAGAATGTGACCTGCAAGCCCCTTGACTGTGGCATCCCAGACTCGTCTCTGGTGAATTATGCAAACTTCTCATGTTTGGAGGGCACCAGCTATCTGAAATGCTGTTCCATCTCATGTGTCCCACCAGCCAAGCTCCAAGGTACTGTCTTGCCACCCAGGGGCCTGACTGTGAACGCCCCCTCTTTCCCTCACTCTTAGGGGGGTGCCTTTGTACTTTTCCCCCACCAGTATATGCTCCCAACTTGCTGTTTTCTGATACTGTTTTCTGATAATACTAAATCCTCTCAGATATCACCATTCTTTGTTCCTGAACATGTGCGGTGGTATCCTGGATTATTATATAGTATTATTAGGTTAATTATGAATGAACCTTAGTCTTTTTTGTTTTTATATGTATTCTCAGAATAAAACTGGTCAGCACAATTTTCCTGATAATATTAACATGTGAGGCACATGTTATTAAGTTTTAATACCCATGGACATTCTGCATTAGATGTGTTTTGCTTTATTTTGTAGATAAGGAGAACACAGTTACACAACATATCCCTGAGTGTGCGACTACTTGAGATGAAGAGGTGCTGGACCAGGCTCTACCTGTCTACCACACTTTGCTCTTTAGATACACTTCTCAGCCTTCAGTGTGTCCACACAATGATTCATTGCATATGTGGCTCCCTTAGCTTTATTCAGAGATGTGGTTTAGTAGGTTGGCAGGCTAGTGATGCTAATGCCGGCAGCCCTGGTTTATATTGGGGGAAACCAAATTACAGAGAACCACATGGTATAGTATTGGAGTTCAAAACTCTATATCCAAACCACCTAGCTCAGACCCCGAGCCTGCTTTTATAAGCATGGGCAAACCCCATTTCCTTATCTGCTGAGTAGAGCATAACCACAATCTATTTGATAGGGTTGTTTGCTGTTTGGGACTTACACATGTTCACATATGTAGAACATTTAGAATAGTGCCTGGTATATAATAACCATTATATGCCAACTGTCATTATTTTAATACCACCCATATTACTATTATTATAGGTAGGAAGGAGGCAGTGGTTTGATTGCTAACTCTTCTTCCATTGAGACGAGGGGATCTTTATGTGATTCTATGGTATGTGAGGACTCAATAAGAGCTGTAGAATATGAACATATAGGACCGGCATTTGATGGGAGATTTTACAGACACTGCTCGACACAGAATAACGGGAAATACAGAAAACCAGTGTGCACATAGAGCTTTTGTTCCTCATGCCATCGTTCTGCCCATGTGCTCTCTGTTCTGAGCACCATGTGCTTGTCTTTCCTGGAGTCAGGACTGAAGCCGTGGCTGACCTGTCTTGAAGATGGACTCTGGTCTCTCCCTGAAGTCTACTGCAAGTTGGAATGTAAAGCCCCTTCAGTTATTCCCAACGCCAACTTACTCCTGCCACACTGCCTGGAAGACAACCATGATGTGGGCACCACTTGCAGATATGAGTGCAAACCGGGCTACTACGTGAAGGAGAGTACAGGAAGTCAAGGCCGCAAGTAAGTGTTCATGTATTTGGTCCCATGGTTTCCTGGCCTCACATGGTAATCTTGCTCCCTCTTGGCAAATTGCAGATCATGTCTTTCTGGGATGACCTTTGTTTATTATGCTTGTTTTTCTGTATAACTTCACTATACCTATACATACAGATGCTCTGGTTATGACAGACAGGACTCTATGTGTTTCCTGTAAAGGCATTGGCTCCCATGAGAGATTCCGTAGTTTTGTGCAACGGCTTTGCAGGGAGGGACTGATTTAATCGTCATTTTTTCCTTAGAGTTAAAATGATGAGCCTTCTGGATAGCATTTAGCCCATCTGAGTCCAGCTTAATGCCAGCAATCTCTTTAGCGTATCTCAAACCTGAGGTTCTCAGAGATGATCCTGCCTGAACCCAAGGGTGTTTAATTACACGTGTAGTGTGTGGAAGGTTTCTTTCTCTCCTGTTGCTCCTCCTCCTGAGGGTCCAGCCCATAGGAAAAGGAAGGCGGTTTAGGCTGAGGGGGCGAGTGGTACAGAGTCACCATATGGATACTGGGAGTGAAAATAGACCTAGGGAAAACAGCTCATTTATTCCGGAAAAGACAACCGGTGATATAGGCTTGGGCGACCAATCAAGTTCCACCACGACCTCCCTGAGCCGGCCAATGGATGCTCAGCTCTGGGCACTCTTCTGCCCTACCACTTCCTCAGTTTTGAGGAAGCTGCCCTAGGCTGTGAGCCATGGGCCATTCGTGAGGAATTACCACACTCTCCCTCAGTTTTCTTTTTTGTTGTTGTTGACACTTTTTATTTGCTATTGGCTAGGTCTAATTTCATAGAATTCTGGTTTTGCCAATATGTTTAAAATATAAATACAATATCAATTATTTTTACAGTATATCTATTAGATTATTCAAAGGAACAGTAGACATATCATAAAGTAAGAGAGAATTTCCCACAAGTAACACAATACAGCGTGACTACATGCATTAGAACTAGAATGGCACTATTTTATACAACAATAATCGTTCAGTTCCTTGGCCACTGAACAAAGAGATACAGGCAAACATTTCATAATGGGAGCAGAATACTATCAAATGTGGAATTTATATCACTTTTCAAAAATTTTGAAGACAGTTTTTATTTTTTAATTAAAAATTTTTCATGCAGTATATTTTGATCATGAAATATCTCCAGTGGATGCTTAATGCACATTTAGGAGGGGATGTCTTTATCCAACTTTAGGGTTAGTTATGACATTTCCTTATTGTAGCACTATGGGTTTTCCCAAGGAATTAGTTTTCTTAGCCAGAAAACGAGGTGCTAATAACAACCATGTGACAGAGCTAATGAAGGGTTTTTTTTTTTTTTTTAATGAGTGGGTATTAAACAAGACTTAATAGCTATTTCTAAGCAGAATGCAACACCTTTATCTATCTCCATGGCCATCTTTGTCCTTCTGCTTTTTCTTTTTTTTTAAATTTTTTTTTCGGTTTGTGTTTTTAAATTATTTATTATTATGTATACAGTGTTCTGCCTGTATGTACACCTGCAGGCCAGAAGAGGGCATCAGATCACTTTACAGATGCTTGTGAGCCACCATGTGGTTGCTGGGAACTGAACTCAGGACCTTTGGAAGAGCAGGCAGTGCTCTTAACCTCTGAGCCATCTCTCTAGCCCCCTCCTTCTGCTTTTTCTTTCACGAACTTTATGTGGCAGGGTGGTAGGAGAGTGGCAGGGCAAAGTACTTGGGGATAAGGTCAGGGCGGAGAGCTGACTGACAATGTAGGGTGGAGAAGAGAGAACAGAATATTTTAGCATGGGAGGGTTACGGATAGAAAGGTGACAGCCAGTTCTCTGAGCTCACAGCTAAGCTTTATGTTGGGAAAAATCAAGCTTCCATGGGAGATTGTGGATTGTCTGCCTCCTCCCCACATTCCTGTCCCTGGGCAGCGGCACTTGAGAGCCATTTGTGGATGCAACTCTTCTGGCTGAGAATCTGGACGCTTGCATCAGAATGTCACCATCAGTTTGGTCTTAAACATTTACATTTGCAAGCACCATGCTAAGAAGAGATTAAATTATTTACCGTGCTGTGTAAACTGATTAAATCTTAGTTTACACCTGTTTATATAGCAGGCGACGGATTGGTAATCAGAAGTTTGCAAGTTGACTGTAAATCACTGTCGCTCGCCACTTGTGTTTACGCAGTGAACTACGTCCTCTTTGTTTTACTTGTGTGGAAAAAGCCCAGAGCTGGACAGATGGGGCTTTAAATTTTTTTCTTAGGACATACACTTCAGAAGAGAAGAAACAGAAAAGCAGGCTGGGAAGGCAATCCCAAGAAAACAAGTACAAGGTGATGTTAGGTAGTGCTATGAGGCAGTGAGTACATGTATCTGGCTGTAGGGGGCACAGCTGCCTGAGGACTCGGGCAGCATCTTCTTTGCATGGCAATAAGGAATCCAGTAAAGGCACTTGGCTTCGCTTCTGTAGTCACAACGGCAAAGGGAGTAATCACCTCTACGTAACTGTTTGGGTTATGGAAGTTGGACAACATGCTGAAAGTATTCTATGAGTTACGATGATCAATATGTATGCTAGGTGAGCCTTCTTATTTATTATGTATTTATCTTACTTAAAGTTTCTAAGCCAGAGTCTTACTCGGTAGCCCAGGCTAGTTTTGAATTCAGAGCAATCCTCCTGCCACCATCTCCCAAGTATGGAGCGAATAGGTGTGAGCTATCTTGACTGGGGTGGGGGGGGGTCATCTCTTTTTAAAAGAAGGGAACAACTATAAAACATTGCAGCTGTATTCCCTTCTCAATTTCCTGACATTTGTTTTTGCAGGAGAAAGGAAGCTTGAGTGCTGGGTCTGGCTTCTGAGCTCCCAGCTATAGCTTCATCTCATTCTGCCTGCACTGTGCCACACTCTAGCCTAACAATAAAGACAGACCCAGGCAACTACCCCTCACAGACAGAACCAAAAGCCCTAGGTAGCGGCACATCCCTGAAAGCCTCAGCAGTTGGGAGGTGGATGCTGGGTGATCAGGAGTTCAAAGCTATCCTTAGCTACATAGCAAGTGCAAGGGCAGCCAGAGCTACATTACATTAATTCTACAACAAGGGAAGCAAAAATAAAACAGAAAGCCAAACAATTTTTAAGAACCACAAATTACAACAAACAAACAAAGTTAAACACTTCAGAAAGATTAGCAGGCTCCTTATTAGGGCACCCACACCCTGTTTCCTGAAACTCCTTGTCTTTACCTGTATTGACCTCCTGCTGCAATTCTTCTTCTTCCTCTGTATCTTCTCACTTTCTCCTGGGTTCCTTCCCTCTGTCTGATTCTCCAACGACCATTTTTTCTCTCTTTTCTCTCTCTTCTCTTCTCTTCTCTTCCCTCTTTCACTCTCAATGTAATTTATTTATTTTATGTATGTGTATGTATGAGAGGCTACATGAGTTTTATGCACCACTTGCCTGCAGTTGCCCACAGATATAGATGTCATAAAAGACTCAGATCCTCTACAACTGGAGTTACAGTAGGCTGTGAATCACCCACAGTGGGTGCAGGGAACCAAACCAGGGTCTTCTGTAAGAGCAGTAAGTACTCTTAACCACTTAGCTGTCGCCCCAGTCCTATCTTTCCTTGCTTGATCTACACACTAGCCAGGGTTGAAGTTTTTGCAGCCCACAGCCTTGATTATGATCATGCATTGATGATTCCCATACCCATACCTTCCACTATAAAATGTTCCCTTAATAGTTACAAGGGTTTTGCAAGCCAAATACCTAGGAACGCAGCCATTGGAATATCCCATCTATATCCAATATTCCTAACTATGAAGTGGAGAGTCTATAACAATTCATTCCAGATCTGCCTATCTCTCTGCCTTGTGTTGCTGGCAGACTCTGAAGCCTGCCAAGTACTCAGAAGTGTACAGTGTCCTTTGTGTTCTAGTCAGACAACCAACAGCTCTCACCAAGTGTATCATAGAACTTTTGCCCTATGCTGTTGACAATGGGTTTATTAAGATTTGCCTCCACTCTCAGTCAAGGCACATCTACATACCAGAATTTCTAGGCCTATGATCCAGGCACTAGCATTTTAAAAAGTTCCCCGTGTTTATTTGATGTTCATCATGTACTAGTTCAGGAGAAACTTTGTCCCTGTAAGGACAACATCCGCCATGGAATTTTGGCAGTAAATAAGTAGAAAACAACCTATCGTTTAAAACAGTCTTATATTATCCTTTCATGTGGAAGATTTTTAATGTATCATTTTGTCTGTTATTAATTTTAAAGATAATAGAGAAAATATAGAATCATAACCCCCTAAACCAGTGAAGATTACAAAGTTTTAGGACTTATGACCTCTTCACAGTGGATAATCCATAGAACTTTAAGCTCTTTTCATCTTCATCTGCCATTTCTTCAACATATATACCACCATTAATCACCACTCTGCTATTTCATTAACCTGACATCCAATGAAGCTAAGATAAATGTGTTTGACTTATATTTCATCAAAAGACCATGTTATATTCTCTATTATCTTTTACTCTCATGCTTTTTATCTCATTACATGTTATCCTTATGTGTGAAGGTTAGCTTAACCTCATAAAGGGCCCTAATTAATTTGATTCTAAATTACTCTGGCCTTCTAACTTTACTTGATAGTCTTTCCTATAAATCGCTCATCACCATGCCATCCCCAAGGTAATATAAAAGTCAGATATTCTCGAAGGAGTTGTAAATAGCCATCCTGTGTGAGTTCTTCTCATGGCATCAACCTTTCCAAGGCCTACACAAACTGTTGTAGACACAATTGAAGATCCAGTCTGTAGGCTTCATACTGGAATTGCTTACTGAGTAATGAATACCTTCAATGGTGCTTGGTCCAGACTGACTTCTGGGAACAGCCTGAGAGAAGTGGAAACTATCTATGTACTAACCTATCTCTACATACAAAGGATGACTGCTTGATATAGCAGAGAATTAGGCAGCCTAATTCCAGGGTATTTTTCTATTGTTTGGATGAGATAGTGATGCCTTGCTATGTGCTATGAGTGCTAAAAGTTCTGGCTTCATCTCTCTATATATTTCTCGTGGCAATAATTTATTATTAATGAAATACTAGTACAACATCTTTTGTTAAAGTAGTATATAAATTGATATATATGTGTAAATGTATGTATATACATAGAAGTCTATGAATATATATTATATATTGTATATTATAATATATAACTCAAAGTTATATATATATATTGAGTGTTACTTGTGGTCATTCTGCCAATAAATGGCCTCATGACATAGAAGCTATCCTAGCATCAAAAGCTCTAGGCTAATAACACTTTTGTTTATAAGCAAAAGTTTCATTTCTCTGGCCTCTTTTTGCACATTTGTATAATAAACCTTAGATAATTTCTAGTTCTAAAATTTCACATTTTATTTCCTGTGTTGATAGAATAAGAAGTGATAAGACTTTGCTATACTATCATTGAGAAAAGTAATGGATAATTTGTTAATATAAAGATGCAATGATTATTATAAACAAAATACCATACCTCATTAATTTAGTAGGGCATACTTGGGGTAGTCTTCTCACAGTAATTCCCAGAGTCTGAGTGAATAGTTTGAATGAACTATTAAAGTTTATACTCATTGTTAGCTGGGTTTGGTCAATCATTTTTTTCATTTACAACTCACAGTACTGGATCTAGATTGTATTTGAAAGTAGAATTCTAGGATTTTTTCCTTTTTAGATTTATATAAATCTAAAAAGGATTATATAGGTTTGAGAAAAGCCTAAAAGTGCTAAAGATTGACTCAAAACTACTAAAAGATATTTCTGTAGTCAAGTTTTATCTGATGGCTCAGTAGTTAATTACATAGAGTATGGAGCTGGTGAGATTTAAACTCAAATGGCAACTTTGCCTGCTTATTAGCCTTTTCACTTAGACAAGTTCCTACTCTACTATTATTAGAGTAGACTGTCACTGGTGTAATTCACGAGATAGAAATAATAGGAGCATTGGCAAGTGTTGTAAAGATTAAATGATTACACACACACACACAGACACACACACAACTGAACACAACTGCTGGTTATATTTTCTCAGCTTGGCAATGTCATCTATTGTTTATAAGTGTCATCATTACTACCACCAGCTTCACTACCACCACTGTCACCACTGCTACCACTGACTCCGCCATTATCAACATCATCACCACCATCATCACTACTATCATTACTTATACCACCATGCAGTCTTCTTCACTAGCGTCATTATTTCTATAACCTATCATCATCATTGTCATTGTTACAACCACCTACATACAAGTTTCTCCTAACACAGTGACTATTTCTGAGTAAGATACACTGCTGGTGTGTTAAATAGGAATACTATTTTAAGAAGGAATAGTCTCAAATACAGTTTTTTAAAATCACTGGCTAATCTCTTCCTTCTAGCTTCTATATCCCATAATAACAGCCTAGAAACCAAAAATATTGGAATTGTCATTCAAGAGACAGTTCTTCAGTAGCCAGATGGGGGAAGGTACATTTCCCTATCTGTGAAAGAAACACACACCAAAACAAAGTTTGTTGAACTACAAAATATACACTTCCTTTCTTTAACCAGAACCTTCTTTTTATGCTTCATACTGTCCAACTTCACCGAGGTGACATGAAAGTAGACCATGAACCAGTAAAATCAAACATGGGATAAAGTAAGGAGAAATAAAATAGCAATTAGAATGCTGGTCTGACTTCAAAATTAGCATAGACAAGTAATGTCAGTCTGGCCTGGAAGAAGGGCCAGGGCCTGTCATGGAGAGCCTACCTTGATTTTTATCTGACTCTCCACATCTTTCTGAAAAATAGCTTGAATTTCAGTGACTTTTACTCTACTATGGGATGGAATAGGAAGACTTGACTAAGAAATTGCCATGTGAAGTGAAACAACATTGAAATTATTTAAATATATTGGATTTATAATTTTAAGACAGTAATCTAACTGGTGTATAAGTCCTATGACACAAACATTGTAAACACACATGAATAGGTTATAACCGAGTGTGTGTGTGTGTGTGTGTGTGTATGTGTGTTATCTGTAACTTGCCAAAGTAAGAACAACAGTGTAATCTCTATGTTCACTCATGCATCTGTAAGAAATAGAAATTTGTTTTCTTTCCATTAAGACTCTGTCTGGCTTTATAATTAGTGTTTATAGTAAATACATTCAAAGTTTATCCTTGGAATTCTCAATTCTCTTGCCATTGTAGTATCATGTGAGCCTTAAACTAATTTATTACAGCTTCTTTTGGCTTCAAAGTGACTGAGCCTCTGCTGCAAGCTTTGGCCTCTCAAATACACACCTGGGCACAGGCCAACTTCTGCTTCAGGCTTCATGGGCCTGGCAGTTGGCGCACGGACCTTTACTTAGAACAACACTTTCTCGTCTCATAAATGTCCCTGTGACCTTCAATCCTAAACAGTGGAGCATCTTACTGTAAAAATTAAAGTATAAACAATGCTTACTTTTAACAGATAAAGCCATCAGACTTTCGGCAACACACAACCTCTTACCCCAGCGTTGTTTCTCTTCTGCCTTTGGCTTGTCCTCACTGTGTTCTGGCTCTCCTGATTCTTACTTTAGCTGGGTGGATGATCGTTCTGGTAGTGACCTTGCCTTGTTCTTTAACAATGGGGTCAGGGCAGGCCAGACTGATTCATGAATGGTCCCCAGGGGATTCTGGGTGGGACAGTAATATGAAGAATTAAGTATGGCTAGAATACTGAGTGCAGTGTTAACATCCCACACATATGCACACACTTAGGTCATCAGTACTTGCTAATCTAGTCAGCCACTTAGTGAGCAGATACTATTCATCATGTTACATGGGTTCTTATAATAATGTGAGCAATGTTTGATCATCTCCATTTTTTTTTTTCAAATAGGAAAACCAAGAACAAGAGCAGTAAAATAATTTGTTTCAAGTCAGAGGCTTATTCAGAGCCAAAGATGCAATTTTAATAATAGTCATCTGATTCCATAACCTCTGTTTTGAGCCAATATGTTGTACTCACTGATAATGATCATCCAGTGTAGGCACTAACTATGTCCTGAAAGTCACTGTGACTGCAATGTCCACCTCTTGCTTTCTACATGGGAAAGTCTGACATGGAAAGGGTTGACTAGCATCTCTCTTCTTACCCATATCAAGGAATGATACACTAGCAGAATGGTATGTGTAGGCTTGTCTGTGCACTTTCCAATCCACAGATGCCTATGGCTTCCCAGATGCTTTTATCACGCATGAGTGGACCCAGATTTAATTGTTGCTGTGGCTTCTAGACAAGGGATTATAGAAAGCCCTCTGTTCTCTGCAGGAGCATCAGTGGCAGAAAGTGGCTCATTAGGTTTAGCCCCAAACAATGGTGTGGCATAGACTGAAAGCACCCATGGGTCATTACTGTTAGCCTATCTGTAGTGGGACTGATAGACCTGTGGGAAGCAGAGCTATAAAGACAGGGGGGGAGCAGGAAGGAAAAATAATGTGTAACAAATGAGGTAAAATGTCCTCTAAAATGAGTAGATATGGTTTTAAAATCTTTTTTGAAAGAAATTTTGTCCTCTTGGACTCACTTCAGGCTCTCCTCATTAGTTGCCCTCTTACTACAGGAGGAAAGAGAAAGATGTTTATCTATATCTATGTGTACACACACACACACACACACACACACACAAACATACACACACACACACACACCACACCACACCACACCTCTGAATAGAAACTGTTCAGACCCTACAATGCTACCCTACCTATATATGTTCCAGGACTGACCATTTGGCACTAGGCACCTAACTGATGTGTTCTTCCCTGGGAAAGAACCTTTTGCACTCCCAGTCTTCCTCCATTTCCCACAGGTCTTTGTGTAGGGTCAAGACCTGATGGGTCCTCTCCATCCAGTTTGGCATTTTCATTGATCTCGGGTTTTTTTTTCCCACCCATGTTTTAGCAGTCATGTTGGTGGGACTTTGTGGGTATAGCTTCTGATGTTACTGGGAGACATGTTCTCATAGAAAATCCTCTAATCTTCTAGCTCCTACAATCTTCTCATCCCCTCTTCTGCCATGTTCCCCAAGGCTTAAGTGTGGGACACTGGACTCTACAGTTCTCTCCCTCCCCTCTCTCTCCCTCTCCCCCTCTCTCCCTCCTCCCTGTCTCTCTTCCTGCAGACCACAATATAAAGGTCTCAGACAATGCTTTGATGCCAGTCTACATGCTAACATGTTCTCTACCATGATAATAATGGATTAAGCCTCTGAAACTGTAAGCAAGTGCCTAATTAAAGGCTTCCATTTATAAGCGTTGCCTTGGTCATGGTGTCTCTTCACAGCAATAGAACACTGAATAAGATAGGGCTCCTGTAATTTAGTATACTGGCATTACTACCATACTTATATTTGTCTTCCAAGCTGTGGGGCATAATGTAGCAAATATGTAAATGTGTGCATATGTATGTGCATGTGTGTGTGTGTGTGCATGTGTGTGTTAAAACTGTCCAATGGATGTGGAAGCAGAAATGTAGTTAGATGCTGCAAAATGGTAAAGGCCAGAGGTTAGCACTAAACATGTTTCAAGTCTAGTTCCTCCTTGCCTTTCATTGTGGTTTCCAGTCTTCAAACATTGCACCAATGGGAATGGGTATTAAGAATCTGAATAACTGTAATAATTCTGTGCATTTAAGTTTAAATCACATGAAACATCTCAGGTTTTGGGAAGTAACCCAAGTGTATTCTATATGAAAAATTCCATCAGATGTAGCAAAGGATGAGCCAGAAACATAAGAAAAGAGATTAAGTAAGTTCTGTTGAACTTAAAAGGTAGAAATGCTGTGGGTGATGGAGTGAAAGGGATGAAGAAGGAACTACAGAGGAGGTCAGGGCTAGAGAGAGGGCATTTCTGCACCTGCCAGATGGCTACCTAAGCTATTACAGAGTGTGCAAAGATAGAGGCATGGAGCCCGGCATTGACCCAGAATAAACAGTCCACACACATCTAGGTGTAAGCAGGCTCTTCATGCTGACAGAGGCTCCACTTTACCTGGAGTATTGTATAAGGGACACTTTTGTTTGTTCGTTCCTCAGAGAAGACACACTTACCAAAGCCAATATATCTAAGAGGGTTATACTGCTGATTATATTTCTTGTCTGGGACAGGACATCTGGAGGTCTGATGTTACACAGTGTGGGGCAGCTATGATTGGCTGATGGCTAGTCACAACTGAAGTCTGCCTGCTCTCTTTTTTGATATTGGCTTGAGAAGCCATGTCTGCAGTTTGTTAAAGTGAAAACTGGCGTGGAGATTGGAAGTGCTGATGGTTGTCTTTGGGGTGGGGTGGAGGAAGGCTGTGTCTTTTGAAGTAGCCCAGATCTTCCCTTCTTCAACTTTAAACTACATGGAGACAACGTGGAGAACATCAAACTAGATTGTTCCTGAGTCAGCCTGAGGTGTATTCTTGGATTCATTACTAACTAGCTCTCAGACTCTAATCCTAATAGTGCGATTCTAGGTACCATACTGTGGGAAGTGAGGACACATGTAATTCAGCTCAGAAACTGAACATGTATCATAAAAAACTTAAGGAATTAATACATCAGATTATTTCTCTGTATAAAAGCAACAATGTGATTGCCTCCCCCTCCCGCTCCCCCTTACATTTTGTATTTAGCATAGGACGACAGCAGCAAATGTGCAAGTAAAGAATTAGTTCCTTTTCTGCTTCTTTGTAGCACCATAGGTACTTCCATACTGTGATATGGCATTAGTGTCAGGTCATCACACTACATTCACACTACCTACATTGTGATGACACCAAGTAACTTATTAGACTGTCGAATAGTATCTCAGCTATAATGTAAACATTCACACGTCCACTGAACAAAACACTATTGATGCCTAATATGAACCAGACATAATGCCGGTTACTGAAAATATGGTACTAAGGCCCAGGCAAGAGTAAACATGCATAATAGAAGCAAGTATAATAATAAGCAAATAGAAAACAAATAGCAAAATAATTACAGAGCATGTAACCTGTGGAGGCAAAAATGATGCTGTCTGTTAAGACTGCGTAGTGATGACAGAGAGTTGTCTTGGTGATAAGAAACTGTTCTTAGATAGGAAGAAAGAGATGGGCCCAATTAAGAGAACAGCACTTCAATCAGGAAGATGGCACCCAAGTCTCTGTGGCAGGAAAGATCTTGTGCTGCACTTGCAATTCTCATCCCAGAGTAGGTAAAGGCCACTTAAAAACATGACTATGGTGGTGAATGGTATAGAATAAAATGGAGTCGTGTAATGTAGGATCTTGGGGGCTAATATGAAGAATTTGGGCTTTAATTAATTAAATATGTTGTTTTGCGACCAGAAACAAATGAAATGTTACAATGTGATTTATTCACTTTTTTTTTGAAAATTTCCTCTAATGGGTACTTGCTGGCTGGGTATGAAAAAGGGTACAGAAGAGTAGACATTTAGCTGGAAAGCAAGAGAATGTCTTTGTCAAAGTAAATCTGTGGCTCCAGAGATGCTGAGACCCTGGGACAAATTCTAGGGATACCTGCAAGGAGGAACTCACAGGGCACACTGATGGATTATGTGAGACCAGATGGGGTTGGGGGGACATGTAAGATTGAGAGCGTGTAACCAGCAGTGTCTCCTGTGTTTCGAGTTGGAGCAATGAGGTAGATGGTGATGTCATTCACTGTGCTGAGGATGTCTGAGGGGGAGTACATGCAAAGAGGTAGAACCCACTAAGGAATAATAGTCCACACCACGTAGGTGAGATTTGAAGGTAATCTTATATTGATAAGTATTCTTCTACACCAAGACTAGTTCTTCATTCTTCAGCATCTTTATCCATAAATGTTATTATTCATGAGAGACTCCCCACTGTAGACACCAGATGCCCTTGATTGGCAAAGACATGATAGTTCTCTTGGACCCAGAAACCATACTCTTATTTTTCTCTGAGGGAACATAAATATGACTTTTGAAAAGTCTTCAGCAGTGATAGAAAAATGGGGTAGACTCATGTTTGCCTTGAGCAACATCAATCAAATGTGAAGCCAAGTTTTGATTACAAGATCTTTCTTTCTGGCAGGAGTGTAAGGAGGAGAAAAGGCACAGCTGGGTTTTCAACAGTAGGTGGGTACCACGAGCTCTGGAAATTGGAAAAAGGCACCTTTCAACTTGGAAATTGTGGTGATTTGTCTGGAGGAGTTAGAAAGAAAATAAATACAAACCTTAGCCTAACCCCAGATCCTCATGATGCCATTTACAAAGTAGGGAATTAGAGAGCAAGCTCACCCGGCTCACAACCCTTGCCAAAAACCTGGATGCTCAGCAGAGCCCAGAAGGAACGGCTACAGGCTTGTTAGGTGAATGCTCTTACTCTCTTTTTCTTGTAATTATGGCTTACTTTTAGTAAAGGAAGGAGAATAAATTGTAGGACTTTGCCAACCTCATTGCTTACAAAAACTATGGACAGATTAAAAAACTACACCGTCCTGATGCTGAGATCTAGTTCTGTGATAGAATAATTGCTTAACATACAGAAGGCTTTGGGTTTGATCCCAAACACTGCAGGAACTAAAGGGATGGAGGCGGAGAGGGAAAGTAGGGATAGAAGGATGATAGAGTCTTAGGCCAATACTGGGAGGTTTGGTTCAGTATGCCTGACAATCTAGGTTTTTGAAATAACTCCTCCTTGACTCTGGTAAGGTTAAAGATTTCACCAGAAACCCATTTGTCTAATGGTTGGGGTGTTGAATACTTCAGACTTTACTCTGGCTGTATCTGGTGACTTGGAAAAGTCACCTACTTGGTCACTAGTAGTAGTTTCCTATAAAAGGCAACACTTTTAACTGCCCTTACCCCAGTGGGATGAAGAAAATACAGAGAGTGGGTAGATTTGAGTAGAATGTGTTACACAAAGGGCAGTGGAATGGAATTTGAAAGAAGTCTTGTACTCTGTCTTGGGGAGGATCTGTATGGATTGGTTCACTGCCCATTGCCATCATGCCTTGAAATGTGGATCCCTTCACATTGTGGCTTCAAAGAGTCTCTTGGCTCCTGATTTACACATGCTGTCTGAAGGAAGTGGGCTGTTAGGAATAAACCCATTTTTTGTTTTCATGAATTGTCCTATAATAGTGACACCACCAAATCAGCAGAAATGAAAAGGCAGCTATCACAAGTGGGAGGTCAAGATCACGCCACCAGTGTGTCTTAGTCTTAAGAGTTGCGGTAAGAGTAACAGTAGCCTGAATGGCTTAAACAACTGACTGGCACTCGTTCCTCACAGTTCTCGATGACAGCATTGATCGATCTCTTCTCTAAGAACACTCTTTCTTGTTTGCAAATGTTCTTTTTGCCATGTTCTCATATGGAAGAGAGTACGCAAGGTAGGCAAGCTTTTGTGCCCACTTCATTTCAGGGCTCTAGTGCCATGATGAGGCTCCAGTTCCTCTCAGATAGGCCTGAAAAAGAAACCAAGTTTCTTGGAGCTAGAAATAATCCAAGGCACTCTGATTTTCTAATATAATCGTGGTGTTTTTGGAATGCAAGAAAATAGCCAGAAAGGTCTCATGGCCCACAGGATCCATACCAGGACTCTGAAGACCAGGGCCATTAACTGTCACTCTATACGTAGGCATGGTCAGCAGATTCAAGCATCCCCAACTACTAGGCCATGAGGAACTGGCTGGATGCTTTGGAAGCAGTCTGGGGGTGAGGCCTAAACATTGTCATCTGATAGCAAGGTACAGCTGCTGAAAAATAAGCAAAGACCCAGGAGAGGGCTATTGTAATGGTTAATCTCTGTGCTCGACGTTATTACATGAAAAACTACATAGCACATTAGTGAGGTGCAGCTTTGCATACATCTGCAAGTGTTTCTCGAGTAGTTTAGTTGAGGAAAAAAATACTGAGGAAAAGACACTCCCCAAATGTGATTGGCACCATCCCATGGTATAGAGTCGGGTCGGGACTGAATAAAAAGAGGAAAAGGATAAAGCCAGCTGAACGCCAGCAATTTCCTTTCTCTGCTTCCTGATCTTGGGCAATGTGATCAAATATCCTCCTGCTGCCATGGACAGTGTTTGTCATATGTCCTTGCCTTTTCTGCCACCACAGACTGCATTCCTCTCAACTGCCAGGCAGACTCTTCCTCCTCTTTTGACATTACTTTTCATCAGGTGCTTGACGAGAAAGGAACTAATGCAGTCATGTAAAACCATCTATTCTCCAAAGGAACAGAAACCATGACAGAGGAGACTCCATGAAACTGGGAGAAGTGTAGGGATTCTTACAAAAGAACCAAATTGCCTAGGAAATAGGAGTGCCTCCCCTAATACATGCCCAGCCCGGGGACCTCAGTCTCAACTGTGCTGCTTCTCTTGCTACCACACATCAGTTCCCCCTCTTCGTGTTGATGCTGGTTTGCAGCACAGGTCCTGTCACACTGTGTGGGTACAACCCCACACACTCAAACTCCCTCCTGCCAATCCAAGTTTATTCTGTCTAGTCTCACCTCTGAGGTTATTAAACTGGCAAGGAAACGCATGAACTCGACATTCTTGATTCATTCCTCACTCTGGGCAAGGAGAGGGAAGACTGTTTCCATGGTTGAACTATTTCAACCAATTCAGAGAAAAATACCACATGAAGTAAAAATATCATTCTGGCCAAGCCCGGGTTTTCCTTTGTAACCACGCTGACATACAAGGATTGATTGTCCAACCTTGCTTCCCTCTTGGTGTCAGTGGTGTTGCTGGCTCTTTGCATTTGAGAAATGTCAGTTCGCCAGAGATGTGGGAAGGGTGGGAGAAAGTGTGGGAGGTGGGAGAAAGCAGGGACTCCCCTGGAGGATTCAAACTCTACAGGGCAACGAAAAGTAAAAAAAAAAAACAACACACAACTTGACTTTAAAAGGAGTCTCATTACAGTAAAGAAAACTGCAAACCTTTTGCTAGAAAACAATTTTGGAAGCCATTTTTAGGTATCACCATTGTTGTGGGAAAGAATTCGCATACTAAATATTACCACAGCACAGTCTCTCATTTGCGTATAGTTGCACCACGAACACAGCTAATGTATGCTCCTAAGATCTGTGTGCAGCACACCACCTTCTAAGGAGATATCACTAAAGCATGTTGTTCAAATTGCTTGAAAGCAAATGCATTTGCAGTGTAAGGTCTTGGGAAAGGAACTTAGCATCACAGTGCATTTCTTTATCTGTAAAGTGGGCCTGAAACGAGGTTTTTTTCTGAGAGCTAAGCTGAGTTGGTAGATCTGTGTATCATATGTCTTGCAGTGTATCTGACGGTCTTCACTGCAATTCAGTGACTTAAAAATCAAGCATTTATTTAGTTCCTAGAGCAGAATTCCTAAAAATTGACAACAAGAAAATGACACAGCTGTTAACCTTCTGTGAGTTTCCAACCCAGTGGGGGGAAACTGATTTTTACATTCATGTAACGGAGTGACCCATGTTTCTCTGATAAAAATGGAAGAATATTGTGAGCACACAGAAGGCACTGCACAATTGTTAGTTAAAAGCATATATGGAACGTGTGCATATCTTAATGTCAAAATGAGCTTATGACACTAGAAAATGTCATTTTCATGTTCTTGGTATGTGGCACAAGGGTGTAATCCTAGTAAGTGTTGGTAAGAGGACTCAGGAGTTCAGTGTCACCCTTATCTACTCAGAGGCCAGCTTGGATTACAAAAGACCCTGTCTCAAAACACAAATATGAATGTATGCACGTGCATGTGTACACCCCCCCCCCGCCTCTCTCTCTCTCACACACACACACACACACAAAGAAAGCAGATGCTAATTTAAAGCCACCGTCTATGTGATGGAGAGAGCCAGTGACCAAAAGATTATTTCTATTTTGAATTACAAGCTTATCTGTAACCACAAGTTTTGTGAATCAGAAGTAGATATGTTAAAATAGCCAAACTGGAAAGCACCTTCCCATTGCTGTGAGTCAGAGGGGAGTGGAATGGAATTTGCAGCAACAGGAACCCCAGTGCTTTTGATTCCCATCCATCTGAAACACAGTCTCTGGTCAGGGGCCATGTCTGGGCCTGAGGTGGAGGGGCAGATCTTCCCGGAGAGCATTGAGTCGTGCCTGTTCAAGGATCTGGGAAAAGGCACAAGCCTATTCCAGGGAAAAATGAACATGTAAACAAACAAAGCAGAGATAGTGAAGAGTGAAGAAATTGTCTCTTGATGGTCAGGAGAGCCTGTTTCAGAACAATACATTGCCAAACTCTTTCTCCTCAAAGAAGCAATGAGTGTTAACAATTTCATCAAATACATCAACACAGAATGGAAGATCTTCAGATTATATCTGACTTGTCCCCTGAGTGTGTGACAACTCTGCTGTACTATGAACTATATGACATCTTCCAGTGTGCATAGACATGAAACTTTGCCCATAAACAGTCTAGTTACTGTGCTATTTATCAATGCTCTTAGGAGTAGCCAGTCAAATATACAAGACCTCCCACCACTGCTGATCCACAAACACCACTAGTTTCAACTTCACGACCCACAATGGGACATTTAGATAAATAGAACCAATTGCCCTACTCTTCTTATTTCATATGTGTGTGTGTGTGTGTGTGTGTGTGTGTGTGTATGTATGTGTTGTCTCATACATATGACATGACATGTATGGGGGGTCAAAGAACAATGTTGCTAATCAGCTCTCTCTTTTGAGCATATAGGTTCCAGTATTCCACTGAGGTCATCAAATTTGGTACCTTGACCCACTGAGCCATGTCACTGGCCTTTGCTAATTGTTGTCACTTATTTCTAAGGGCTCAGTCTTTTCTTAATGGGCTGTTTGTTTTCATATCTCATTAGCAAGTTCCTAAAGATACAATGCCTGGATGATGGAACCTGGGAACAAGGGAGCTGCGTCCCGGTGGTTTGTGAGCCTCCTCCTCCTGTTTTTGAAGGCATGTACGAATGTACTGATGGCTTCAAGCTGGGCAGCCAGTGTGTACTCAACTGTGCCCAGGAAAAGGAAAGGGTAAGGCAGATTCATAATTTCATTTGCATTAGACTGTGCTCTCCTCTATATGACCATGGCCAGGACATGACTACCGAGAAGAAGTGAATTGAAAAACCCAGCAGGCAGGTCCTCATGCAGCAAGGCTCTAATGAGATGCATTAATGTCATTCCATAGAGAGTTCCTAATAGTGTTAGTGTTTTGGAGCATTCCCTTCCAAATTCAGAGTTTTCTTTGAGATAAGGAGAAGAAACCAATGAGTAGGGCACCAGGGTTCATTTCAAACTATTCTAGGATCCTGATTTGGTAAAGCAGTCAACACTCAAGCATGTACTGACCTAACATGGGTAGGAATGCAGGAGTTGTGAATTTTTTTTGTAGTAGTACAAAGTTCCAAACAAAAACATGGATTGTTGAGCAAGGCATATTGAAGTGCTGTTTAACTATTACCCTCCTTAGGATGCTGGCCCAAGTCTGAACTAAAATCCACAGCCTTATCATGATTGTATGACTAAAGCTCAGTTTTGTTTTAGATGCTTTTCAAGTACCACACACACATACATGAGACCGGAAGTCAAGTAGACTTTGGAGGCAAAGATCAATGGCCTTCCCAGGTCCGTTGATATGTCTTTAACTTAGTGTCCAGTACTTCAAGATACACACTGCAGAACAGATGTGAAAAGAATAGGCCATGCAATGAGACCCAATGTCATCAGACATGCTTGTGTGAACCAACTGGCTAGGATAGGATGGAGTTCACTAGGCAAAGGCAGAGTTATTGGTGGGTCTGTACTTCCTCTCTGCGGTTTATGGTTTTTAATTTTCTCTGTGTTCCATCCAGGTAGAGTATACCTGATTGATTGTTTGTGGGGAGGGGCGCAGGATGAGTCAAGAGTTACACCAAGCAGCAGATGTGAGGAGAAAGGGAACAGACTTCACACAGGATTAAAAGCAGCAATAATGGGTGCATTTTAGTAGAAAGACAAAAACACACCTTTAGGAAAATTATTAATTACTTTCACTACACAGAACCCACCTTGAAATAAAAATCTCAGAGTTTTCCACAAGCAACATTTGTGTGATAATATGCATATATCAGGGCAAAACAACATCATATGGGGAGAAAATTAGCCCAAATAGCATCAAGCACACAGCTCTGGTCAGTAGTTTATTATATCCTAATAGCTGAAGGAGAAGATGATGGTGGAATATTGTTTATGATTCCTTCACATGGAAACAGCAAGAAATTGTCTTCAGATTCCCATTTGCTCCTTCCTCCTCCCTTTCTTCCTGTATTCCTTCCTTCCTTTTCTTTCCTTCTTTCTCTTACTTCTTTTGTCCTCTCTAACTCTGCTTATTGTTCTAATCATCGTTTAGTCCACATTCCAGAAGCGAAAGGAGAGTCATTTAGTCAGAGCACTTTTCCCCCTCTCACAATGAAATTAACACAATAACAAGAGCGGTGCTCTCTGTCCGCAATGTTCTAGGTTCCCATCCTTTGCACTGAGGAGGGGCTGTGGTCCCAGGAGTTCAAGTTGTGTGAAAACCTGCAAGGGGAATGCCGGCCACTCGCTTCGGAGCTCAATTCTGTGGAGTACCAATGTGAACAGGGATACGGGATCGGTAAGAGTGGGCGTCTGCTCGTGTCAGCCGCTTAGCTTTGGGACTGAGAGTGCATTCTTCTGTGGCTGGGTGGGTAGCTCTGAAAGGAGAGATAAGAATGAACAGCCGTGCCCCAGTGATGCTCGGCTCCTGTATTATCTCCGTTGTTGCAGAAAGGATGGCCTGAGACAGCACTCACTCCTGTCAGTTTTCAGTCTTTCTGTACAGAGGACTGCGTTCTAGAGCCTGTGGGCAAGCGCTTACTCAAGTAATTGCAGTTAAAGTTGTTTGTGATCCGAGCTGACTCAGAGTAAGGTTAATTCAACTTTACCCAGAACTTACACTATGCACTGAAGAAAAGAGTTGTAACTTGTGGGAAACCGTATGAGATTGTGTCGAAATTCTGAGTTACACAGACCTGAAAATTTCTTAGGGCAGTCTAACCCACATGATGTAAATGTGCACAGTATGAGTTAATTGGAAAACTCAGTCATTTTTGAATTGATTCTTCACTGTGTTCCAAGTATCTGTGCTACAATGTCTTGTGCTCAGGCTGGGATTATCAGCAAGCTCAGATGTCTCTTCAGTGGTATTTCATGAACATTCTCACCCTCAAAACTGCTGATTTCTACATAAAACATTATACATATATTTTGGCTCTTAAAAGTTATGGAGCTTAAAAACATTATTTATCTAAAAATATGGACAATGAACATTTAAAAGAAAGTTAGAGATTATGTAATTTGTAGACAAGGGAATAGAGAACCCCAAGAATTTACTCAAATAGGTTTCTTGGTTCTTCATGTAACGATCTTCAGTGTGCCAACTGAGAGGACAGGATAGGCCCAGTGGAAACTCAGTAATCTCTGCACCCCTCCCCCTGCTCCTGCCCCAGCTCTTTAAGCTCCAAGGTAACAGGTGCAATAAATATGTTATTGGGAAATCAGAATAATGTTAAATATATTTAAAGGGCTAGCCGGAATCATGATTTGAGGATGTGGGGGTCTGCTAAGCAAGGAATCGATCTTTTCATTGTTGAATGACTCAGTGTTACATCAATTCCTAAGGAGAGGATGTACTACCAGGCAGAGGAAGTGGCACTTTCCAAAGGCAAAGAGTTAACTTGCCACACTGGCTCTTGCTCAGCTCACATAACAGTATTCCTACAGGTGCAAAGGAGGTAGATGTCAGCCCTGTCTATAACTACCATGATGCTATGGACTATAATGTAGAATGCAAGCACTGAAAAAGACTGGAAAATTCATGTCTCTGCTACACATTTCTGTTCCTTTAGGTGCAGTGTGTACCCCACTGTGTGTAATCCCTCCTAGTGACCCTGTGATACTACCAGAGAATGTGACTACTGACACTCTGGAGCACTGGATGGAACCTGTCAGAGTCCAGGTGAGGAAAGAGTCAGTTTTGTGTGTTGTGGACATAGGCTGCTGACCAATACCCAACTGCAGGACATTCCCCAGGAGAGCGTAGAGGCTCTCCAAATATCCCGGTATCAAACAGCCATGTGGATGACTCCCATGGTCAAAGACAAACTATCAAGTAAGAAAAGGAGAAAAATGGCTGAGGAAATTTAGAAAAAGGCCATTTAAAGGGTAAGATAGAAAGAAAGCCCAGAGACATAAACAGCGGGGAAGAAAATAATGAGAACAACACAGGAGACAATAAGGTAAACTCAGGGAATATGTAAGACAGAAGGAGGAAAGAGAAAAGCTAGATTAGAAAAGGTCCAAGTAAACTGCACATGGGGAGCAGGAGGGAGGCAGACGGGTGAGGACAGAACTGACTTTCCCATGCTTTCCCCTCTTTCTGAACCCTCAGCCCTGACCCCAGGCACTCTGCTCTTTAGATCCATAAGCAAACTCTGTTCTGTCTCTGGTCTCTTCTCTAGGCCCTCCCTTGACATCTCCGCCCTCCAGAAGGCTCAACAGACTCTCTTTCTGTCACTAATCTTTCTATCTCGGTCTCCATGTAAGGAAAGCTCTCCTCCCTCTCTCTCCTCAGAGCCTCTTCCAAACCAGGTGTTGTCTCTAGAATCCACAACACTTGAGACTAATACCAACTGTACAAAACCTTCACCGTCTTCAAAGACACTGTCCTCTGAAGCTCACGTTGCATGCCCTTCCCAGTCCTGGAGCACTCTAGCTCTCAGAGTGTAAATGCTCCAGATAACACCCCATTAGAATGTTCATCCATTTTCACATCCATCATCTGATCCTTCTAAGACCTGTACAGTCCGATCGATACCTTCTTTCCTCCACTTTCCTGGCTCTCTCTCTCTCTCTCTCTCTCTCTCTCTCTCTCTCTCTCTCTGTCTCTCTCTGTCTCTCTCTGTCTCTCTGTCTCTCTCTCTCTCTCTCTCTCTCTCTCTCTCTCTCTCTCTCTCTCTCTCTCTCTCTCTCTCTCTCTCTCTCTCTCTCTCACTTTTCTTAGATGACTAATTTTTTGACTGTGGCCTCCTCTTGCCTAGCTTCTGAGGACACACTGACCTGCATCTCGGGACAGCTGCCTTGCTGGTTCCTCCTGGCCACAATGTTTTCCCGATATCTTCACCCTTTGTACCTCTACTTCTTTCACAGTTGGACTCAGTTGTTATAAAGTCCTATCTTTGTCTCTTCTGGCTAAAATTTTAGCTTATTTTACTGTTATATTCCTTTATTTTTTTTCCTCCTTGGGCCTTACTAGCAGACATTATATATATATATATATTTACTTACTATTTCTATAACTAGAATGAAATGAGGGATAATGTCTCTTTGTCCATTGCTAACTTACCACATACTTCGATTCCCAGAACGGTGCTTAAGAAATGCTAAGTGTTCAATACTGGTTTGTAAAGTAAATAAAAGCAAAGAAAAGAAAACTTAAGAACTAAAATGAACATTATTTTGATGTGAGTTGTGGCTTCTTAGAATGGGGGCGAGATGAGATAGGACTGCTATATTAGACTGTTCAATTACATCCTTGCAAGTCTCTTTCTATAAATCCACTAATACATGGACTCTGGATCTACACATTTGTTCATAAATTATTCTCTACTTTTTCCTTTACCTCACTAGCTTGGGCCCTGATGTGATATATTTACTGTTAACTACGGGGCTGCTATTTGGTTCCAATTTTATTTTTATGTAAAATGTACTAATTTGACATTCAAAAACAATGTGTTACGCAATTACTTGTAAATTTGTAGTTTTTGACAGAAATTGTCGAGATGTGATATTGGGGCATCAGAAAAGCACTATATAGTCTTGGCATTTAAAACACGTTTCATTTTAAAGATTTGATTTGCATTCATGTGAATATGTGTGTATATATGCTAACTGTGTAAGAGTGCCCACAGGTTCCAGAGGACAACATTGGATGCCCTGGAACTAGATGTACAGGTGGTTGTGAGCTGTCTGATATGGGTGCTGGGAACTGAATTCTGGTCCTCCATAAGAGCACTGAGTTATCCATCCTGAATTTTGTTTTCTTTTGTTTTTTATACACACCTGAATTCTGCTAGTCACCAGCTGTATAGTCTCAGACCATCTGTTCATTGTTCTGGCTCTCTAATTCTTCATGTAAATGTGTGGGAATCGTATGCATTTCCATGGATTATCTCTGAATCAAAGGTGAACCCTATGGGAAGACTGTAAATCAACCAGTCCCCAGGAATCTTTCTCAATCAGTTTTCAAGCAAGGAAACTTACCTTACTTGTGCCCACCTCTCATCATCCTTAGTGACATTTCCTTCCTCTTTAAGATGAGCAGATATGTATTCCATAGTGTAAATATACCACAGTTTCTTTATCCATTCTTCTACTGATGGACACGTAGGTTGTTTCCATGTTCTGGCTATTATGAATAAGGCAGCTATGAACATGGTTGAGCATATGTCCCTGTTGTGTGGTAGTGCATCTTCTGGGTATATTCTCAGCTATTAAAAACAAGGAATTTCCGAAATTTGTGGACAAATGGATCGATCTACAAATTATCATAATGAGTGAGTTCACCCAGAAGCAAAAAGAGTCAAATGGTATATACTCACTTATATCGAGACACTAGGCCAAGGGGTACGCCCCCATGATAAACTTTACCTACCAAGAAAGTGGGTCAGAGGGGAGAAAATCCTATTGAGACTTTAGGGGTGAGAAGCCGGGAAGAATGAGGAAATAGAGGGATCCAGTGGGTCCTGAAAAATACAGGCGGGTCTGGGCCCTCTAGTCCTCCTCAAACTATAGAACCAGCCAAGGAAAATATAGCAGTAAACTTCGAACCCCTACCCAGTCTAGCCGATGGACAGGACATTCTCCACCGTTAAGTGGAGAAGGGGATCTGACTTTCACACAAACTCTGGTGCCCCATATCGGACCATGTCCCTTGGATGGGGAGGCCTGGTGGCACTCAGAGGAAAGATAATAAGTCACCAAGAAGAGACTTGATACCCTAGGAGCATATACAGGGGGAGGAGGTCCCCCTCAGTCACAGACATAGGGGAAGGGAGTAGAGGGGGAAACGGGAGGGAGGAAGGAAGGGGAGGATACAAGGGATGGGCTAACAATTGAGATGTAATATGAATAAATTAATAAATAAATTAATTAATTTTAAAAAAAGTTAGGCATAAGTCAAAAAAAATGAGCAGATATGTGCTAGTCATAGTGTTGGGGGGGGGGGCCAAGTTGCAGTTAGAGGAGCTCTTGCCATGAGTGTATATTGCTATGAAAAAACAAAATAAAGTAAATTAGCTCCTTCTAACAACTTAAGGGGGGAAATGAGATAATTTTAAAAATGCATATTATAAGACTAATTTATTTTTAACTTATAAGAATAATTTATTCTTGTAAAATAACACAATAGTCAGAATTTGACAAGTTGAAAACATAACAATATTTTATGTGTTTCTGTATTCCAAATCAGTATTCTTCACACCAAAATAAAATCAAACCAAATAGCAATCCAATAGTTAATAGTAAATATCACCATGAGGCAAAACAAGGTATTACCAAGGCTCTTTATTGATTATCAATTCTTCTATTAATGCTACATTAGGCAGCATTGCTTACAAAGCAGTTAAGAGTGCTATTCATTTAGGAAACTCAAACTGTATTGTAAAATATAAATTAGAAAGGTCAATGGATCTAATGAAAAGGATGAGATGATTGGTATATAATCCCTGGAGACATCTATGATGAGACTATGTTCCAGCCACTGATAAGCTCATGGATTCTGTCATTTTCTGGCACTCAGAGGTTCACTAGGGGTACAAAATCTAACCTTGTCTTCATAAATAAGAAGAAATACCTCATAAATCTAAACAATTAGTTAGATAAAAACTCTGTATTTTGAATAAAACCCTGTAACCCAAATTGAATGTCCTGGGGTTGTTCTGTGTTGCACCCAGTCTTTAGTTTGGGTGTCCTTTTAAGTCACTTGGGCAGTATATTTTTAAAAATGTAAATATTGTATTCTCTTAAAGGCTGGGATGCCTTGGAATGCATAAGAATATTTATTACATATATCCTAGCAATTCCACCAAACACCTCAAGTGTAATAAATCATTGCACTTACAAATAAGATAATTGCATCATAAATATTTAGAGTTTAAGAACACCTACTTTAAGTACAGTTCATTTGTTTAGTAAATAATTCTTGCCTCTTTCACAGAACTCACTTCTGTCTATCATATAACAAATAGAGAAAAGAGCTAAAACATATTCTTTTTCAATTCTGCTTCAAATGACTTCATTCTTTGTAACAAGAGTGATCACTTCTATTTAAGTCATTCTTTATTGTCTCCAAATGCTCATGCATATCCATTTCTATTCATATACATGAGTCAAAGCATGTACCATTACATATAATGTAATTATATGTGTAAACACATTATATATTATATATATATTGAATCACATCACAAATGAATGAGCTCAGAGAGATTCTATTATCTTTATTTTACATATACATTGTTAGCTAATCTCTCCAAAATTTCACAGTTGTGAAGAAGAAGTGTGTAAAATGTTTAAGCAATGATCTTGACTCCAAGTTGTATGACAGACTCCATATCACTACACCCACAGCAGTGCCTTCCTTGTAAGTATCTGCTTGGGATGGTTTTCCTACCAAACAGGAAATAGATCATTCTTGTCAACCATGGGAAACACCCATTGGACATTTCCTCCCCTTATCATGGCATCTAAAAAGACCATTTAAAGAGAGATATTTCCATATAACAATACTTTTATTTCTTTGTGACAGAATTTGGTGTTTTGTTTTGCTTTTACAGAGCAGTGAAATACTCTTTCGGATGTCTGTCATTTATTTTCCCTTCTCTAGAGGGCAGATTGCTTTTTATTCTTGCAAGTGATGCCTGGGTTTTAGAATGCTATACACTTTATTAAAAGAATGATTTCTTAAGACTTAGGTTATCTGAGGTTTTGATGAAAAATACCTCCAAGAACATCTGATATCCAAAGAGAAAGAATAAGGTGGTTGGCTCTCAGAAGCCTCTGTATATTCCCCTTCAAAGGGAAGGAAATACTATCTATCTTGCAGGGTTCTTATAAAAGTTAAAGAAAAGCACACATGAAACACCCAGCACAGTTTCCAGTACATGTTTGTTACATTTAAATGCTATTTTAATTTATTTAGATAAATATTACCCTTTTAAAATATGCTCCATCTCTGTACAGCTTGAACCACCTAGTTCCATGGAACAAAAAAAAATATTGTTCCATGGTGTGTGTGTGTGTGTGTGTGTGTGTGTGTGTGTGTGTGTGTGTGTG
>OU015747.1:112176652-112201553 GCA_907169655.1 Acomys percivali | reverse complement strand
TGTGTGTGTGTGTGTGTGTGTGTGTGTGTGTGTGTGTGTGTGTGTGTAGATAAATGTTTGGATATCATTGGATAACTAGAGAGTGTCTCCTCAAGATTTCCGGTTGCATCACCTTTGACTAAGGAAACAATTTCTTTTCTTTTTTGTTCTTTTTGCTTTGAATTTTCGAGACAGGGTTTCACTGTATAGCTTTGGCTGACCTGGAACTCACTCTGTAGAGCATGCTGGCCTCGAAATCAGAGTTCCACATGCTTTGCCTCCATATAAGGATGGAACAATCGCACACATGTGTACATAAGCACACAATCACACACAATTACATTTAAGTTTTACAAGAACATATTTCCTATAGGAGGCAGCAGATCAGAGTTTAAATTCCCAGATGGGCATTCTGGATCTTTGACACGGTAACCAAGCAGTGATATCTAACAAGAGAGGCATGGTGCTGTGTGCTGAGTCAGTATTAATGCTATAGTTCATGCCCAGCACCCAGACATGGCCTTCTGCCCGCTGTTTCCTTACAGCTGCCTTTACTTCTCAATAGTCCAGAGTCTCCAAGCTGCTTGAGAGTGTGGGACAAACTCGTCCGACTACAAGTACTTTGCTATTTTCAAGTCTCCATGTTTTCTTTTCTTGGTTTTTCTCTTTTTCTTTCATTTGTCATTCTAATCCTAACTTCACACCGATCACAAAGGGTTATCAAAGCAGATAGACATCTCACCTGTCATCCGACTGTCACTTTCTCTATGACTGCAGAATGAACATGGTGGCCGCAGGAAAGCAAAGTGATTGCTTCCAAAGCCCAGGCTGCCTATCATCGCCTCTCACTCTCACATTATTTTGTCTCACAAATTCCTACTTCAGAGACCAAAGAATACTTCCCTTTCTAATATTTAAAGTACTATCATAATTATGAGTTAGTCAGGAGCAAGTGAGTGAGACTTTCCCCAAACCACATGGGACCCTTAAGACTCCAGGCAATCCCTGTCAGATCCCCAGCTTTTCAATAGCCCTGTGACCTCAAAGCCTATCATTTTCATTTTGACTTGCTTTCCCAAATTAATCCTAAAAAGACTAGTAGTTCTTTTAGTAAACAAAATAGTTTAGAGCAAAGGAGAGGTGGGTGGGGGTGGAAGTCTTAACGCACAGAGCCTCCCATCCTGCTCTCTCTGCTGCTCATTACTTAACCTAGCCCAGATGAACAGGTAACTCTGCTACTCTCATCCCTTTTGCTGTAACTAAGTACATGCAAAGTCCTTTCATGTATGTAAATGCAAAACAAATTTATGATCGCTAGATTGGCATTGCTCATTGATTTTTAAATGTTAATTCAGTTTTCAGAGTAATTCAAACTGGCATAACTAGCTCCTTAATCTGTATAAATTGCTAAAAGTGGGCAGTACGTCTGCTGTACCCATCCTAGATGCTAAATCCATGAGAAAATGGCCTGGTCTTCCTGTCCCATTCTTATATGTTGGGTTCCAAATAGGTGACACTTTATAAGCATCGGACAACTGCTAAATGCAATGCCAGGCTCCCGTTCTTCTTCATAGCACAGTCACAAGCTGCATCTGTAATGATCTGCTTGAATCACTGCCTCTGGATTGTCTCTTGATGGTACAATGATGTGTCACAGAAGCAATGCGCAGAACAGCGTTAGCTGTGTCCAGGGCCATGTACATATGTAGCAATGAGAAATTGTCACAAACCTGAGCAGTGGCAGAATCTGTAGCCTGATATGATTAGTAGTACCTTTTATCAGTTAACTTTTTGATTTAAAAATAAAACAAAAAGAGAAAAACGGGCACTTTTCTGTTGTAGCCTAATGTTGGCAAAGTGTTCATCTTGTAATGTTTAAGAAGAAGTCACCAGGCGATGGCATTCATACAGCTTTATGAACACTGTAAGATGCCTTGGTGGTTCCATGCAGAGCTCCCTGTTTCCCTGTCTCCTTCCCTTTTCTTTTCCTCCTTTTTTCTCTTCTTTTATTTCCTTAGTTTTAAGATGTCCCAAGCCAGAGGAAAATTGTCAACTTTTTTTTTTTTTACTTAAACCTTAGAGCTTTCTCCTTTTGGGAAGCTTGAACCAAATCCTTAGTGCATCATCATTAACCATCAGTTCATCTGAGAAGTTGATAGCATAGGCTGTTAAGAGAATAAGAATTAAGAGCAAAAGTTGTAATGCATGATAATGCATAGAAATAATAGTAAATTCTGAACAGATGTTGCCAATAGAGAAAGAAAGGATAGTTGTGTTTGGGAGGGGTGGTCTGTACTGATTTGTACTCTGAAAACACAATTTTAAAAGTTTAGTGAAACTGGGCAGAAGAAATAAAATTTCTCTATTACTCTGCATAGATTATCCATCTATATAAAATGCACATTTGAAATTTTCCAAAAGTATTCCAGAAAATAAGAAAATCAAATTTGCTTCTCCCAGCAGCTATTACTTACCTGTTTGACTCATTGTTTTTCTCTTGCTTGCATTTCAAATACGCATAGTTTTGAAAAACATTTGCCATTACCATTTTTTAAATCAATGATCAGTAGCCCTATTCATATAAGATAAGCATATCTTTATAGATAAGGGGATGGATGACTTTCGCAGACCAGAAGATTCAGAAGATCAGGGGCCCACTATTTCATTCAGCAGCTGGACAGTGCTTATGCAGTGACTGGGACAGGAAGACCAGGCCATTTCCTCAAGGATTTGGCACCTAGGATGGGGACAACAGACATACTACTCACTTTTAGCAACTTATACAGATTAAGGAAGTATGCCAGTCTGAACTACTCTGAAAACTGAATTAACATTTAAAAATCAGGGAGTATTGTCAGTCTTGCTATGCTGAATTTGTCTTACATTTGTATATATGAAAGGATTTTACATATACTTAGTTATAGCAAAAGGAATGAGAATAACAGAACTGACTACACATATGGGTTGAGTTAACTAATTTGAAGGTACACCCAAGCAATGGAGTACTATGCATTCAAGAGAGTGCAGCATCCTAGAAACTATAAAATAAACAGAGTACAGTTAACACCATTTGCAAAAGAATGCTAAAAACAATTATAATCCAAATTTTAAAAAGGATTATAGCATTCTATAAACAGTATGAGGAAATAACACACCATATGACTGTACATGTACGTGTACAGGATATAGCTGATGAAAACAAAAAGCTAGAAATAGGAAGGAAGAAGCCAGTCAATTGGGGGGAGAGAGGGAGGAGTTCTGCATCCTTTTATATCTTTATATATCCTTCTATATCTGCCAACATGAGATCACCTTATAGTAAATTTAAATTATATGAAAATACAAAACTATAAAAATAGATTGAGAATAATAGGAGAAATGAATGTAAGAAGAACAGACTTGGAAGTAGAGAGAGATTTTATTTCTTTATCTTTTTAAATATAATATATTGCAGAAATTTGGGAATGTTAGAAGAACAAAATCCCTGCATTTATAACAGCTGAGGAAGAGTATAAGGGAAGATGATCCAATCTGTTCCGAATATTTCTACAAGTTCAGGTTTTCTGGACTATAAGAGTAGTCAAGGCTGAGCATCCCTTAGGCAAGGAAACTGTCGTTCCCTGAAAGATGTTGACCATTTCAAGGGCAGCACAAGGCAGCAAATCCTCTTGATCTCAGGGGAATATGGCTTGTAGTAAGTGAGCTTTTTTTGTTGTTGTTGTTTGTTTTTGTTTCTGTTTTCTTTGTTTTGTTTTTGTTGTTGTGTTTTTTTTTTGTTTGTTTGTTTTTTTTTTTTTTTTTTAGTTTTTGTCTCATTGGAGTGACTGGCCAGATGCCGAAAGAAGGAATAAGATGGAACCATGCACTTTAAAAGAGTGTGTGTTAGTATTTTTGTATCACTGCTATCTGGAGGCAATAAGCAACTATGATACTACAAATAACAAAACTCACAACCTCTACTAAGAATGAATGAAGGCTGCTTACTGTTTATACATAAATGGGTCAGCTTATGCAACCTGCAGGTGGGAAAAGTAACTCAGGCTGAACACTTCTGTCCGTATTTTAAATTTGTCCACTAATTCAGTTTTATTATAATGATAACTGAAGCCATGCCACCATCTTACCGTACATACTACAATATTGATCTGTAAATATCAAACATGTGTGAAGCTTTGTTCAGTTTATTTCTCTTTTAAGGAAGTTGTAAAAGAGAAAGGTTTATGTGAGGGGTGCAGTAAAGAACCTACCAAAATGGCCATACCATGGTTGAGCCGGAAGCTTTTATTGTGAATGAGAGAAAGAGAATAGCCAGAGTCCTCTGGAAGGGTTCAGAACAGATAGAGTGAGAAGCAGACTGAATTTGGACCATCTGCAAGGGAAGAAAGGATAGACGGATCCAACAGTGGAGATCGTTGGGGCAGGGTGACCAAACTTTGTTTTTGTAAAGAGCAGAGGTCTGGAACAGCTTTGGAGATAGCATAGTGAAGGAGGACTGTGAGAGGTGACAAGGGCCAGGTGACTAGCACAGGAGCTTTGGAATGTATAAGAGGCATTTGTGGATAGGGACTGGAGGCACCTGGAGGCTAACACAAACTCTGATAGGCTGCCAGCTGCCAGGGGTATATGTAGATAGAGAACTATATGTTCCCCTTTTCCAGAGGGAAGGGAATGACTTCTTTTGGCAGCTAGGATTTCATTTTACAAATCACTGAGTTACCCTGGCTTTATCTAACCTCCAGAAGTCTTTCTAGAGTCCAGCTTGAGCTGCTTCTAGGTATCTGTACAGCCTGAGACCTAAGATGCCATCCTTTTGTTGGTGATAAACTAGGACTCCTCCCTTCTGTAGCTGCTTCACAGTTGGGGGTGGAGAGGGACATCATGGTGGCCCAGGAAGGCAGGGAGTGGGAGGGGCACCAGGCAATGACAGGAGACTTGTGGAAAGTTCCTCAGAAACAATTGGTTTACTGACCCAATCTGAAGAGACAGGGATCAACCACACTGGCTGATCTGGTTAACACCAGGGACTGGTTTACATCAGCTTTCAGCAAGTCCAGGGCTTGCTGGTTTTTCAGGACCACCTGGGGTTTGGGATTGACACATTTGCAATGCTATGGTTGATTCCTGGATGGTATCTGTCAGATGAGTAAATCTACTGGGATCGATTTAGATTAGAGACAGAGAGTAATAGATTGGTCACTGCCTGTAGTCTGCGCTGAAATCATCATTGTAGAAAAGTAGTTAACAAGTGTCAGAAAACAGCCAGAATAGACTTATGCCTTTGGCCTACAAGAAAATGAAGCCTGAGAAGTTATCATTGTAATAGAAGCATAAACGTTCCTTTGTAATAGGACAGAAATTTCGTGGCAGAAAAGAGAATAAAAGGCAAGAAGAGCTTGAGAAGGCAAAAGATGGTTCTGGCATAAAAGCAACCATGCACTTTCCTCTGTCCAGAGATGTGGACAGATACAGATTGGAGAGAGACTGTTTTTCAGTACAATGAGGAAACACTTTAAAGTCTAAATTTAGAAAACCCCCAAAGGAAATTTACAATTTTGAGCCTGTGACAATAATAGTAGCCATTGCTTTACCAAGGCTAGATTAATAGCTTATCAGAACTCCATTTATTAATGTTAAACCTTAAATTTTTGATATCTTGGCATCATATGTCTCATCTTTAAGTCTCATTTTTCACATACCTTAAATCACTCCCTCAGATCTTCACAACTTGTATTTACACATCTTAAATCACCTCCTTAGACTTTTGCAATATATATATATATATATATATATAACCTAACTTTCTATTTCTCTTTCATCTGGAAACATCCAGTGATTTACCATGATGGTTGATTATTGAGAGAAGCCATTGAAAACCAATTTTTTAAAAATAGAGGAATAGTAAAAAGTGAGGTTTTGGTCAGTGACAGCCACATGATAGTGTGAGGTTGTTGTTGGCTTTTATAGAAACTTGTCTGTAAGACTGTCTTCTCCGACAGGAAGCCTACTGTCTCTAGGAAAAAAAAAGTGAAGTCTGATTGTATGTTTACCATCTTGGCAGCAGTCAGGGCAGCAAGATAAACTTGTCCATGAATTTACGCATCTCAGCAAGAGACCTAGTAGCTCTAGGAAAAGCAAGGTCTGGGTCTTACCTATGAAACCAATTCAAGCTGACAGGCAATTGTATCTCAGCCTCAAGCCTTTTTATTTAAGAGATTTGACTTAGGCAATTTAAACTTTAAAAAAACTTTATAAGTTTGTATAATCAGCAAGCAATGTGTTCATCTTTTGCACCCAAAGATACTATGAAGGCAGACTGTTTGGAACGTGACGGCAGACCTCCTAGCCTTCACAGAGATCTAAAAAGACTAAAATTGAGTAGGAAATATAAACCAAGTGGCCCCAGTATCAGTTAAAAAGACAGAGACTTACCTGCTATCTGGCCAGCCAGCCGGGAATCCTCCATGGTGAGCTCAATGGCTTTGTTGGGGACAGAGGCCATTGGGGTCAGCTACCACACAGCATAGCAGGACTCAGAAGATCAAAGAGATTTTTCTGTGGAGGAGCAGTTTGGGAGACCGGCCTAGGCAGTTCAGCAAGGCAGAATGGGAAAGTGAATGCAACAGTATCCACAGTTTGAGCAAGGCCCTGGTGACAGGTGAGGCATGAGGCAATTCTTTGTTCTGTGGTCAATGTTAGGATGCTTACAGCACTCTGAAAATTGTGGTACTCTGGAGAAGGAAGATGAAAATGTTACAAGGTTCCTACTTTGAGAGGTTGAGCCTTCACACTCATTACCCAGAAGGTTAGCTGTTTCTATAGAAAAGGCCAGGTGCTTGCCAGGCACACAGTGAGGCTCTTGCCTTCAAAGCACTGGGGCGGCTGGTGGGGCAAGGATGGGACTAACACTTGCTACCATAGACCTAAGGTCTCTGTTTCCTTTATTTCTTTTTCAGAGTATCGTGTGTACTGGCAGGCGTCAGTGGCACCCAGAACCCTCCCTGATCTACTGCATCCAGTCATGTGAGGTACGTGGGTTTGATTCCCTCTGGTCATGTAAAGAGCCTTGAATAACATGAGTCCCTCCAATTCAAGGCCCTAATTCTTCTGATCCCTTTCTTTCATTTAGTTTCTTAACTATAATTACCCTAAAATTTACAGGATTTCTGAATTCAGTTTTATTTTAGTAAAAATCTTCAGTCACTTAAAAGGCAAGCCAGAATTATTTATGGCTTCGGGATTCTGTAACTATGCCTTGGTTGGAAGTAGTTAAATAAGGATTTTACTGTAGACAATTTTGTTCAGCCAGCAAAGTGCCTAAAACCAACTTTGGCATGAGTGAGTGTGTGTGTGTGTGTGTGTGTGTGTGTGTGTGTGTGTGTGTGTTTGCGCACGTGCATGTGTGCTTATGCAGACAGGGTATTACACTGCAGCCACTATAGCCTAGGCGAGCCCTTGTGATAATCCTTCTGCCTCAACCTCCTGATATAGTATCCCTCCAGGGATATAGTAGGTAGGTACCTTGGCTTAATTGAGATTCATATGTATAATGCCATACATATATATATACTTCAAATTAAAATAAATCCAAAAGGTCTCTATGTGAAGCTGTTTTTTTTCACAAAATGAGAATATCCAGATGTTCTGGCCATGATTGGTTGAACTTGAATAACAGGTATAATCCCCAAGCAGACATTCTCTGGTGGACTCTGTGGCCACTTCTCTGTGGTTTTCCCTCCTTTGCATCCACTGAGAAGTCATTCAGATATCTATGCAAACTTATAGGTAGATCTATATTCCACTATTGAGTGGCCTGACCTAAGCCCTTAATATGTAAAGAAAAAATTCTGTTTTCCTCCCTCCACAGAGGCTTCCTCTATCATTTCCGGTACAGTGACTTCTTTAACCTAAAAAAAGAGAGTCTAAAATGAGTCAGAGCATCACCTAGAGAGAATGACACTGAGAAGGAGGATGCACACATGGCTTATTTATGTAAGCCCTCCAATCCTGGGAACAGCCAGGGACAAATGCAAATAGTCTAGTTCGCGCACTGCCCTGTCCCAGCATGGCTCATGGACGGTCCTGGCTGAGATGGAGAAAGAGTGAAGAAAAGACAGACAAACAGACAGGAAGGCAGGCAGGCAGGCAGACAGACAGACAGACACATGGATGCACAGAAAAACTGGGATCAGATGGGCTAGGATCTCTTATGGAGAACTGCAACATCCAGAGAAGCTCCGTGTGTTTTTCATATAGAGTTCAGCAGAGAGGTAGGGCTATTGTGGCTGAGCAAGGAGGCTGGGTTTATGCTATATGGCTGGATCAAGGGGGCAGATTTAGCTAATCTCAGTGGCAAACAGTCTCTGTAGGCTAGCAGTCAGCAGGTCAAGGATATCAGGGAGGAGACAGCTACAGTTCCCGTTATCTTTACACAGTCAACACTCATACTTGGCCCTCCCAGGAAGGCTTTGCCACCCCTCTCAGTGCCCATACCCATGTCAACAGCACACATATGCTCAGGACTTCACTCACTCAGGGCTTTCTCCACTCCCCATAAGTCACTGCAGACTTATTCATCCAAGCCTCTCTTTGGAAGTCAATAAGGCACTTTGCAGCACTGCCCAGATATTTTTGGCTCCTTGGAGTGTGCTAAAGAGAGCGCCTTTAACTGCCATTGGTTTCCAACAGTCTCTTCAAACACAGCCAACCTGCATGCAGGCATGCATGTTAATCCTCTGTCTTGTATCTCAGAGCCTCTTGATCTAGTTCTGGGAAACTGGGGTCCACATGAGACCAGAGAAAGGCAAAGGGTGGGGTTTAAGAGAAAAGAGAAAACGTTGTGGGGAAAAGACACCCATAAAACAGCATTCTGAGGATCCACGAGGGCTAGTGCTAGTGTGGAGTGTGCTGTATTATGGTGCAAGGCCAACAGAACAGCTCATCTTCTGCCATCATTAGAAAAACAGATGGTGGTGGGGTGGGGTGGGGTGGGGAAGCAAGGGGAGGCAGTGAATCATCCACTGGGCAGGGGGTGATGGGGAGAGAGGAGGCCAGGGAAAGAGGGAGATAAACAGACAGAGGGCTGAGGGATCTGGATGGAGATCAAACGGATCCTGAGAGCTCCCTTCTGCTGTTTCTATGCATCATCGCATGGATGAGTGTGGATGTCAGGGCTGGGGGCTGGCTTCAGTGCTTTCCAGAAGGTTGCACTACAGTGTTTTCCATGCTCATCCTCTCCCCTGACCTGGACCTCAGGATAACCTCTGGGATGTGCTGTTACCCAGAGTCTCTTAGGTAGCTACATTCTCTCTGAGGACGTGACGAGAAGCAAAACTCTCTTCTCTCTTGCTGCTTCCCCTCGCCCACTGCTGTCATGGGCCACAGACCTTCTGACACGCCAGTGTTTCTGTGTGGCCCTTGACCAGTGTCATCACCTGGAGGCTCCGCAGAATGCATCTTTTTAAATCCACTGTACACCCAGTGCTTCAGAAACTGCACAGGGGCAGTGATCTGTATCTTAACCAACAGGGGATTCTAGGGGCCACTGTGTAAGCCTAAGAAGTACCATCCCAATCCCCGGAAGGACATGAGAAGGTTAATAGACTAGCCTTCCCCAAGACAAAGCTTTCTTTGCCCAGAGATAATTCCACTCTCCTCCCTCCCTCCACCCTCCGTGTGTGTGTGTGTGTGTGTGTGTGTGTGTGTGTGTGTGTGTGTGTGATGTACTCATGTGCATTTGGGTATACATGCAGATGTGTAGGATGGAGATTAATATTGAATGTCCTCCTTAATAACTTTCTATCTTTCGTTTGGAGCCAGAGTCATTACACCTCATGTTAGTTATTAGACTGTCTGGCCAACCATTTTCAGGTGTCTTCCTTGCTCGCTCTGCCTCCTAGGTGCTGGGATTACAGGTGCATGCTGCCACACGGGTCTTTCGGATGCTAGGGATCTGAGCTCATGTGCTTATGCGTACACAGTGATTCACTGATGAAGCCATCTCAGCCTCAGAAGTAGTTCTATTTATATTTGGATTATCCTATACTACTACAAATAATCTTTGCTGTTCCTTCCAGGTTCTCTGGCTTAAGGGAGGCTTGAACAGCTGGCTATTTGTTTCTGATCTTTCAACAGAGGCAAGGGAGAAGAAAGTACATTTATAGGGAGGGGTGAAAGCAGAGAATGGTAGAGTGATCCATCCCCTTAGGAAGGGAAAGTGAAAGGCATAGATAAGGATGAAGAATGGCTCTGGAGACACACGGAGTGAGAGATGCAGAGAGGGAGATGGGAACAAGGGGAAGAAGAGATGGTGAAACTGGCAAGTTCCTGTCGCAACTTGGCCCGTTTTTAATGCTTTACTGGAAAAAGCTAAACATTGTTAGCATCAAAGGCAGACGGAGGGCAAACAGTCCCAGAGGGAAGAAACTGAGGGCTTGCAAGGTGAGAAATTTTTGCAAAGTATGCTGTATAATCTGTACTGAAATTAAATACTCTGTGACTCCGTAATCTAGACAGGACTCCGTTCTCCAACCCAGTACTGAGTATTAGTCTGAAATATCTCCTGAAGCGACGCAGCTTGTATACATGTGTGCCATGCATTATTGCTCGTAATGACCTCATCCCATAGCTTCCCTGCCTCAAGCCTGAGGAGTATGGCAACAATGTAACTTATCTGCATCTGAGTACGGCAACAATGTTACTTATCCACGTCTCATTCGCATCCTCTCCCCTGGACCACAGCACTCCTGCCATCCATTCTCTACCATCCTGTGCTCTCACATTCTATAAGGGGCACCCTTGAGAAATTTCTCTAAACCAACCAGCCAACTATGAAGCAAAAACTGTCAAAGTGACTCCATCTTCTTATGACTTGTATTCCTGCTGTCTTCCGTAGAACACACGGGCACTGCAGAAGATCTGTAGTCCAAGTTTTCTCATCTTCAAATTCTACTTTTTCTAGTTACTTCTTGCGTTTGGCCTTCTTGACCTCATTTTTGCTGCTGCTGCTGCTGCTGCTGCTGCTGCTGCTGCTGCTGCTGCTTTAGTCCAAGAGGTGTGCCACAGCTTCACCACAGCTAATTGCACTGAAAGAGGAGGCCTACGCTGTGCAGTAGGCAGGATGTACAGTCCTGCCTCATCGGCTGAGCAACAGGCAGGATGTATGGCCATGCCTCATCTTCAGACACTTCCTAGGCAGTGGGGCTCATGTAGGAATTTGTTTTGAAAGCATGCTTAGGTTTACACAAGGGTGACTGCTTTAAAACGGACACTCAGGGTTCCGTTTCTCTTTATCTTATGTCACACTCGGCATGAAATCCAAGAGTTTGCTTTTGACAAAGTATCCCCAGATAATTTTCCTTCAGGTGGTCTTCAGCTACATGTAGGAAGCACAGGGAAAGGCCTGTTCATTTATGGGCAGGTGATTGTAGACCTCCTATTTAGCACACGTCTCGGGGTAAAAAGATGTCCCAGGAGTTCCAAAGCAAATGAAGAAATCACTCAAAAATTTTTTTTTCTGGCAGAAAATGTTGACTACAATACTTATAAGCCAGCAAGGGCTGGATTGCTTTAAAATAATAGTTGTCTTAAAACAAAAACAAAAACACCCCAAAATTGTGGTTCGTTCATATTGGGGTAGAAGGCAGGATGCCTCTATTTTTAAAACAACCACTCAAGCAAGTGCAAGCAACAGCAGAAAATGTGAGGATCTTATTATTTTATCATTTTCTCACTATTGATCTGATTCTATTTTCTCTTTAGGTATAGCCCTCAGAATGATTGGAAAATACAGGACATGTCAAGGGTAACAAAAATAGCACAAAATATAGGTAGTCATACCTTTAAGGGAAAATCCAAACACATGGGTTATCTTTAAGCTTAAGGTAAGAAGGAAAACAATTAATGTAATAAATATTTTAATTCATTAAAGATTTTATATATAGAAAGTTAATAGTCACTCCCCGTGACAGTCCAACAGACCAGAAATAATAAACATAAATTCTAAGTGAGCTATTTAAAGCAAATCTGTCCAAGAATAACCTGGAAGTATTAACCTTTATACAAGGTTATAAAGAGAAGTGTTTAAAAGGCATGTTAGTCTTTCCAGAGTTTTAAAGGCCCATATTTCTCTCTTTCTGACAGGGTGAAATATTTCCTCCTGTCTCAAACAGCAAAGATGTCATGATATTCCATTCCTCTGTAAACCTAGCACTCTGTGTCTAAATGTAAATATATTTGTGATTTTTTAAAAGTAAAGTAGCTGGTGAGATACTTTTATATGTCACTACCCTAAATGTACTCTCTATAGGAATTTATATAAGAGGGAATTGGGAGTGGAAAAACAAGACCCTGGGGACAAATGTAGCCTTACCACAGTGGCTGCATGACTGAAATACAGGTGGGTAGAGAGGCTGCTTTTACACCTTCAGTAGAGAAGACCAAGCATGTGTCCATCACTAATTCATTCCATCTGCCACTCCGTTCCTTGGATTCCTTCTCCTCTGTTGTCTTGGACTTTGCTCTTCTTCTCCTTTATTATTTATATTCCAGATGGTCCTCCTGTTAACTGTGCTTGTTATTCTGTACTTCTTGATCAGTCGCAGACGCTGCCCAGTGTTTTAACTCCAAGGGACGCATGGGCCAATATGCAGTTCATGAGGTAGAAAATAGTGGCATTAAAAATTGAATTTTTATTCACTATTTTTCTCCTTGCAAAGGAATGAAGCATAAAAGTATATTATGCTACTATGAAGGGGTAGAAAGTAGCTGAAATCTGACTAGCAAGCACAAGTTAGAGGGCTGTGTTTTACTTGAGAGAACAAAATGCCTTCGTACAGACACAGAAGAGACCCTCAGAGGAAGGTGAGACGGGTTAGCCTGTCTGTGACGAGTCATGCCGGCTCCTTTGCTAGAAATGTTGCATGCCTAGTTAGACTGCTCTTTTCCTGTTTTCTAGGATCTGATGAGGCGTGTGCATGTGTGCATATACATATGTATATGTGTGCATGTGAGTGTGTGTGTATGTGTTTCAGTTCTTCATGTTTGATCATGTGAGGCGCCACTGCAGGTAGCTAAAGCCTCACGCTCAGTGCAGCTATAAATATAAAGATAGTTTGTTTAAAAGGTGTGAGTGCCGAGGGCTGCAGTGATGCCCACATTCCTTAAGGCAGCAGAAAACAACAAAACAAGAAGAGGATTTCCTCTCTAGTTCAATGTTTCTCAGCATGTGGGTCATGACCCCACCAGGGGTTGCATATAATATATATTTACATTACAATTCACATAGTAACAAAATTACAGTCACGAAGTAGCAATGAAAATAATTGTATGGTCGGGGGGTCAACACAATACGAGGAATTTCATTAAAGGGTTGCAGCCTTATGAAGGTTGAGAACCACCGATCTAGAGGAAGGACTCCAAGATGCACAGGGGATGGGTTGGCAGCAGCCTCAGCTAAGAGCTTGTAGCATCTCAGAGACTGGGACCAAGGTCCAGCAGGTCCCTTTTATCAAACACCCTAGGGGGCTTGCACACTCATATTTAAGATCCTCTGGTATGGTGTAAAAAAAAATGACAGTAGAACTGTGGTAGTTTGGGGGATGGATATATCAATGCTAGGTACCCCTCTATTATCCACAGTCTCTCTTGTTTCTATTCCCCTCGGCTTTGTAGAGAAATCTGTTCCTGCCCCTCCTCCAGCCTTCCTATCTGTAAGATTTATCCCTGTTACCATCCTTCAGTAATCTGTTTTTCATCACCAGTAGCACAAATTACTCTTCACAAATGCCAAAGGCTTGATAGTATTAAGACAGCCTGTTAGAGACTTAGAAAGGGCACATGGAATTGCTCCTGATCTTTCGTAGAGCACTTTCATTGGCATCTCTCTTGATGACCTCCTCATTCAAAAGAGAAAAATAAATTGCATTTATGATGGAAGATAGGGTGTATTATTCCAACTTTAGGACAGCTACACTGCATGATGACGCAGTCAACGTCTCTTATTTCCTCTTTATTTATATGTAGTTATTTAAGTAATAGCCAGCAATTAAAATTCTCTTTGCCATATTGCAGCTGTTCAAAACCAGATATACTAATCATCCCTCTTTCTCTGTAGAGACATCCTCTGGGCTTAGTTTGAATTGTTGTTAAGTCTGTTAGGATCTACAGGAAGAAAGGAATTATAACACGATCGTGTGGGTTGAGAAAGCAGTGTCCTACAAACCAGCGACAGTCACTACTTTCTGATTGGAATACTTAGGTCCTTGTAGCTCTAAATCTAAAGATGTGTTAGACGTGTTAAAAATCCAGAGAGGAATTGGAAATTAGCTTAAGCTGGAGCTGTCTTCCAGGGCTCACTAGCTGCCAAATTCCAATCCCCTCAAGAGATTTGTTTGTGAGTTTCTTCGCCAGTTTTGTGCAGTATCTGCACCAGCCTGAAAATCCAGGCACGTCTTTGGGCTTGTCCAGAGCCCCATTCGGTTCAGGGCTCGACTTCAGAGTCCCCAGCTGGAATCTCCAAAAATCAGACTCCAAATGTTAATTAGGATTAGGTCTTCACTTTGAAAGCTAAAACCATTGTTGTTGTTGTTTTCCTTTCTGCTTTTTAAAAGAGTAAAACATTAAAGACACAACCTTGCAAATTGTAAAACCTCATCTAGATTAACAACATGCACGAGAGTTTACGCTTGTCCAAAGCTCTCCCAGAGCCACGCTCTGTCAGCGTGGTGGGCTTCCTAGCAGGCTGTGTTTTCCTCCTTTTGTCCGTGGGCCTCCTGGGTGGGCCACTTTCTCACTCACTTCATTCTTTTTACAACATGAATTTTTCTTCTTTCTGTCATTCACAACACCCTTGGCCTAATGTACTTTGCTTTTCGTTCATTGCCCTTCAGTTTCTAAGCCAAGGTTATAAGTTGCCACAGCGGTTCTCAGCCTGTTGGTTACATGTCAGATATCCTGCATATCAGACATTTACATTATGACTCATAAAAGTAGCAAAATTACAGTTATGAAGTAGCGGTGAAAATAGTTTCATGTTCAGGAGTGACGACAACATAAGGAGCTATACGAAAGGTCACAGTATTAGGAGGGTTGAAAGCCCCTGAATTATCAGAAGATTGAGAGTACTCATCTGCCAAATACTCACCCACAGAAATGCTAACTTCTTTTCTTCCATCTGCCACAGCTTTCTGCTGCTTCTGAGTGATTACCCTGATGTTGTGAGCAGTAAGCACCATTGTATCTATAAATATCTCTATCCTATCTTGTTTTCACTGGGTCTTTGCTAGGTGAAGATTTGTGCTTAACAATGTCGGTTCAATGCATTCTAGCCAAGACACAAACACATTCATTGAAACTATTCATGAATCCTATAGGTACTGATCATTTTAATATTTACTATCGCCATAATTGGGCATAACTCTTTTTTTTTTTTTCAGAAAATCCATCTAAGTGAATTTCTAGCTCATCTTAATAAAATAGATATCTTTATATTAAATCACATTATTAAATGTTTATTATAATGAATAAGTCCTATTGGGAATCCCGTTTAATTTCTTATACTTTATTTTAAATGTATTAACCATGTAAGCTTATTTTATATAATTTATATATTTATATAAATTTATATTTATACTTTATAATTTTATATACTTATAAATTTATAAAAATATATTTTAAGTGTGTAAGTTTCATATAAGCATCCATGTGTTTATATATCTTCTCTTTGGACTAATCCAGCAGTGAAGACAAAAACCAACCAAACAAACAAATAAAAAAGGATGCCACTCTTAAGCTGATTATATATATTTACAAATTGCACTAAATAACATTTGTAGTAGGAAGAATACATATTTCAGAGCCTAACCCAACCATATCAGATACACTTATTTCTCACGTTTTGACTCTTTTACAAAATACTTTTATAGAAGAAATGCATAGACTAAGTTTGAAAGCCTGATAGTACTCCCAGGCTAGTTTGGAAGACTACCAATGCCCGGTCCTCTGACCCCTGACCTCTACATCTCTCTTTGAAGCTACCCTATCATGTGTTTGTGGGTTTTTTTTTTTTTTTGCCCTCCTGTTTCTCATTAATTTCTTCTGCACACCCTTGAAGTTTATTTCTTCTACTGCTGATCTACTACTGAAGATCTTCTTCAGATCTTGATGACCTGACAGAGCACAGTGCAGAGTTCCTATTGAAAGGTGAAGGTGAGCTCTGACATCATGTCATGTACATGTGATCCTGCACGTGGATGCTCCTGCTTTCACAGGCCATAAACGTGCATGTACATGTTGCTACCTTCGCTAACACTGAACTTTCTGGGACTGGTAGCATTGTGAATATTTAGCTTTCTGCTTTCTTGAACCTGTTGTGCCAGCTATTTGTTTTCCAGTTTGGGAAATGTTTGGTTCACAATCACTTTTCAATGTCTTTGTAGTTCTCTTTTTCCTTGAGATGTACTTTGATATTTATTATTATTGTTGTTATTGTTATTATTACTATTATTATTATCATTATTATTATTATCATAATACCACCATCATCATCATCTATCATCTGAGTGTGGTTCCTGGAAGGAGCAGATTTAAAGACAAGGTCAGTTCTCACCTTTTCAGCTTGAAACCTTGATGTAGCAGATGCTTAGTGACCACTAAGCTGTGCCTCTTTCCTTAGGAAGAATTGATACCCATGGGCATGAAGAAGAGGCAGCTAGCAGAAATGGTGCCCATTATTTAACATGTTTCTTCCTCTTTACTTCTAAATTTTTATTTCTGGCCAGACCAAGCAGAACTCTGCTCAAGTTGAGTAATTCCAGAATAAACATTAAGCGAGGAGCACTAATGACTCAAGTGAGCTGCACTGTCCATGTAGGGAATTAGACCCCAAAACATACAAATGAATGAGTCCAGACTCTATCTGCTCAAGAATCACTGCTCATCCTGTTGTGGAAGTATATCAGAGGTCTCCAGAGTGCAGAAGTGACAGAATTTGTGAATCAAGCCAGAAGCAGGTTCTTGGCAAAGGGGTCTTAGCAATTGCCACTTGCAAGAGGCCCTGGAGGATGTAGCAGTTTCTCCAGTTGGAGACAAAGCACAAAGACCACAGGCAGCAAAAAGTGAGTGGGAAGCACTGGGGTCTGAAAATGCATGATATATTAATAGATGTACTAGAATGTTTGCATATGGAGGCCCAGGCACAAACAAAGAGACAGGGGCCAGGTTAGGAAGGGCCTTGAGATAGAAACTTCATTCTGAAAACTTAATAGAGCCTCACACACCTCATCACCAAGAAATGACAAATCAAATGTTATACAGTGTTAGATATAAAGCTCATAGGGAAAAAAATCAAAGATAACATATGTAATGCTTAGGAGCCTATTTCAAGAGATAGATGATGAGATTGGACATCAGAAATACAGACAGAAAGAAATAAGGTAACTCCCCGGTAAATGAAGGGGCCTAATGCTGTTCACCTCTGTAAAGAAAAAGAGTCAGATTTATAAAAGAGATTGGCTTGAGTTCACAATGAGTTCAGCAAAATTTGAAATAAAAAACCTTAAGCTTAAGAATACAGTGACTTATGCTGAGAGAATCAGAAAGTGGATGGTAATTGACAGCAGACAGCGGATGAGCTCGTGCAGGAAATGTGAGTGGGGTAAGCAGAGGGAACAAGGCCAGGGAGGAAAAAAGCAACAGAAAGGAAGAATGTAGGAAGTAAAACAAATCACAGAGATGGAGTGTTTTTAGAGAGGGTGTCTTTATTCAAAAAAAAAAAGGTAAAGAAGAAAGGTTTGTGGGATCATACGTGGACTAGTGTTAAATGCAGCAGAATGGAAAAACAGGTTGAGTGCTAACAAGAGAGCCATAGGTTTATGCATTACCTTAATCTCAGAGAATCTGGTAACAGCAGCGATCAGGGGAAGCAATAGATTGGCAAATAACAAAGAGATTAGAGCAAATGAAAATAACACCACTCCCCAAAACACCAGTGTTGGTGAGCTGAGTGAAAAAATGGTGTCTATGAGAAGACTTTTGATAGGAGGAACTGAGGATATTATTGGCTTTAATGATAATACGGTTGAGAACATACGGGCCCACAGTTAAAGAGTGGCTTTAGTAGAAGGAACTATAACCCCATTGCCTCTGAGTCAAGTAGGAAGAAAGTTAAAATAACTACAAGTAAGGTTTGTAGTCTTTCAGATGGGATCCAAGAATTCATGGTATTTCTCTGTGTAGTGTCTTATTTCTGTTCATGGCAAGTTCTTCTGTCTAGTTGCTCAAGACAAAATTCCTAACTCTACTTTTATTCTTCTCTTTCTGTTACTGGTCACATCCAATTGATTCAGTAATCCTATTAACTTTGCTATCAAATATATCTACAAAATAATTCTTTTTATTCTGTCTACCACTTCCACACTGGTGTGAACCATCATTATCACCTCCATTGGTGCACCACTTCCTGGTTGGTCTCACTCATACCTCTGTTGTCTAATAAATTGTTTTAATTGGTCTCCAGAATATACTATTTAAATGCACACAGAAGCTGGGTGGTGGTGGTGCACACCTTTAATCCCAGCACTTGGGAGGCAGAGGCAGGCAGATTGCTGTGCATTCGAGGCTAGCCTGGTCTACACAAGGTTACACAGAGAAACCTTGTCTCAAAAAACAAACAAACAAACAAACAAACAAAAAGATGTACAGAGATCCACAGTTAATATTCCCACTTCCATTTAACTTTGCTTTCTATTGCTGTAATAAACAGCATAACCAAAAATTACTTAAAGGAGAAAAGGGTATTTTGCTTATACTTTGATGTCACAGTCCATCACTGAGAGATATCAGTGAAGGCAGTTAAACAGCAGCTAAAGCAGAACACATAGAGAAACACTGCTTACTGACTTCCTCTCTGCCTCATGCCTGGCTAGCTTCATTATACCACCCAGGCCTATCTCTCTAAGAATGATGTCGCCCTTAGTGAGCTAAGCCCTTTCATATAAATCACTGATCAAGCTAATCTTTCTCAGGCATAGTCATGGGCTAATCTGATGGAGGCAGTTCTTCAAATAAGGGTACCTTCCCAGGTGCCTGTAGGTGGTGTCAAGTTCCCAATAAAAATTAACCTCCAAGTTTCTTGTTTCTCCAGAATAAAGCTGGGTATCTTTATAAGTGGCTTGCATTTCCACTCCAAATATTATTTCTGTGAGCATTTGATTGAAAGTTGCAATTGTCCTTCCTCTGTCTTCCACTGCCAGTACTCTACCACACAGCATTCTTGATTCCTTTACATAACCTTATTGCTTCCTTGATATAATGCATTTCTATCTTCTCTTCTCTAGTAGAAACGCCAGAAAGTAGATTTTTATTTGTATCCACTGTCAAATGTTGAGTTCTTATGAGAGTGATGTACAGATGGGCATATAGTATGCACTTAACCTTTTTTAGCAAATGAGTTAAATAAGAAGTTAAGAGTGTCACAACTTGAAGAGGGAAACATTTCAGTGGCACACAGCTGTAATCTTAGCACTGAGGGAGGCAGAGGCAGGCAGATCTCTGTGAGTTCAAGGCCAGCCTGGTCTACAAAGCAAGTCCAGGACAGCCAAGGTTACACAGAGAAACCCTGTCTCTAAAAACCGAGACAGAGAGAGAGAGAGAGAGAAGAGAGAAGAGAAGAGAAGAGAAGAGAAGAGAAGAGAAGAGAAGAGAAGAGAAGAGAAGAGAAGAGAAGAGAAGAGAAGAGAAGAGAAGAGAAACAGAAGCCCCACATAGCTCTTGTAACTCAGCCTGGTTTCTTTTTCTTTTCTTTTCTTTTCTTTTCTTTTTTTTTTTTTTTTTTTTTTTTTGAGACAAGGTTTCTCTGTGTAGCCTTGGCTAGCCTAGACTAGCTTTGTAGACCAGGCTGGCCCTGAACTCAAAGCGATCTGCCTGCCTCTGCCTCCCGAGTACTGAGATCAGTCTGGTTTCTTTCAGGCCGGCAGCTTTGAACTACTTTCTGTATCTCTTTGCAGTGACCTTTCCACATGCAGGCACACAACTGAGTATTAGAACTTGATTAGTGAGAATAGTAACTCAAGGCTGAAGCTTCCCAGCCTGCTCCCAGCACCAGCCCAACAGCTAGAAGTTACCTTACTTTAGCAGCTCCTTTTAAGAGAACCTCAATTTTGAGAGGATCGCTGCCCTTGTCTTTGCCTTCGTTTCTCTAAGCAGAGTAATCAGAAGAGAAACACAAGTCTCCAAAAGCCCATCCAATCCCAGTTAAAAAAAAATAACCATGAATCAATTTTGCAAACACAGACCTGTTGTCTGACCTGTTGCAAAACCTCCAAGCTAGTGACCCTGAGTCATTGTTTTCCCAGTATGACCCCTATCTCTTCTTTAATCTTATGCATCATTTTTACTCCTATTTAAAATCAGCCTATGCAACCCAGCAAAGAAAAGATTCTAATGTGTCAGAAGGTCCATGTGGCTTCTCTCAGGCTTGCTTTCCCAGCTCCTTTTAGCCTCTAATATAGTTTGCAAGGATACATTGCCTGGAGATCTAACCCATGGTGTGAGGCTGCCTCTGAGACAGCATTTCAGACTAGTGAGACCAGAGCCAAGAGCAGGTTTCTTACAGCAAAGGGCTTAGTGTTTCCTTACATGTGCACATGCACACACAGCTGTGCAGCCTGGGGATCCTCATCAAGAACAGATGTCACTTCCCACGGTGCCAGCCACGTGTCACGCATGGCATTTTATCCATTTCAACTCCTGGCAGCTATAGGTTTTTCTTTTTTTGCCCCCTCTCTTTGCCCCAAACCCTCTTTCTCCACTCCCCACCTCCCACTTCATTTGTAAATCCTCTCCTGATTCATAGTGGTCCAGCTCTGTGCTTTTATTGTTGATGATTTTATTGTAAACATCCATTGCTTCCAATGCTGGAAAGAATAAGAAAAAAAGAATAGAAAGAAAGAAAGAAACCACAACAACCCCCAAAGAAAACATGTTCTAACCTAGGAATGTACAATGCTTCATGCATAGGGAGGCGTTTCCCACCTCTCTAAGTTTAGCTACGGAAAGCAGGCCTCCAAATTTCAACACACATACCAGAGATTTTCTCTGCTTTTTGTATGAACCTCATACCATTCCGCAATGACCAAATTTTTGTTTTCTTCCTCAATGACTAAGATTTGCAATAGGGCATATAGCATAACCTCCTTTCTGTGGTAACAAAACTGTAATCACCCCCTTCAGGAGCATTTATTAATTTCTTTATTCATAATGATATTTTATAAGTGTCCACTGTGTGCTGAGATTACCAAAGAAACCGTCTATGTTCCAGCACAATGTATCCAAAAGGAGATTTTTGAAAATCAGATTGTTATCTAAAGGGAGTAATGCAGTTAAATGAGACAAGTTGTGTGGGAGTACAGGGAATAAAGCAAACAATTCACTCAAAAAAATGTGATGAAGTTCTTACACACAGAAACCATTTGAAATGGATTTGAAGGCTACATTGGAGCATATGGAAATTCAAAGAAATGAGAGGCATTATCATATAGTTATTTCCTGTTAAAATGTTGCATAGTAAGTAATCCACTAATATCTGTGTCTTAGTACAAAATGCCATTCTTGCTATGCTCCTAAATGTTGGATAACATGGCTCTGCCTTAGATCTCTTCCTTAAGGACCCAGGCCTTAGCACTGCAGGGTCAATAGCTACCTTCATAATCTGAGCTATCTTGGGCAGCAAAGGGAATGCTACTAACCCCTAAACCTTGTTGTTGAGTGCAGTGAGTGCCACACACATTCATCTTCCATTGGTCTAAGTAAATAATGTAGTTAGGTCCAAAGATAAGAGAAGGAGGAAATAGACTTTGCTAACTATGAAGTCATGACAAAGAAAGGGCAAATGAAAAGAACTGTGGACTAATATTAGTCAGCCTTTCCTGTCAAATGCATGGATTATATTCTATACACAGTGTGTCTCATCCCCAAACATTGCAGAAGTTGACCATCGGGTTTGAATTCTGAACCTGGAATTTGCACCAGGTTGTGATGTAACATTTCTGGAGTGCCACATAGTAAAATCTCAAGCGCTCTCCATCTCACTCACCCTAGATACAAAATGGAGCAGAAACAAGACAAACGCAATAAACATTCACATTCAAGGGGAGTAGTGAGACTCACATAAAAGTCACTGATCCATAGCAATTCTGAAATATGTGGAGCAGAAGTTACAAAAAGCCTGTGCTGTGAGAGCAGGGACTGCTCCGTTGGTAGTAACTTGTGATTGTTCCCTGGGTGTGTCTTCCTGTGGATGTGGATCATCCTTCATGGTTCTTGGCTCCAACCTCCACTGTCTTGGAAGCCCCTGCCTTCCCTTTATCCCCTTAGGTCACATAAAGGGAGCATCGACGAACATTGCTTTTTGGAAATCTGAGCAACTTTTTCACTCTGCTTTCTCCTGGTAGAACTCAAACAGGCCACAGTCCTCTTCGAAGTTCTCCCTATGCGAGGCTCCTTCTTCATTCACAGGATAGTCATTTTGAAACCATGCTCATCACAGACTATAGGATTTCATATATATTTAATTCTGGTCAAATCTGTGTGCTCAGAGCAGAACTCTAAAGTGTTTCAAAGACTTGACCATCTTTATGAGTGTATTCTAAGCTTATATGACTTCTTTTAGATATCATTTCTGGGAATCATTTGTTAGTTTCAATGATTTCTTACATGTCATGTTTACTTCATTAATGGTTGTAATAACTAGTATATATTTCCACATTTGACTTGCATTCTTCACCCTATGATGTTGTCTTAGCTTTTCCTAGATGGTCTTTCTAACCTCCATACCTGTGCACATCACAACCTGGATTCAACTAACTGTGCACAGAAAATAATCCATAAAATACCACATCTGAATTAGCATGCACAGGCTATTTTCTTATCATTATTTCCTAAACAATACAACTTAACAACTACTTATGTATCACTTGTTTTTATTAGAAAGTGTAAATAATATAGTGATGAGTTAAAGTATACAAGAAAATACTTGCAGATATACAATTATTATGTAATTTTTGCTGAAAAGTATTGAGTCTGCAACATTGTTATCTATAGACATCCTAGTGCCTGCCTACCACAATATTGTAATAAAGACACTACTGTAATCAGTTTTAGCTTTTAGTAGCTGAAGCTAAGAAACATTTTTCTTTTTCTTGTAGCACCAATTATGGAATTTCTGTTGTTTGTTATTGAGTTGGCTCTACTGGCTATGCAGTGACCTTTTGTGATCTCATTTCTTATTGTAGTTCATTATCAAATGAAGATAATAACCACTTATTAGCCCTGGTATATTCTTCAGAGATTTTTTTTACTTAAAGCCAATAGGTTTTAGTATATAATCTGACCTATGAATTTCAACAGTTAACAATATGATTTCTTTCATATACAAACAATGCAGCAACAGCAAAAACAAAAACTATAGGAAATATTTTTTTAAATAATTACTGCATCCTAAATAAATAACTTATTTTCTGGTTTTCTAAAAAAACTTCTTTACTCTTTATTTTTGCTCCATCTGATATCCAATCCACATGTTCCAGTTTTAATTATTATGGAACCCCACTTCTGATACCAATTTATTTTATTTAAAAGAATACAAAATTGGCTTTTCACTCATGTAAAGTTGAATGTTACTCTAGTAGAGCCACTCATATGCCTTACTCTTCCACCCTCTCCACATTGTCTCTATGGTTGATTCTAGACAGGCAAAGAATAGACAGGGCAGTAATTCCCTGACACTCTTGGACCAAAAATGTCACATGATTTCTGTTTGTCTTCCCAGTTGTCTTAAGCCCATTCTAAGAAATATGCTCTTATACATCTGGATATCTAGTGAGCGTTAAGAGTCTCAGCAAGAGAGGGGGTGATATAATATAATTTGTAATTTAACAAGAGACCATAATAGCATATTTAGACTGTGGAACACTGTCATTTCTTTCCTAAACTGATGTAGTAATACAATATTCATCTGCTGGGTGATGAATATTTGGTAGTTAGCTATAAGGACAAGAGGAATTGAAAATAAAGTCAACTGGATTGGAAGAATAGATTGATGGATTATAATACCTTATATGTCATATTGATAACATAATTTGATCTGGCAAAAAAAAGCACAGTAAGAAATTTGTCAACACAATGCTTAAAATCCTGCTATAGGGGAACAACTTGGATAAATGTTGATATTCACATTTGGCTAATTAGTACTCATTTTGGCCAGCTGTTTTTGTCTTTGGTAAATTTCCCTATTCACTAAGGGTGAAATACTGGGATTCTGAACTAGAGTTAGTAGTTTATTTTAAAATTATGTAAACCTGATAGTAAATGAAATCTGCATTATGCAAACATGAAAAACCTTCAACCAACATAGATGAAACCTATTCCCCAATGTCCCCTCCTTTTCTGTTGGAATGCTTAAGTTTAATTTTCACCTCTATTGCTCATTCCCCAAGTGACTTTGGGGCATGGCCTTTTGTCTCATTTTCCCCATCAGTGGAATATGGATGATCATATTAATCTGCCTCACCAGGCAATATGAGGACTAATTAAAAATGAGATTAGATTCAACCAAAGTCTTATAATGTGGGAAATATTAAGCTTGATGATGCATGTCTGAAATGTTCTTTGATTTCTGGGAATGATCTCTCTCTTTGGAGTCTCCTGTGACCTTGAGGATATTATAACTAAAATGTGAGTCCCTAAAGCCCTCCTATGCTGTTCATCTGCTCTGATATAATGTGCCTTGATAGTTAGTCCTGTCTAGACGAGACAAGCTTGGAACTGAATAACAGAAGACATGAGTCTTTCTACCTCTGAGACTTACTTCCTGTACTATTATTTCTTCTTCTTCTTCTTCTTCTTCTTCTTCTTCTTCTTCTTCTTCTTC
>OU015747.1:112133893-112176642 GCA_907169655.1 Acomys percivali | reverse complement strand
TCTTCTTCTTCTTCTTCTTCTTCTTCTTCTTCTTCTTCTTCTTCTTCCTCTCCTCCTCCTCCTCCTCCTCCTTCCAAATCATCATCGTCATCATCATCATCATCATCATTCCTCTTCCTCCTCTTCCTCCTCCCCCATTCTTTCTCCTTCTTCCCTCCTGTTTTCTGGAGGCCAGAGGAAGTATCAGCATCTTTCTCTATCATTCCCAACTTTATTTCTTTGAGCCAATATTTCTCACTGAATCTGGAACAATGTGTCTCAAAGCTACTATAGGCAGGGAAACATTAAGAATGCCACCATCCCCTAGGCACCTCCTGCCTCTGCACCTCACAGCACTGTTACAGGCTCTTATGGTCTTTTTACATGAGTGCTGGGGATCTCAACTCAGGCCCTTGTGCTCATGCAGCAAGCATTTTTACCTGCTGATTAATCTCCTCAGTCCTCTCTTTTCACTACTTCTTCATGATTCTTCTTTTGAGAGGGAAATGCTAAGGATATGGAAGAACTGTTAAACCCATAGATGCTTAAATTGATAAACTGATTAGACAACTCATGTTTTAGCTCATGCTCACCCTCTGCCCCCCCTCACACACAAAGAGACAGAGAGAGAGAGAGAGAGAGAGAGACAGAGACAGAGACAGAGACAGAGACAGAGACAGAGGAGACAGAGACAGAAGAGAGCAAGTTAACATTGTTGTTTCTGATTTTCTCTGTAAATATTCCTTCTTAAAATATAGATCATCTTAGCGTTTATTCAATTACAGATACCTTTTAGTCTTTTGTCCCCAGTGTGTCCGCTGCTCTGACATAATATGCCCATCCTGGTGTGCTTTTTGTTGCTGTATCTATTTTGAACATCTGATTAAGCCAGTTTCTAGAGGGTAAGAGCCATGGCATGGATAATCTCCTGTAGCTTCAATTGTATTGAATATCAATTTGGATAAATATTGATATTCACATTTGGCTAATTAGTACTCATTTTGGCCAGCTGTTCTTGTCTTTGGTAAATTTCCCTATTCACTAAGGGGAAGCATATATAGATACTATGTTTGGACACAGAGAAGCAAATACATGACGTAAAACAGACAGAAAAAATGTTTTAAGAAACAGAGATGACTGTGGGGTGCTGATCACCACCTGTTAGGTCACCTCCATGGGCTCTGCAATCTCTAAGCCCAAGAAAGAGATGGTATGCCAATGAACCCTCTCTAGTAGTGCTTAGAGACTAAAAAATATGAAGTGAAACAGATGCAGTTGATCAGTGGACGAGTGGATAAGACACACAGACAAGCATCCCGTAGATAGAGTGTAAACAAGACACTTTCAGAAAAAATAGGTTCCATATGGGCAAAAGTGAAATGGGATAGACCCACCAATTAGCAGAGAACAGAACAGCCGGCTGATGACCCAGGATGGCATGACAGGTTGAGAATGAGAACTACAATAATCAGTCACACAAATTGAATTGTTCATAGACACAAGAACTTAAAAACTAGACTGACCTAAAAGAAACAAGAGTGTTGGCAAGGAACCATTCTAGAATAAACATGACCCATCCCTCTTGCCATTCCTCCACTCAGCTAGACCTAGATATTCCCAGGGGGTCATAAAGTACTTGTGTTTAAGTTGTGGAGAAAGCCTGGCAGAGACTGGACTGAACAGAAAGTGTCCTGCGCCCCTCTAGACCCATGTTTACACAGGAAAGTAACATGTATACAGCTTCTTGTTGTCAATGAGGACAGGCTTGGCTGCCTGGCTAGGCTGTGAGTCCCATGACTCAGTCCCCGGAGTGTGGCAAGGAGGATTCTTTCTAGCTGGGCTTTCAGTGAACAAATTGTTTAATAAAAACATATCGTGATTCAAATAGTCAGAATGTTATAAACCGTTATCTCCACCAATCTTCCCCCAAATCTAAGCACTCAGCAATTACTGGCAATCTCCCACAGTCACTGCACTTCTGCTTGCTTTTATCCATCCCATATCACAAGCAGTCAGTTCTGTTCTTGGCTCGGGCTGTTTGATCTGAATGTCTCCCTGCTCATTGTGCCCCCAAATTCTCTCCCAGACACTCTGTATTATCCTCAGATCCACTCTATAAAGTGTAGCTTTTGTCATGCTTCTCTACTCAAAAACCCTTCAGTTGTTCCCTATTGTCTTCAGGACATGGACCAAATTCCTCTGGATAGAGATGTTGACATAGTTCCGAACTCGGATCATTAATACTTGAAGCAGAAAACTGAAGATATATCTCTTCCTTCCTTCCTTCCTTCCTTCCTTCCTTCCTTCCTTCCTTCTTTCTTTCTTTCTTTCTTTCTTTCTTTCTTTCTTTCGTTCTTTCTTTTCAATCTCAAACCTTGGCTGATATTTAGCTTTCTTACTTGGACTATTCTTTTTAATTCTTTGCTCAAATCTTATAGTCTTCAAGGACTAAGTCTAACCCCCTATGCTCCACAAAAGCTTTCCTAAATACACCATCTCCCATGTTTTTGAATAGCTGAAGCTATAAATTGTAGTGTTATTAATTACTCAGGTAATTCTCTTCACTGGCTCCTAATTTCTTTTCTGTTGTCTCTGGTGTTTCTCTTACTCTGTCTTATTCTGTGCTCACAGCAAAAGCCTTTTTAGGGCAGTATTTTTGTTATGTATAAAATATACTATGATATCCTGTATATAGGGGACACACTATATATATATATATATATATATATATATATATATATATATATATGTATATGTATATATTAGGTGTGTCAGGATTCTAGCTATGAGTCTCATACTTGGCTCATAATAAGTGTTTTGACATTCAGTATCTTTTTAAAGTTTATACTTAAATATATAAAGTTAAATTTAGGCACATATTTATGTGTATGTGTATTTACCTACTTGTCTATACATGTGTCCTGTATGTACAGTGCCCACAGAGGCTAGAAGAGATATAATTTGCAGGAATTGGAGTTACAAGTTGTTGTAAGAATCTTGATGTAAGTTCTGGGAAATGAATCCAGTCCTTTTCAGGAGCAGGAAGCACTCTTGATTGCTGAGCCATCTCTCCAGCCAGACATTCACAATCTTACAAGATACATTTGTCATAGTTTACTGTGACATTGGCCTTTCCTAGGACAGAAGTAGCTACCCATATTAATGGTGTTGCTGAGGGACCAGACTAGGACTAGCTGTGTAATAGTAAAGACTGTAGGGAAAAATGCTTGAAGAAGTTGACCACGGTTCTGGAGGTACTGTGAACATGACAGGCCTGGACATCAGGCAGTGGCTCTGCAGGTTGTTTTAAATCACATTCTCTGACAATTCTAGTCCTTAAAACTTTTTGTCTTTTAAATATGTATGATAGTGCCATCAACCATATGAAGTTATTGTGAGGACTCATGTGCATACAATTTAGAGTACACAGCGCCCACCACATAAAATTTTAAAATAGCATGTTGCTTGTTTAGAAGAATATGTTTTATATAGACAGTTTGACCTTTAGGTTTGTTCCTTTTGTCAGAGACTTGTAGAGGAATTGTATGTGTGTGTATGAGTGCATATGTTATGTGTGTCTATACCATAATTATGTGGTAGTAATTCTACAGCATGTGTCTCACAGATGTGACAGGGGATATCTACATGTTGTATCATAAATGTGTACCATGATGCATTTGTATATGTGAGTACACGTATTGACATATACTTACTCATCCACCTATGCATATATTGCATATGTACAAAAGAAAGAAGTTCTGTGAGCTCTAGTTCACACCTAGGAAAACTATGTGGAGTCGCATTTGGAGTGAACACGCTACCTTGACAGGGTTTTCTCACCTAGTGTGGTTTCCCTAAATAGCATTCATCTTAGGAGTCTCCACTTTTTTCTCTGAACATTTCTTAGTGGGCTTAACTGCAGGGGAAGAGAGGGGAGAACAAAACAGGCAGTGGGGGGCAGGGGAGACACAGGAAAGAAGAAGAACAGAATGGGAGAGAACGAGAAAAAAAAAAAACTAAGACACTCAGCAAACAGCAGGAAGGCCAAGAAAAATATTGAATCCAAACAATGAATATTGTCATTTCCTCCCACAGTCTGCATTCTCAGTCATCTTCCATGGGCAGGCTTGGGAAGCCAAGAAATGCTGAGCTGCCTGGCGCGTGCATGTGCCTGTGTGGTGGTAGGGGGCAGGGATGAGCACGCTTGTTGGAGCTGTGGTGGAACATTCCAGTGGCCAGTTTAACTTACTTCTACCTCCCATGAGCTGAAGGAGCCAGAAGCCAGAGGCAGAGGGGAAGAGTAAGCTCTAGGGCCCCATGGAACCTCAAAAGTCTGCTTAGTTTCTTATCTCCTGTGAGCAAGCCTATACCTAGAAGGTTACATTCAGCCACTGTGATAGTCAGGTCTTGCTTTCCAGCCTCAGGCCATCTCTTCATGCCCCTTCCACATATGAACATATGAATTATCTGTATCCAGACACGCCACTCTTCTCTTCCCCCAGTCTTTCCTCGTCAGCACAAGGTGAGCCAGCCTTGGTGGCTTTTGTCCACACCAAGGCAGGGCTAGGTGGGGTAGGCAGAGGTAGAGTTGGGGGTGGGGAAGACAGGACAGGCATGGAGGATTCAATCAGAGAACACATATATCTCTGTCAGGAAATCATTTATTGAGCTCCAGCTGGCTCCAAGGTACTGACAGGGCTACACACCACTCCATAAAGTCCTAAGTCATGACATTGCTGCAAACTTGTCCACCACCTTTCTGTTGAGAGCCATGGTAGTGGTTATTGTTAGTGGGGGTGAAGGGGGACCCTCCCTCCACCTAGAGACCTCACTGAGGACAAAATATTCTGTGCCTCCTATCCGTCACCAAAGCTGTAGGACATATATTTGCAGACTATGAAAGCACCAGGTTGTCCATTCACAGCTACTGCCATGCCACCTGCAAAATTCCCCACCACTTAAAATTACGCCTTGGCCTATCTAGACATCTGAGACCATGTCCTAAAACTCTCAAAAATAACAATACCCTTTTTCTCTATCGGTTACTTGTCTTCCACACGATAACGCTTTTCTCTGATACAGCTCACCCTGTGTAATCCCACTAGTCTGGATTTCCCTCAGTTATTCCCTAAACTCTGTTTGTGCACCAACTGCATACATGCTTCATGCATACAACATCTCAAAAAACTATTTAGTGACGATAGGTACCAACTGGCAGACCTCTGGGTGATCTGATTACTTAGGTCAAAGTGCTTACATTTGTGACACAGCCCAAGTCTGAGCTCAAAATCCCATAGAAATTGATCCTGCAATACCTTCAGATCTCTCTGGAGTCCCCACAGCAGGGCCTGGGTGGGCTGTTCCTGCTCATGGTTTTCTTGCTGTCAAACCTGGAGTGAGGCAAGTGGCCTGCTAGTCCCCCTGCTGCATGGAATTTGGCTTCCTTCTTGAAAAGACCAATCACTTAACCGCTGTTTGCTCAGGGACTTCCCTGACTCCTGCTCAGCTCATTGAAGCCTACTGTGTCTCAAGGTCAGAAGTCCGGACCATGAACACACAAGAATCCAGTTCTATAGGGATCACACAAACAGGGATACCCTCATGTTATTCCCTTTGTATTCGTCATCCTCGTCCTGTGTTTTGGGGGGAATCAAACCAAAGCTTCTAGCACGCTAAGCAAGTGCTCCTCCAGCATCCTCCACCGGAGCCCTGTTCCCTTACATCAGCCCAGTGTCTAGTGCATCAGCAGCTATAGGCAACAGATTAAGCTGCTGTTTAATAGATGGTGAGAGGAGAATCCCACTTGTTTTCTTCCATGTTGTCTTTATGAACTAACAAGGTGGGCAGTATATTCTTTTGATTTAAGGTTCTCTTCCCCTATTTTGTTCCTAGTGTCACAAAGGCATTCATTTTACCCTCAGGAAAGAGGAGGCAGTGATGACTGGGACACCCAGCTTACCACTATGCTTTTGAGGATTAGCCAATTTCCAGAGCCTGGGAAGGCTTTCTTCTTCTGTTTTTACATATTCCATACCTTTTTCCTGAATACGTGGCCATTGCTCCTTCACAACTCAGATCCTTCTGTTTGTAATGAAGGCGAGTGGGCAGGATGCTGTCAGAGAACAGGGGTACTGAGGAAGTCAGAACTCTGAGCATGTATTCCTTGAGCATGGTATTTGCATTCTTAGTCTTCGTGCAGGCTCCATAGTCTCTGTGTTTTCTGGGATGGGAGTGCTAGAGCTCTGGGTCCTTCAAAGGAGATGAAGCATTATGGAGAAGAAGGGCACATGATCTTATTTTCCTTGATTTTTCTTCTTCTATTTCAATTTTTTCCACTACTCTTCTCAATGGATATTGATTTTTTTATGACACTTATGAGATAGATGTCACTCTGTTCCTGGTGTCAGGTATAAGTTAAAGAGATTGCATTAAGGTTTTCTTTCATTTGCCTCTTCTCTGGGTTAGGTAGATTTCACAAGGAGAAACTTAAGGTCCTACACAGAGTCCATAAAACTATATGTGAACCATTGATTCATTGTAGACTACAAGACTAGACCCCCAAGCCAGGCAAGGTGGTACAGGCCTATAATACCGATTATTGGGGTGGCTGAACTGGGCTACAGAATGATTTCAAGCAGGCCACTGAAAGAACACAGCAAGGCGATCAAGAAAAAAAATAGGGCAGTGGATATAGTTCAGTGGTAAATGGGTTTCCTAACATGTGGAAGCCCCTGGATCCACTCCCCAGTCCTGAAAAGACTAAAGACTAAAATGACTACAGCTCACATCAGAGTCTCTCTGATAGCCAACAAAATGTGTCTGTTCTCCATTTACTGCTTTTTGCATGCTGACTCTAGACATGAGCTGTGGCCTTCAAGGTGGTGCTTCTTTAAGCTAAATACCCCGCAGTTTCTTGGCATCTTAGTTACTCATGAGTTCAGCAAAAGTTTTGGTTTGAGTTATGAAGACTTCAGGGCTAATAAGCAGGAGCAGACCCCGAGTCTTCCAAGTAAGTCATATTACCTGTGCAGTGTCAGCATATGACTGGGCCATTCTCTACAGTTCTCATGGAAACACAAAGAGTGGTACTGATTCCTCCACACTTTGCAAAGACCTGTGATCTAGTCCCTTGAACTTATCCCAACTTAAGTGCAGATTTGCAACCACTTCTAAGCTGTTTGTGATTTACTGTCTTCTTTCTGTTCTAGTTTTCATTTTCTTTGTCTTTTGTCCCCTGGAGAATTTCTCTTCCTTTCTTAAAAATTTTAGCTGTGAAACTGAGAGAATGTTTTTCATATTTTCTTTAAATATTTGATTAGTTATATTTTCTCACATACTTAATTTGGTTACCCCACATTTCCTTTCTCTCATTCTCCTGCCTCACTTACCCCTCCCACCTCATATAATTGTCCCGCCAAATTCATTTTACATCATTTATACAGGGAGACCTTTCAGATTCTCTGTTTGACTTCTTACTTGTAGAAACTGGTGCATATCAATATGTAATGCAAACCTATAAATACATAATAGAAATACATAACTATGTGCATGTTAAGTGATGTGCTTCTTATAAAGCAACATGTCTGCCAAGTATCCTAACAGTGGAGGAATAGTGAAAAGAGGGAATCTGGTCATAAATTATGCAAATGGAGTTAGCCTCTCACTTCTAAACAGAACAGTCATACTAATTTATTTGTTGAGAAAGTACTGTGTCTGGAACTTAACTAAAGACTGGGTACTGGAAAGCTTATTAGATCTTGGGACTTGGAATGAACTTTCAGAGTGTGAAGTTTTATGAAGTACATGCAAAGAATATGCTGTAGGAACTCTAAGGCAAAAAGAACTCTAGATTCAGAGAGCTAGATAAGATTTTCCAGAGGAAATATCTAAGATAGCCGTTTAAAATCGCATTTTCCCAGAGTATTATAACCGTAGAGCTGTGCCATGCCTAGAACTTTCTCTCATACCAGAGGGTGAGTGCTGAAAGAATAGAACAACATTCTTCCCTTATTGTGTCCAATTACTACAATGTATATCAAACTGCCTGGATTTAGCATGGTGAAGGACAGAATCCAGTGATTCTGTTGATAGGACTGGAAGAGACCAGTGTTTCCTTCTGGGGAGAACCATCTTCAGGGAAAATGGATCCAGCAAGACTCAAGCCTCAGCAAAACCAGAGTGTTTAGAAACTTATTTGACATAAACCTTAGGCTACAACTGAGAAATGAAAGAAATGAAATGCACTCTCTGCCGTGGAAGCCTATGGAAACTTACACGTATGAGCTTTTCTTCCTATTTGTGCTGGGTTTATTTTCAAGCAGTGCACACCTCAGTTCCTTTTGTAGAGACACTAAAGGAATTAATTAATTAATTAATTAATTCCCATTAAATTAAAAGGTGAATAAAATGATCTGAGAGTGAAAAAGAGAGGTCAGCTGACCAGTAAGTGTAAAATCTAACCTCTGTTCCCAGAATTGCCAGGAACTAGTGTTGAAAATAACGTGGTTCACTTGTGTATGTATGTCTATATGCATGGCCATGTATGTGTGCATGCAATTACACATGGAGGCCATCAATTAATGCTCAATGTCTTCCTCGATCACTCTCCAAGTTCATTTTAAATGGTCTCTCATGGAACCAGAAGCTCCTTAATTCAAACATACTGGCTGACCAATAAGTTCTTGATCCATCTGTCTCCATCTCCTTCATGCTGGGATTATGCTATGAGTCACCATACTTGGCTTTTCCCGTGGATGCTGGTAGCCAAACTCAGGTCATTGTGATTACATACCAAGTGCATTACTGACTAGGCCCTAGCCCCAGGCCACAGTTCACTTTTAAAGACCCCACTTCATTATTTGTAAGGTGTAATCAGGCTTTCAGTATCCATCTTATCCCATAGGATTTCCTCTTTCTAGGGCCCTTATAAACAAATTAATAAAAACACCTTTTCATCACTCTTTCAATATGTACCCAACAATGAGGTTGCTAGATTATGTTTGTTGCAGGAACCTCATACTAGTTTCTATAATGACATCTCTATTTCATGTCCTCACCTTTAGTCTCTTTCATTGCCAATATTTGTGATTGATTATCTTACTGATGAGGAAGTAGAATTCTGGCAATATACATCTATGAAGGGCATCAATAACCTCCCATGGTTTGCCTATGAGATTCTAAGAAAAGATTTGTAAAAGAACTCTTGATTTTTACATCCTTTAAAGCCCCCACATGTAAATCCCAGGCATTATGGATACAGTGGACATAGCTGAGGTACCTTGATATGTTTGTGATGTTAAAAGAGATGACTTAAACCTGGGTAAATTATAATGAATATATGTTCCCTGACTCTCATTTCTGAATCCAAGATGTCTAAGGTCAAATTGTCATCTAATGGTGAAAGGTGGAACAGGGATGAGTGAAGGAGGGGGAAAAGGTGGCACAGGGAGGGAAAGAAGCCAAGCCAAGCTCCTCTTTTACAAGGAACTCTCTGCTGAGACACTACCATTAATTCATTTGTGAGGACAGATCTCCCATGACCCAATTCCCTCTTAAAAGTCTCACATCTTAATGCTGTTTCAATAGCAGCTGTGCTTTAACATGAGCTGGGAGCATACAAGCATTCGAAGTACACAGTACAAAGTGAAGTTGGGAATGAGAGTAGGCAAGATGTCGTCGTTATTGACGAACCAGAGAACGGGGCCACTTGGTCCAAAGATCATTCTTCTAGGTGGAGCTTAGTGTGGATGTTTCACCATCGATTTTCTGACTCCTGACACAGCCTAATCAATAGGAACAAATAGATGTGCTCTCATTTCTCATCTGCGTAACAGGAAAATTTGTCCAGAAATGACATACAGAGAGAAAGCAGTGCTTGGTATCAGGCCAAACTTTAATATGTACTCCTGGCTCAAGTCATCCTTGTAACCAAACAAAAATTTCTGCCCCAAGGTTCCCAGAGGGAGAGTCCCTTCTGGTTGAGATCCCAACCTTTATACTAGCACAGCAGGAGGGTGGCTGGCCTAGCCTTCCTAGAGCATACTTGTGGCCTTAGGTTCCGCAAGCTGCAGAAACACACACACACACACACACACACACACACAATTTTAGTCTTGTCCAAAGAAGGCATATGCCAGTCTATCAGTGTCTCTTGATGGTGGGTTACGTGGCATGCTGACTGAAGCCCCCTTCTCTATCATCATCTTCCTTCCTCTTTTATGGTTCTTTTGGCTCCTATTCTCTGTGGAATATTCTAGTCCTACACTGTTCTTCAGAGAGAATAGATGTAGCAGAACAAGTCCCCCCAAGGAGATTCTCTCATCTCTAAATCTGAATCAAGTTATGCCTCATCCACATTTCAGTGCTAGCCCAGGGCTAGCACATCAAACTGGGTCTACTAACAGTGGCCATTCTCAAGAGCAGGAGGCAAGTTTTCACTCCCTCCGTGTCCCTATGACAGAACCCTCCATAGAGAGTTATAGACTGAAGAATGCTCACGGGTTGGCTGGATTACCACAACCACAGACTTCAGGCAGAGCCACCATCTCTGTGGCTCAATCTGTAGGGGACAAGTCACAAAACAATAAATGTCTTTTAGACACAATGGGAATAACTTAATCTGTTTACAAGGAGCCTTCTGTGATAATAGCATTCATGAAGAAGAAATTGTATTTACTGTAGTGAAGCTTCCAAAAGGTATGCAGGTAGAATAGACTGGCTTGTGTTTCAAGTGTACTCTCATTGACTATTTATCGGACGGTCTCACTTTCTTGCAATGTAACTATCACCTACCACCAAGACACCAGCAGGATAAGCCTTTCTGTAACAACCAAAATGGCTACCATAAATGGACTGCATCAGAAAAAGAGCAACCCAGGCACTTCCTTCAATTCAAGAATTTAGTTACAGTCTACAGGGTTGGATTTCTGTCTCAATGTGAAGTAACAACTGAAAGATGTGTGTGTGTGTGTGTGTGTGTGTGTGTGTGTGTGTTGTATGCACACACATGTGCACATCAGAGGATATTTAGCAAAGAAATAAATCTTTCTGAACACTGAGAACTAATATTCATATTGATGACTTTATGTTGTATAAGTAGCTGCCTTTATAGATTTTTTTTTCTTTGTCATCATGGTATACATGAGAAAAGTGGCCTCTAAGAAATGAGCTTTAAATTAAAAAATTCATTTACATGGGACACCTTACAGTACAAATGAGTTTTTCATATAGGTGGAGAAATGTAGCCATGAACACAGGACTGAATCCCTCCCTGCATCTTCTCATGGGGAGCACTCTTAAGAGAGGAGTGGTGTACTGTGCCCAACTTTTTCAGCTGTTGAGATAAAAGGCCACTCTATACCCAAACTCTGGATCAATTAGTCATTTTTCCTTTTTTTTGTTTTTGTTTTTCCTTTGTATATTTGGATTCAAACTGCCATTCTTCCCAGGCATATGTTGCCATAGGAGACTCTGTTGAGGCTGGAGTGGTTGCTTTTGGCATATTAAAGGAGGAGCAATTAATTCTAATAGGTATATAGTATATTAAACACTTGATTTTTTGCAAAATGTCTGTGTATTTATGGCCACCCCCTTTTTAAAATAAATTTCTTCCTCCTCTGAGGACCCTTTAGGAGTAAAAAATAACCATCTTTTAGAAAGCATTTGAGGATCACCATAATGGAAGTGGCGTGAGGCCTAGAGAAGGTACTGAGGCTGTGCTGGCTTCATCATGGATTCCCTTCTGTTCCTGAGAAGTCATCCATCATAAAGATGTTAGAAATAAACAATTATATGATTATTTCCTAAAACCATTCAAAAGTATAGGCCAGAGCTGGGGAAATGGCTCTATTTGTAATGTTTTTTATCTTAGAAGCATAAGGACCTGAATTTGCTCCCAGAACTCATGCATAAAACAAGCAAGCAAACAAACAAATAACACCAACAAAACCAAACTGAGTTTTGTAGTACACATGTCTAATCCTAGTGCTCGGGAGGAAGACACAGGCTGAGGCCTAAGGCTCTCGGGCCTCTTGTAATTGATCAGTTTCATCGCAAAACAACAAAACCACAAATGGTACCTGTAGAATGACACCTAAAGTTATCCTCTCTCTTCCATAAGCATGCACACACATGTACACAGGCACTAGAATGCACAAAAATACACATACATGCATATACAGTATAAACTTTTTTTTTTTGAGGAAGACATCTTCAGACTTACTATTCCCTCCATTCTAAAGAGCCATGCTAATATGTGCAAGAGAAGCAAGAGATGTGAGTTTTTATAATTATAAAAATTATGTAGGTAGTAAAAAAAGTGCTGACCAAGTTTGGACAATTAATCAGCCAAGGTTGGTGGAAGAGTAACAGATCTTAGTATTAGGTGGGTAGGTTATTCTCTAAGCACTTAAAAAAGAAAGAAGAGACTGAAGGATCTTAAAAGATTGATCTGCTCTCCCAAGCCCTAATTATGTAGGCACCTCAAGCTTTCAGGAACCAGAGTAACTGGTCCAGTATGAGAGGCAAATGCTCATCTTTGAATCTTTGTCTTTTTTCCCAGAGAGGCCTGTGTTGCAAACAAAATTCGTTTCCCCTTCCTGCTCTCAGCTGACATCGCTGTACAGCTGTGTGACAGCTGTTGAGGTCTACCCTAAAAGTTGCATCTCTTCAATGGTTGGCAAATGGGTATCCATCTGGAATGAGATGCTCAAATGACCTCAGGACCCCATAGAATAAATCAAAACACTGAAGTAATTCCTTGGATGAGCTTGTTCTGATGTAACTCAGTGACTGAGCATTATTTCATAGCCATTACAGAACTGAATGCTCTATCTCATCAAAGCATGATAGACTATGGGATAATCTTTGTATTTGATATTGGGAGGGGAGTAGGACAGAAGTCATCTTCATGTGCAACTGGAAGGTGGCATCAGACCACCAACATTCTGTGATCCAAAGAGCTTACCTATGAGATAGTCCCTAAGGGTTTACATTTGGGCATGAGCTGGAGAAGGCAACCAGAGATGCATTACAGGTAGGCCGGCTGATGGGCCCTCCTAGATTCCTGTCTGGTCTATTTTCTTCAAGAGTTAGCTGTCTGGAAAGGCAATGTGTTGGTCTGCTGAACTATTTTTTTTTTAACCACTTGTTGGTGTTCTTATCACACATTCTCTTTTGGGGTGAAACACTCCATTAACTCTGGGTTTAGCCTGGGCCCCTTTCCCATTTCCGTTCCTGTTAACTGACAGCAGTAACAGAAGCATATTGAAACAATTCAACTCAATGCTCAGAAGCTGTGTCTAAGAGGCTGTGAATCAGGTAGCTAACGGTACATGTGGGAATGTCTTTTTTGTGCCAGCCCTGGTGTTTTGTTTGTTTGTTTGTTTGTTTGTTTGTTTTTTACTTTTAGAGATTTCTTTTTTTTTATTGCTATTTTTTATTAATTTATTCTTGTTACATCTCAATGGTTATCCCATCCCTTGTATCCTCCCATTCTTCCCTCCCTCCCATTTTCCCCTTATTCCCCTCCCCTATGACTGTTCCTTAGGGGGATTACCTCCCCCTGTATATGCTCATAGGGTATCAAGTCTCTTCTCGGTAACCTGCTGTCCTTCCTCTGAGAGCCACCAGGTCTCCCCCTCCAGGGGACATGGTCAAATGTGAGGCACCAGAGTATGTGAGAAAGTCATATCCCACTCTCCACTCAAGTGTGGAGACTGTTCTGACCATTCAGCCCTGGTGTTCTTAACCTAGGACCACTTTCACCTTGGACAGGCAATATACATGTCATCATAGCACCTGAGGACTCTTAGAGTCTCTAAGTGCCAGGCATCCGCACACCAGAAGGACATAAAGATGAAGAGAAGTAGGATAAAGGCAAGATGATGTGACAGATGATGCCTATGTCTGCCTGACTCTGCCTGTTTGAGCTGGGAGATTATTAGCATCTGTATACATTTTTGTTTTCTCACTGATACACACAACATTGTCCCCAAACACTGGCTTTCTTGATAGTTAGCAGAAAGAAAATGTGGAGGTAAGGCAGAGCATGGTGGCACAGGCCTGTAGTTCCAGCACTCCGGGAGGCAGAGGCAGATGGATTTCTGTGAGTTTGAGGCCAGCCTGGTCTACAAAGCAAATCCAGGACTGCCAAGGCTACACAGAGAAACCCTTTGTCAGAAAAAACAATGTGGAAGTCTGCTACAGTGACTGATTAGAGAGTTTAATGATACAAGCAGAACTTGGGCTAGGCCAGAAGCAGGTGTTTGTTGTGAAAGTAGACAGTGCCTTGGACATAAAGCTTTTTCTTATGATTCTTCAACATTTTGCAAATGTGTTCTGCCTTTTGGCTGCTCATACAGAGTTTCTTGAGTATTTTGTGAATTGTTTGGAGTAGGTTAGAGGTGATTTGGGGCCCATGGAACCTCACAGGACACTGACCCCCATCTCTCCACAGCCTTTCCAAGCAGATGGTTGGTGTGACACTATCAATAACCGGGCCTATTGCAACTATGATGGGGGAGACTGCTGCTCTTCCACCCTCTTTTCCAAGAAGGTAAGTGAGAGCACCTGGGATGACTGGACAGGCTGTGGGATTAGCCTGGCTTTGGCTAGCTGTCCTTCATGGTGCACCATAATTGGTTCCTACCTAGTTACCAAGAGGAAACTACAACAAGTTAGGAGCAGAGTTTCTGAAGTAATTAAGAGATTAGGAGATTAAGTGATTAGGAGATGAGAGGGAGAGCATGGCACACTAAATTGCCAATCTAGGGACCCATTGGGCCAGCAAGAACTTTTGTTGCTTTAAGTCTCCTGGTGGCTTGTCATTACCCAGACAAATGAATGTCTTCCTTCCCTAGAAGGTTCTAGATTACCAGTGAAGAGCTTCCCAGTTATCACTCATCTTTGTAAGCAAATAAAAAATTCTAATAGTTCTGTATGATTTGTTACAAGTACATCGTAGGAATGTGCTAGGTAGCTACCTGGACCATATTGGCAGCAACACCCCTGACACACTTTGCCCCTGTTATGCTCGGCCCTGTTAAATTAAAAAGTAAGATTCTTGGGTCTACAAAATTGAGGGAGCTGAAATTTTTCAATGTTATGAGTAAAACTCCAAGTGCTCTGAGGAGTTTTGAAGCTAGTTGGCAAATTCAGTGAATTTGAGATATGCAGCTGTTATTTCCTTCTCTCTATTCATCTCCATAATAAAGCCATAGTCAACTATACACAGACTAGAGTACCATATACCATTTTCCTCCTCCGGTCACTTACTGTGTACCACCCACTACGCTCACCTTTGCACAGGAATGAAGTGACTTAACACGTAGCTAGTACTTAATGACTCGTTACATCACCAACCAATTTGGGCCCCTGTTTCTCTGAAAACTAATCCATCTTGAGCTAAGAGAAACAAATCTTAAACTTTGACCATAAGTCAGAAATCAGGCCAGCTATTTTCTTTTCTCGTAGAAATAGCTACTCAAGGAGCCTGCCTATATACAGGAAGGCCACCCACAGAGAAGTCACTTAACTCTTTCTCAAGTTTTTTTTTTTTTTACAAAATCTTTTTTATTAAACATTTTTTATTTTTTACATATACATTTATATTATTCACATATATACAATAAACTGCCTATAGAAAGAAGAACCATGACACAATCAGGAATTATATAAATGTTACATTCTTAGTGTTTTGGCTATTTGTATTTGACAGCCTTGAAGAAAACATCTTTCCTATTTTGGTGTGTCTAAAATTCTGAATGTAAATCAATATCTAGCATATCTCATCATTATCAACTTAAAACATCTATCTAGACCTAAAAACATCTTAACCCCTAAACAACTAAGCTTAACTATTTGGTCTTCAACCTCATCAGAGACTTGAGAAGGAATAAAATTGATTACCTGAGTATACCAGGAGCACAAGTTAGAAGCTTTCCAAATGAGAAGATGACAGAGACAGTTTGCTACCTGAATAGTCACCCAAAACTCTCTATAACATTGGAGCATCTTCTTCAGCCTTCTGACCCAATATATCTGACAGACATATTTGTGAGGCAGGAACTATACATCTTCGGTGCAACAGATAGATATGATTCTATAGAAAGATAAGGTCAAATAATTAGACAAGGTCTTCAAAAACCTGAGAGACATACAGAATATGGCATTTTAAAATGTTTTTATTATTTTAAAGATTCACTGACAATGAGACAGGTTAACTTCTGGCAACACCCAGTTTAACTCAAAGAGGATGATGAGCATCAAAGAACCTCCTTATGGAGATAGCTTCAAATGTAGTAAACACACCACTGGGGAAAATGTCCTCATTTCTACAACAGACAGAATCTGCCTTAAAAAGGGCAAGCTTGGATGTAGTATCTCGGCAAACCTGGGATTTGTCTATGAATTTTGGTGCCTCTAACCAGCATACAGAGAAACCAAGTTAGTTCATAAAGACACATTATTTCACCTCTCTACTGACTCTCCATCATCTTTTTTTTTCATATATGCGAACAACCTCACCTGTTCTCCAATCTAGTTGTCCAATCACTGAACCCATGTCTACAATGGATCTTCACTAATATGTGACATTTACAGTCCTCTTGTTTAATCACAAGTACCCAAAAGGAAGAATATTTACTGTTATCGTGTCTCTGCATTGTTCTTGACACTCAAAAGGAATTGGTTATCTGCTGGTAACCAAACAAGCAAGAAGAAAGCAACTTATTCTGTCCTGTCTCAGAAATTGGAGAGGGATAATTACATAGAAGTAATGTAACAGCCACACACAGTGGGTAGGGATATGCAGCGTCTCACAACCCTCAAGTATATCCTAGGCTCAAGAAGGGCAAGAATCCATGCATACCAAGATATCATTGATAATACCACTGTCCCAACAGCACAGAAAAATTAGATGTAGGAATATTTAGGGATTCTAGGCTTCTTGTGTGGCTACTGTTGCTCTGATTTAAGTCTGTTCTGGTCCTTCTCATAGGGAGAAAGTGTTAATAGTCATCTTTATGTCTATGACGATTACAACAGGAACAAAAAAAAAATCACACTAGACATTGTCAATAATACTAAGAGTTATTCCAACAATAGTTAAAGGTGTAGGGTAAATTATAATTGTGTCATAGCATCCATTTCACCCAACCCCACAGATGTTCTCTGAAGGGTAGTATTGATGTCTTCTCACCTTATAGACGAAGAAACGATTACCTTGACTAAAATGACATGGTATATAATAAGAAGATCCAGTGTCAATTTCAGATCTATGATGTGAACCCACCAATCTTATACTGCTTTAGGACCAAGTGAGGGGAATTAAAGCCAGTTGAAAATGTGAAGCTTGGCACAAAATTGGATGATTTCAACTTCCTGTTCATTCTCCTAGGTCATTCTATTTGCTGCTGACTGTGATCTGAATGAATGCACCTGTCGAGACCCCAAGGCCGAAGAAAATCGAAATCAACAGCTCTAGGAGCAGAGCACACCCTTCTCCACTCTGGATGCAGACTAAGAGAGAGAGAGAGAGTTTCCCATAGCAGGATGCAAAGGGTTAATGAACAATACAGATCCCGTGGTGGAAGGAGAGCCTAGAACAGAGCTTTCGAGAAATACAAGAGAATGTTTGTAGGTGCCAAGTAATGTGTTTAAGTAGCCCAAGTAGGGAGGGATTATAGGAAAAAGTTTCTGTACAAAGATAAATGATTAAAAATGGAAGAAGAAACATGGCAAACAGGACCCTCTTCCCCATTTGTACTTTACTCCATCATCTTCACAATTCTCACAGTCCTCCCACTCTGTATTGTTAGTGGCTCAGCCCCACCCAACATGTACACCAATATCAAAACATTAGAAGATAAACTGCCAGGAATGCTCTGTTGATACTCATTTCAGGTGGACTGTCATCTTTCAGGGCTCATCAACTCTAAACTGGTCCTTTGCCTTTCTTTCTCATAGTCTCTCTTAAATAATGAGTTTGCTATTTCTTTATAAGTATTTAAACATAATTATATAAATATATTATATATTATATTTTTTGCTGTTTACTAAGCTAAAAATTATCCATTGTTCCACACATGCTGCTGTGAAATTCATGTCCAGATGGATACTGAAGCTTCAAAGACAGAAAGAAAGGTTCTTTTGCCCTCCTCCCAGAGAGAGGAATTGGCAGGTTAGATGGGAAGAAGAGAGTAGTTAGAATTCTGGATGCTGGCCTTTCAGCTGATCATCATTTCCTACTGAAAGCAGATAGACTCAGCTTGCTAAGGGCAAGAAGCATGGGAAGTTACAAATGGGAACCCATTTGGAAGTAGGTCCAGGAGAACTAGACAATGGTTTCTAAGTGTCTATCAGGAGGAGAATATAAACTCTTCTATGCTTCTCAGAACTCCCGATTGGAGTTGATGGAGTTCAGGGTCTTTTCCATTACTCCCTTTGCCTAATCGAAGTGCAGCGGCCAGCCAGCCAGCCAGTCAAAAAATTGTGTATTATGGCTCATTCTCTGAACACAGGCTCACAGGGACTGACACCCTCTTAATACTTGGCCAGTCGGTGGTGTCTCTCCTTGTTGGAAGCTTCCGCTCCTGGCCGTCATTCACAGCCGCATCACCCACTGTTGATTTTCTGAGAAAAGAAAATGCTTTGGAAAGTCAGCGGTGGGAAAGGTAAAAAGAGATGAAAGAACAGAGAGGGATGGAATAGCCAAAGGCTGTCAGAGAGGTGAGGGGTCAAGAATAAATGAGGTTTAAGCATAAGAGGATGGAATCAGTGAACAAGTCCCTGTTCCAAGTCTCCAAAAGAGGCCAGAGATCCTTCGAGCAATGAGATAAATCTTATTCAAGTGCAAGGCAACATGTGGAGCGAGGGTGACACTCTGTGGGGAGAAAGGAGAATTTCAACTATTTGGGGTCCACGTTGTCTTTACAAATTTCTTGTTCAATAACTTGTATGGACTACACACAAAACAATCACATCGACACTTCCTTTCTGTCCATCTTAGGCTCACACTTTTGCATTGGGTCTGTCCTAGATATGTTTTCTTATAACAGCTTCTGAATCGCACCTAGAAAGAGAGTAAGAACTCTGTTTCTTATGTTTAACATTGGTCTTGTCTTCTTACAAAGGCTCTAAGCTCTGTCTCCCTTAATTTTTTTCTCCAGTGGAAAATAAGTCCAGGCAAAAATTGGAGCCAAGTCTGGTATCTCCATGGCTTCTCCTTTTGTGCCTACCAGTGTATATCCATGCTCAGCCTCTTCATCAAGTCCATTAAGAGTAATGGAGAAGACACGTCTATCTCATAGTTCATTTTAAGATACTTTGTTCTTTCTTGGAAACATATACATTGCCCTGAGAAGGCAAGAGGACAGTTTCTATGGTGTGTGAAAAGCTCCCCAGGCTGAAAGCCACTTAGTCATAGTCAGCTAGAGACAGAGGCAGTGGTTTTGTCTAGACTTTATGCCTGGGCCCCAGTGTTTGGGGCAACTCAAGTCCCTAGTAAAGAAAACGACCAGAGATCGCAGGGACAACTCATGCTTGTCCCCATGTGATTGCCTGTATTCTGTTTCTCTTAGACATCCATAATGTGATCCAGGGCCCTTCGCAGATGTTCCTCTGTCTGATTCTGTGTTCCAGAGTCACCTCTCTATTTCTTCTTGTTTCTGTAACTAGAGTTTTAAGGTCCACATGGCCCAGATGTGACTGACTTTCATAGTTAGCATGACAGCCTTCAATCACAGACACAGAAACGAGGTCAGCAGGGGCAATGAGCAGATCCTGGCAAAGAAGGTAGCAAGGAGAGTCTTCTGGGTTCTTTCCTTTCCAACATTACAAGACATTGGTCTTGACACTTCATTTATTCTGTGTGATCACTATTGAGTATGTCAGTTAGCACCCAAGGGGACAGTTTGATTGAAAACACAGTGAAAGGAGCTGATCTACTGTATTGTAATGTAAAACAGCTACATCTAGTTATTTTATAAGATGATAAAACATTCATTAAAAAATCAGCACACGAAATATGAAGCGTGTTTGGTGACTTATTCTTTGTTTAAATGATTTGTTTCTGAGTCACTTTTCATTGGCCTGTACCAGATCCACATTTCCCTTATTGGCTGATCCTCCCCTTCAGTCACTTGAAAACTATTTGTTATATAAATAGGTTATGAAAGAGAGATAAACACAAGATTCCGCAAGAAGAGGTGGCATTTACAAAGGTAGAGTGTGCGGCAGTAATGCCATGTGCCTTGTGGGCTGTGAAACAATGTTCAAGAATCATTTACATTTTAGATGTGATAAGGATCATCCATGGAGACCAACAGGAGGTGACATTTGAGGGATGGTTGGTAAAGGTTGCATGTGATCTGAGAGGCAGAAGCAGAGGAGTGAGCAGAGAACAGAGGTGAAGATGTGGAGGTAGCAATGACAAAGACTGCCCATTATTGGACATCAGTGAGGAACCCAGCTTAGCTGAAACTTAGAACTAAATTAATATGTACCGAGGAGTTGATAAATACAATCTTATTTAATTCTCTGGGAGTGGGGTGGGAGGGGAAGAGTCTGAAAATCACATATTCTCACTTCCCATATGAGAACACCAACCACCAGTCTGGAGAAGACAGTTCTCAAAGATAACATACTAAGCAAAAAGTTTCAAGACTGCTTTGTGGGATGCTGGGGTGTAAGGAGGAAAACATAGTGATTGATAAGAAGGAGGTGGTGATGGGCAGTGCCAGAGGTGATGCCCTCACCTCCTGTGACACTGAGGGGAAAGGGGATCAGGAGAACAAGTTTTGGAGCAAGAATACCAATTTTCTTTTTTTATGAACTTTGGTTAATGGCCAAACCGATAATTAGTTAGAAGTGTCACAGAGAACTGAGTTCAGCACCCTGGAGGAGACTTCTGCACCTGGGACCAACAGGCTAAATTCTCTGGTCATGCCAGACACATCTGGGATGGCCAGATGGGTTGCTCATCCCACCTACTAGACACTTGGGAAGACATGATGAAAAGGTGCCTGGAAACATAACCTTGGACTGCGGGGGAAAGGGTTGTGGTTAGAAATAAGCATTTCATAACGAAAGGAATTACTCCCTGGCATTTTCTGAAATAACTTGCAAAGTGCCTTCCTGCGATTTTTTAGCTATCTGTGGGTGAGGGGTGAGATCATTTTTTGCTGTTTCACAAGTGAGGAAATAGAATGATGTAGAGATTGCTAGAAATTTGAAGTATATATAATAAGCTGCAGATTGGGATAGGACTCCAGCTTTTGTATTTGTTTGTTTGTTTATCCTCTTAAACGTAATGTGTTTTCTGTTATACTGTATGTAACCCAGTAGACCCAAGAGGGAACCCAGATCCTACTGCCATGAGAAAGTTCACAGCTTTTCATCTGTTTGTGTTTGGAGGTACTAGCTGGTTTCCCTGTTGTTTTCTTAGCCTTTCTGCTCTCCTGCTGCTGTCATGTTAAATGGTAGGGAGTCCTCCTTGAGGACCACCCCCTGCCCCGACTCTCTCTCATGCCAGGCTTTGAGTATAAACAGATGCCCTAGAACATGCCAGTTACGACAGCTGGGCAGAACTATCTGGCAAGGTTATATTCTTCTTAATAGTTTCCCCAGGGAAAGTCCTGGACAGAGACTTTGGGGCTCTGGTTTTTATTGACTGACAAACTGAAATGACATGATGAGTCATGAATAAGCCGTGAGCCCTGAACTAAGAGACCAACCCTTCTTTCAGGCCATGCAGGTGATGAGAAGCCCTGTGGGGAGTGGGGAGCGGGGAGCAGAATGCTTTATACATCCAAATTGTTCTAATGAGTCTCTGGACCTGGTGTTGAGTCACTGTGTGTGTGTGTGTGTGTGTGTGTGTGTGTGTCTGTATGTCTGTGTGTCTGTGTGTGTGCATGCACACATGTGCAGACACATATGCATGCACACATACATGTATTCATATATGTGGTGGCACAATATGTTTGGTATGCACGTATGTTTACACATGTGAAGATGAGAGGACCGCCTTGGATATTGTTTGTCAAGCACTATCCACTTTTTCTTTTGAGACAGCGTGTCTCACTGGCCTGAAACTTGTCAATAGGCTAGGCTTTCTGGCACTGAGTCCCAAGGATCCATTTTTCTCCACTTCCTCAGTTCTGGGATTACAAATAACCACCATCATTCCTTTGGGGCAAAAGGGTTTTTCACACTGAGATTTCTTCCCAGCCTCTGAATCACATTTGTTTTTAAGTTGCTTCATTTGATTTTTTATTTTTGTTTTGGGAGACATAGACACAGAGAGACAGAGAGGGGCCAGGGAGACAGAGAGAAGAGGGAGAAGGAGCACAAGGTTGTGTGGGTAGGGATGAGAGGAGCATCTGGGGGGGAGATGGAGGAGGGAAAAGAATGTGATCAAAATATATTGTATGAAAAAAGTATTGAAAGAATCCCATTGACTGCCACGTTTTTATAATTTAAAGAGGATCGTGTATTCATAATGATCTGTGCCAGTAAATTTTCTGTAGGTTTCTTGTATATTTCTCCTGTACAAAGATCAGCTTGGTTTAGAGAATAGATATTTCTTCTTCAGTCTGTCAAATTTGTTATCCTAATAGAATCCAGGGTGGGGTCCAGTACACTGGTCTGCTTCATTCACATCCTTACAGATGGTCATTTTGTTTTTGTTTTTTTATGATCCCTCTATTCCATCTTAGGGGAACATTGCAAAGTGTTAATAAGAGCTGGTATGATGGTGGTGAAGTACATTCTTGAAAAAATAATCTGCCAGTCTAATCAGCATAATGTTTCCAATGAATATTAAAAAGAAAAAACTTCTAAGTTCTGCAATATAGTTCTGAGGAACTGCAATTTGCTAATGTTTTCCCAATCAAATTTTCTTCTAAGGATAATTTAATATAATCAAGCTTCCTTTTCTTTATCCTTGTCCACATAAAAGTCATTTATTTGAATATAAATAAAAACGAATAAAGAGAGAGTGTTGACATTGTCATGACTACACATCATGCATCTATTTGCCTTTTCTCTCCACTAGGTAGCCTGTTATCAAAATGCTATTGCCTTTAAATGTTTATAAACATACAGGTATTTAAATCTTACAAAAACTCTGTCAAAATTTTTAAAATGTCCTGATATTACAGTTTATATACAGCCGACTGTTTTCAAAGGACAAGCCAAATTGTTACAGACATAAATGACTTCCAAGTATTGACTCTGTAGGCAATCAATCAGTAGCCATGCAAAACATCCAAGCGTCCTTCACACTGGGAAACACTGCTCATGCCTTTTCCACTTTAACTGAGATTTTTGTCCTAGGGAATCCAGGGACAAGAATGACTTTCTTATGTCCCAGAGACTGATCTGCAAGGATGGAAAAGCCTAGCAAATAGTGATTTAATTCTGGCTGCAACACTCACTAGATAAACATCTGGTTACTCTTTCTGAGCTTCAGTCTCCTAAATGGCCAGTACTCTCAGTGCCAGGCAGGCAGGACTTAAGGGGTGTGTGCTGGTGATGATGAGTGTGGTCCAATGTCTCAGAAGTTGAAATGTACAGACTTCCAGGAAATGGGCTCTCTGTGGATTCTAAGGACCTTCAAATCCTCAAGCAGCCCATGAGTCTGATATTAGAGGGCTGCTGGGATATGTAGCACCATTAGTTACATGCTTAGGAGACTGAGAGCACACAGTGACTTCCTAGTAGTTGGGCCAGGAAATGTTCTGGCCCACTGAACCAGGGAGAAGCAGATTGGGTTTGTAAGGTAATCATGGTAAAAGCTCAGTATTGAGAATAAGGGGAAATCCTTAGGAGTTGGAAAAACCATACTTGTAAATGCAATTGGAACCTACCTAGAAAATTACATTAGTTACATAAAATTCTGGTTATTTTATTCAAAAGACAACTGATTGAATCACTTAATATATCTGTTTCACAGAGTAGCCCTGTCCAATGTGGACCTTTACAATGTTCTAAATCTGCATTAGTCAATGTATCAGCCACCACACATATCTTGCTATGCAGTGTATGAAATGTGGCTAATGAGACAGAGGACATTAATCCTGTACAGTACTTTATTCCAATTATTTAAATGTGAACAGCTAAACGTGTACCTGGTGGGTCCCTTACTGTTTTATACAGCTGTAGAATGTTGCACGATTCAGTCAATGTGCTTCTTAAATATATTCTGGATGTGTTGTTCCATTTTGTTTGACAGTACTTGTCATAGTTAGGGTTACTGTTGCCATGGTAAAGCATCATGACCAAAAGAAGCTTGGGGAGGAAAGGTTTACTTGGCTTGCATTTCCACATTCTTACAGTCTGTTACTGAGATTAGGACAGCAACTCAAACAGGGCTGGTACCTGGAGGCAGGAGCTGATAGAGAGGCCATGGAACAGTGCTGCTTACTGGCTTGCTCCCCACAGGATCACCAGGCCAGGGTAGCACCGCCCACAATGGGCTGGGCCCTCCCCCATTTATATCACTCATTTTTAAAATGCCTTATAAGCTTGCCTACAACCTGATCTAAGGAAAGTATTCTCTAAATTGAGGCTCCTCCTTCTTAGATGACTTTAGCATGTTCCAAGTTGACATGAAACTATGCAGTTCCATTGACCCCTTGTCAAGTTGATAGACAAACACATCATCATTAAGGCACAACCTTTCCTTTCTCATTCATCCTCAAGATATTACATTTAAAAGATAACTTTAGAAGTCCCACAGTCCTTACAAATTCGAATACAATAAACGTTCAGTCTCTTTAAAGTAGCCAATATCTTTAAAAATCAAAAGTCTCTCAGCTGTGGTCTCCTGTAAAATCAAAAATAAATGGAATAGTTTCTTAATTCAAGATGGAAGAACAAGGACAGTCACAATAAAATCAAAGCAAAACCAAACTCCAAAATGTAAACAACTCAACACTTAATGTCTGGGATTCAGTCATGAGCTGTGCTCCTGGAAGGGACTTGGGTCACTTCTCCAGCTCCACACTCTGTAGCACACAGCTCTCTTTAACCTCCCGCTGGCTTGACACCACTGCTGCTGCTACTCTTAGTGGTCAGCCCATGGTATTGGCATCTCCAAAAACGTTGGGGTCCCTAGCTGCAACTGAGCTGCACTTTCACCAATAGTCCCTCATAGGTTCCCTTCATGGTGCCAAACTTCAAATTCTCCACATGACCCCTTCAGTCCTGGGCTTTCAACTGCCACTGAGGCTACACCTTCACCAATGGCCTCTCTTGGCTCTCACAGTGCCAAGCCTCAGCTGCTCTCTGTGATCCCTGATGCCTTCAAAACCAATACCACCTGGGTGACTTTTACACCACCAAGTTAAGCTACCAACATAAGGTACAGCCATGGCTGCCTCTGGAAACACTTGTGCTCTCAGGAAACACTTCCCAGAATATTTCACCTCAACCATACTGGTCCCTTCTTAATCACTGCTAATTTCTCAACTCTAGCTAACTAGCATAGAGTGTCGCAGCAAAGCAATTGGTTTCACCTTAGTAATTCTGGTATTTTGTTAATCATAGCTGATTCTTCAGACCCAGTTAACCAGAACCATAAAATATTAATATAAGAAATGGCCCTGATAGAGTGTTTAAGCAAGTCTCTAAAACTTCACAAGCTAGGCACTCAGCCTGCACTCCTCTCAACATTCTTCTCTTCCAGGCTCTCAACACTCAGTGGCTTTTTCTAGGCCAAAGTTCTAAAGGCCTTCCACAGTCCTCCCCATAACAGCATGGTCAGATCTGTCACAGTAATGCCATAATATTCTGGTATCAACTTATCCTAGTTACAGTTGCTATCATGAAACATCATGACCAAAGGCAGGTTGGGGATGAAGGGTTTGTTTGGCTTACAGTTTCACATCACAGACCATTACTGAAGTCAGGACAGGAACTCAAGCAGGGCAGGAATCTGGAGGCAGGAGCTGATGCAGAGGCCCTGGAGGGGTGCTGCTTACTGGCTTGCACCTTATGGTGTGTTCAGCCTGCTTCTTATGGAACACAGAGCCACCAGCCCAGGCATGGCATTGCCCAAAATGGGCTGGGTCCTCCCCCATGGATCACTAATTAAGAAAATGCCTTATTGGCTTGCCTACAGCCTGATCTTAAGGAGAAATTTTTCAATTGAGATTCTTTCCCTTCAGATGGCTTTAGCATGTGTCAAGTTGACACAAATCTATCCAGCACAGCACTAGAAATTGAAACCCCTATGTCAAAGCTGTCAGACAAGCGCTCTGTCATTGAGTTACATCTTAGGCCCTGGGCATGAGGTTTTAAATCACGTTACTTATATCTCATGGCTGATGTAAGGGTACATTGCACATAGAGAGTTTTTCATTGTGTCTTATATATGTGTGTGTAGGTATATAGGTATATACAATATATACATATATAGTGTTATATAATATATACATATATGGTTATAGTGTTATATGTGTATGTTATATATAACACTATATGTAATATATACATATATGTATATATAGTGTTATGTACAATATATGTGTATAATACTATATATGTATAGTGTTATGTATAACATATGTATAGTATTATGTGCATATGTTATAATAGTTTGGGGTAAAATGTAATAAATCAACTACAAAGGCCTCCAATGACAAACTGAAAGGCAAAACAGGCCTTTTGCTTATCGATCCTTTCTATAATATCTTTATATAATTTTTACCAGACAAGGGAGCAGGGGAACCACGGGAGTAATGAAAACACTTAACATACATAAGACACAAGAACTATTCACATAGGTACAAATAGACCAAGGTTGCCCAACTAGCAATTGGCAGAGCCACAATTGGACTCTGTAGTCTCTTTCTAGAGTCTGTAGATTAACCAACCCTGCTGTTCTAGAATACTCCATTTAGAAACCATACACATTAAACCAATGCTCAGTTCGTAAGTTCTCACACCTAAAAGTCACCCCAAACACCCCAAACACCCCATCTTCACTATTCAGAGAGCTTGTCCTACCTCACTTGAGTCAATCTGGTATTATGAAGCTCACTGTCTCCCAGTGCTGTATATCTCAGATAATAGCCTTCTCTGACTTAAGGGGATCAATGCATGTAACATTGGTGAGGATATCATTGTTGCATCAATGTATTTTGTTGAATACCTGTGTTGTGCTGGACACTAGAATGAATTGGTAAGGAAAGAAAAACATGCACAGGGATCACATTTCTGTTCCCAAGAAGCTTAGCAAGCAGCTGAAGAAGACAACATTATTTAGAGAGAGGACAGGAAGGGATTATAGAAACAACATGCTTCATTAAATATGAGGAAGAGGTAAGTTTTCATGAAACAGGGCTTAGGAGATGCACTTGGGGAATGAATGTATGGAAGCAGAAAGGAAGGGGTCCTGGCGAGGGAATAGGCTGAGCACTCCAGTGGTTGTTCCAGGCACTGATGAGGTATGCTGTCAACACTGCTGAGAACGCTATGAAGGTGGTGAAGTGTGGCGAGAGGGTAATGAGTGGCCAGGGCTAGAGGGAAGGGTACATGAATGCTATTTACAGATGTAAAGAAAGTGAGTGATCAGGCCAAGTTAATACTGAGGGGACAATGAACCTAGTGCAGGAAACAGTAGGCGTAGGGTGGGAAGGACTTCCTCTGTGGGAAGAGAAAACTGACGTGAGCCAAGCAGGACTACAATGAGGAAGTAAAGGATGTAGGTGAGTGCAAGTGGTCCTGTAGCAACCCTTTAGTCATGAGAACACAGCTGGCTTTCATGCAGAATAAATTTCCTTCCTATGTTGTTTTCCCTATACTTACACACAACTCATGTTTATACATAATAAACTTTCAATACTTGTTTTTCACAGCTGTCATCTTTCTTCTTACTTGGCTTGCTCTTGCTCTGGCTTTGCACTGGCATCACCTCTTACAAAGGCATGGCGACATCTCCAAGCAGGTCCCACTTTCCTGCTCCTTCTCCCAGACATTTCATTCAGCTGCACCCAGGCCACATTACCATTCACAAAATACAGCCACAGGAAGTCTCTGTTGCTGAGGCAAGTGAGTCTATTGCCTCGGACTTTCTGTAATGTTAAATTCATCGCAAATCACAGCTGACCTTTGACCCTGAGCTCCCACTGCTTCTGAACAAATACTCTGCCCCTGGAATGACCAGATACTTGGTCAGTGCCTGGACTTTTCACTGTAGTGCCTAGCCATTTCCTGTCCTGGACTCATTTGCTCCTTGTGCTTCCTTCCTCAGCTGTTTCTCACAAGTCTTGTTCCATGAAGCCTTGCCTCATCTCCCTTGTTCTGATCTGATTTCTACGTCATCATTCAAAACCATATCCAAAAATCAATGTGAGGAGGAGCAAAGGGTTTATATCATATCAAAGCTTACAGTCTTTCATGAAAGGAAGCCAGGGCAGGACCTCAGCAAGGATCTGGAGACAGTAACTGAAGCAGAGGCATGGAGAAATGCTGTTTGCCTGGCTCATTCCCGTGACACACCTGCCTAGGAATCAGCAATTAATCAAGGAAATGGCCTACAGGGGCATTTTGCCTGCTGACCAATCAGATGAAGGCATTTTTCTCAGTTGAGATTCCTTTCTCCCTAGCAGATGACTCTAATGTGTGTCAAATTAATAGCAACAGCAAAGTAATCATCACACCCCTATTTGATGAGATTTTGATTTTATGGTCCCTTCCCAACTCTAAATAATAAATACAATTGACTGATACTTGTTTTTTAAATGTGCTCTTGGCTTTCTCCAGTTTTCAACTGTGAACTCTTTGATGACTGATGAAGTTAGAGATCTGCTAAGCTTTTTTATATCACTGTGAGAATTCAAAGAATAAACCTCCCCATTTGAGTGAAAGCAAGCCAGTATGAGAGACCTGTACTTCAAATTCCAGGTAACAAACAGTACAGTTCCAAATGCATTTGCCTCCGTGACCAGGCAGTATCAAGTAGCACATATCTCACGCCTCTACATGGCAGCTCTAGAAATACTCTCATTCATTTCAGGTCTGGATTTGCCTTGTGTGGTGTCCTGTCCATCGAAACACCAAACTATGCTGAATCCATCACCAACCCTCATTTTACAGACATGAGACAAAAGGAAAATCAGACATGTTGTTTGCATATTTGGGGTTGGCATGAGCAGGCCAGGATAAATTTGAGCTGTGTGCAAGGCTGACTCTTTTACAATAGCTCAACCAATGATGTCAGCATAAGGCTAACACAGAAGACTGTGGGGTTTAACTGCATAGTATGGACATGACTCAATGGTCAGAAACTCAAATACCATTGAATTTGAGGCTCATCATTTGTTAAAATATACGTTGGCCCAGGTAACACAGGTATAAGTGTGTAGTCCATGGAGCAGAGGGAAAAGAATTAACAACCATTGGTCTGGCAAGACTTATAGTCTAAGAAGCAGCCAGGCAGCTTAACAAATTGTTGTCACAAGTATATTACTTTAAGTTAACAGAAACGTCCTTGGTACAAGAAGAAGCACACTAGTCATGTGGTAGCAGGAGTGAGTGGCAAAATTTTGAATTTCTATGTACTTTATTTTGCCTATAGTGTATGCTATTCTAATAAATTAGTTGATATTATCATTGCTTCTGTAATACACATATAAATGGCAAACCATTAAGTGTTTTATGAGTTTTGGGTTGTGCTTGATTTCATCTAAATCCAAGGCATGCTCCAGTTTGAAGTCCCAGATTAAATCCTTAGAATATGACTTTAACTTGTGATCCTCCTGCCTCTGCCTCCTTCAGCAAATCCTACCAGCATATGCCACCTCAGAGAGTGGGGAGGGGAGGTATGAGGGCCTGGAGAGAAAAGGGGCGCTCATCACTCAGACAAGCTGGAGACCGGGGACACAGTATATAGAGAGGATATGGGGATGTCTCTAGCTGAGCCTCCTAGCAGTAGGTGACAAGAGACTTGAGGAGGCCCCCCGATAGCCAGGACCTATAGTGGTGGGAGGGGAACAGCAACCCACCTTCGAACCTAAATTTACCCTGCCTACAAGATGTGAAGAGAAATAAAGACTGAGGGAATGTCCACTCAATGCCTGGCCCAACCTGAGAGACACTCGATAGGAGAGAGCCAACCCCTGACACCATTAACAATACTCTGCTGTGTTTACAGACAGGGACCTTTCTCAACCATTTTCTCATAGGCTCCACCCAGCAGCTGATTGAATCAAACACTGAGACTCACAGCCAAGCACTAGGAGGAGATCCCAGAGTCCTGTGGAATAGTGGGAGGGAAAGAAAGAAGTACGTAGAAGGTACAAGAATTCTGCAAGAAGACCAAGAGAGTCAACTAACCTAGACCCAGAGATGGAAGCACCAACCAAGGAACAAGCATGGGTTGGACACAGACCCCTACATATGTAACTGATGGGCAGTTTGATCTTCATGTGGGTCCCCTAGTATGCTGAGTGGGTGCTACCTATGACATGGACTCTGCTGCCTGCTTTACATCACTTCACCCTAATGGGGCTGCCTTGTTTGGCCTCAGTGGATGAGGATGAGCTCAGTCCTGCTGAAACTTGATGTGCTGGGATGGGTTTATGGGGAAGGCTCCCCTTTTCTGAGGACAAGGGGAGGGAGATAGGGGTAAAAGGGTGGGAGGGAGAGACTGGGAGAAGAGGAGGAGGGGAGCTGTGATCAGCATGTATAATGAATATATAAATTAAAAATAAATTCAAAAAACAATCACATCAAAAAAGAATGTGATCCTAAGAACAAGTATCAAATGAAGAACAGTTTTTTGTTTATTAAAAATTGTGTCAAAAAGACAGTGTAATTGGCAAGGTATTCCAGAAGGGCACTATAATGTCAGAGCCCACTCCATCACTTTCTCTAGACAGCATCCATTAATGAACAACCCTTGCTCATAGATAATTTAAGTGTTAAACAACTTACATTGTAAAGTCAAGAGAAGCAAGGACATGGCTTGGGCAGCAAGAGTAGGAGAGATTTCTCTAGTTATAAATGCCTCCATTGTTGCCAAAGCATCTGTACTTTTTTAGTCCTTGACTCCCTAAGTGTAATCTTTGGTAGACATCCTGAACTCAAGTGTGCTCATTCATAGAGGTTAGACTTCAGGAATGAAAACCTGGTTTGTCCTCTCAGCTCAGAGTGGCCTTGAGCAGGTGACTGACTGCTGATGCACCAAGTGAGGAATTAGCGCAAATTTGTTGGTCTGTTGTGCAAATTCAAATAGGTTGTATGAAAATAACTCTTGATTGCATCTGTCACATAAAGTGTCTGATAAGTTCTTTCCTCCTTCTATAGCTGGAGCTCAATTAAGACTTACTGACAATAGATACAGGTTAGTTCTTACTAAACAAGCAATTTATGTACTGCGTTTTAAGGAAGTGTCATACACCGTCCATGTCAGCCTTAGTCCTTCACTGTATTTGTAGCCTTTTTTTTTTTCTGGATATTTTAACCTAGTACCATTTACTTTCCCATTGCTAACACACATCTTTTGATCAAACTGTGAGAGTCTTGAGATAGCAGGTCTATTCCCACAGTGGTAAGTCTTTCAGAGGGCAGGAAACAAAGCAACTAACAGAGGTGGCCTTCTGTAGGGGAAGCCTTTCAAAGTGTCTCCTCATGTTCTGAAAAATATCAGATTCAGAGTTTGGGGGAAAGAAATACTTTATCCATCAAGTTTCTTCTGGATCTTTGAAGAGTTTTCCAGATGTCTTCGGGGAGGCCTCCCTTCTGTGGCCAGCAGTAGGAAAATCCACACCTGGGAGGCCTGCTTGTCTTTTCCACTCCCGTCTTTATCCTGAGCATTCCGCTGAGGTACAGGCAGTTCCTGCTAGTGGCCTGGCCCCAAGCTTTGTGGGAAGGAGTACAGCTAAGCTCAGACATTCCAGTTGCTGCTTAAACCCAATGGCACTTCATTAAGTCCTGGGCCACACCCTCTTCCTCTAAGTGTTTGCTGCTTTTCCATAGCAACCAAATACCCTTTCTGTATGCCACCCCCCCCCTTTGCCTCATTCCAGTCAGCTCCATCACCAACACCTCTGTTGTAGGCATCCTCCAATCCCTTATTAGTTGCCAAGGGACACAGAGGGTACAGAATAAGGATCAAAGCATCTTTCGCCATCTAATGCCCAGCAGTAAGACTATTTAAAATGCTGGAGGTCTGAAGTACAACTGGGCTGTCGTCAGAGAACATCACGATGCACACATAAGATATCATAATAGGTGTGTTAGACTATTTTTGCTCAGTTGGTAACTAGACATCGAAGCAGCTGGGATGGTTTGTATGCAAATATGGTCAGGCTGAAGAATGGGCTGAGTATCAAAAATGGAGGCTTTGAAATGCCTTATTTTGTGACATTTGAGATAGTAAAAGCATACTGTTCATATGCCTTAAAATTCAGTTTTAGAAATGAAAGTGGCATTTCAAAACACATAACAGATCCTGGGGCTTTCATCACATATCAGTGAAACCAAAAGATTTCAGAAATGAGCTGTTTTCTCTGCTTCTATTTCCATTATCAAAGAACAATGAAATTTTGTTCACTTTAGTGTTTCCATAAGAGATTTATAAAATATGATTCAGTTTTACATATCTTTGCCTAGCCTGTGCCTATAATTAGGGTAGGCAATCAAGTGTCCGGGAAGTCATCATCTTTATATTCTTTCCAGACATTAGTAGATTTCACTTTTCCTGAGCAGGTTCTGATAGTCACAGCCTGGATGTTCTTCAAGCCAGGGCCAGGAGGCGGTTCGCATGTGTAATCAACCTCATGATCAAATTCATCACAGAACTGAAAACTTCTTTGTTATTCCTACAAGTAGTTTTAGAGTTTAAGTAAATCTAAACTCTGTCATCAAAAACTCAATATTTAAGATAGTCTCCAAAAATTTAAGCACTTCCAAAAGTCTTAGGTCAAGCACTACGTAAGTACTTCTTACAATAACGTATGTATTAGTTAAAACCCAGACAGGGAGACAGAAATCCTATTAGGTCACTTCAGAGAGGAAGTTTGAAACGTGACACCATATAGAAAGACTGGGTGAGTGGAAAGGGAATGTAAGAATTGTAAGACAAGCTTAGATATGGCAACAGCCAGAGAAGCGCCTACTTTGAGGTCACAATGGATGCATAGAGGAGATAGAAACCACATATGAGGTGCTGAGGACACCATCCAGGGTAAAGGAAGGAGGAAGCATCCCAGCTTGCTGCCTCTGCCTGTCCTCTAAGCTTCTGAACACTTATCTATGACCAGTGGAGGCCAGATGATTAGAGAGTCTAGAAATACCATTATTAAGAGTCCATTCTATGTGATGAAGAATAGAGCAGAGAAGCCCCAGCAATACTTTCAGAAGAGACCATTGGCTGTTGAGGGTGCATGAGGCTTGTCTGACCTTAGTTTTGTCCATGTGAATAAACCTCAGTCCTGGGATCCAAAAGCACATGGTTTGAGGTTGGTTTACTGTCTAGTGGGCAAGTCAGAGAACAGTGTGTGACTCTTTGGACAACAGCCTCAGGGTCTCTTGACATTTTAACCATTTGAAACAAAGGGACTTGCCATTTTTTATTAGGCATAGGGTACAGCTGGGATTTTCTTCCTAGGAAAGGTAGTAAGGAATGAATTACACTAATTTGTACCTCATGTGGGTGAGGATATCATAGACTCTAACAAGAGGCAGTTCAGGTGAAGAAATGTGATGTCAAAACCTGTCTATCTGTAAGGAAATCAGCTAATTGCAGCACACACATTGCAAAAGTTCAGAAAAAGATGTTTGCTTTTTTTCCCTCAATTTGGATTATTGCAGACAGGAACCAAGCCCCAGATTTCCCACATGAACTGAGAGTAATTTCCATACAATGTTGAGGCTTTAGTTGAACTGGAACTGCTAATTAATTGGTTCATATGAAATAGTAATATTATTGGAATTTGTGGTGGAATCAGGGTTAGTGGTTAAATTTATCAAAATCAGGGCTGGGTTCTGGGTCTCTGTCTCAGTCCCTGCTATCCTGAAGGCTACTATCCCCTGAGATCTTACCCTAGTATGCACAAGACTCTGGGTGCATGGGGAGGGGGAACAGACCCAAAAGATCCATAAAGGTATGTACAGAGCCAGAATAATAGTTCTGTAGCTTTGTATGACCCTCATGTGAAAGACAAATAAATAAAAGGAAACCGAACAGTAAATGAAAATATGCTCAGATTGTGAAAATATGCTATGGCATCTGAAAGTTTTTATTTTTCTTTTTAAATCTTGACACACTTTCATACATACATACATAAGTACATGCATGCATGCATAAACATATGCATACATACATACATACAATTATATATACATACACATGTATATATACATACATATATACATACACACACAAATATGTGTGTATATATACAAACAGACACACATATATGTAATAGATTTCAACTGTCCATTCCTCTTTCTCATCCCCTTGCATCTCTCACCTTTCTTTTTCGCAACAAAAGTCCCTCCTACATTCATGTTTTCCTTTAGTGTGTGATCCAGTGGATTAATCACAGTTGCTTGCATGTGTGTAGATGTGTGGGAGGATACTTACTAGACCACAAGAATCTTACCATCCTGACATCACTGAAGAAAATGACTGCCCAGCCATCATCAATGAAGCTACCAACAGGATCTCACAGAAGAGTGAGGCCACATGGAGGCCTTGCCCCAGCCACAGTGAAATGTTGATGGGTCCAGTCATGTGCTACAGGTAACCAACCACCACTGCATGGAGGTCACAAGTGGGTGGCCATGGAATGTACTGAAAATGACTCATTTGCTAAATAGCTCCCCAGTCTATGGCTCTCACATTCTTTCTACTCCCTCTTCCATGGTGTTTCCTGAGCCTTGGAGGCAGATGATAGAGATGTCTCGCTTAGAAAAAAAGCATCATTTCTTCTCTACTGAGTTGATTTTCTCACGGAGATGATGGGTTTTCACGGGATCAGAGATAGCCTCCCCCTCTTGCCTGGTGTAGGGCAGGTAGGCAATGATTTGGGTGGTGGGGGCAGAGCTCAACGTGAGAAGTGAATGAAATACAAATGCAGTGTGTAGAAGAAGAACCTCATCAGCATCTGTCACATGGGCCTTGGTAGAAGTGTTATGCTCCCTTGGAGATGTTCACTTTCTCTTTCTTAAATATTGTCTTCAGACTTGTGATGAAGACTGAAGGATAGTATGCGGTTAGGAGATTAGCATAAGACCTGGCACATAGGAAGCGTGGACCAGCACATCTATTTCTGTGAAGTTCCAAACGCAAAAGGACATGCAAACAAAATAACTGAAAGCAATCCCTTTTCACTCAATACTTTTCCTCATTCCTTGCCAAGTTCTTCTCTCTCGTTTTCTGTCTCTGAAATAATGCCTCCTCGTTCTCAGCATTGCCATGTATGCTTTGAGGTTTGCTCTCCTGGAAGCACTGGAATACATCATCCCATCTTTCTTTCTGTTGTTCTTTCATATACCACAGACTGTTCATCAGTGAGAAGAATATTCTACTTACACAGGCATGCCTGCATTGGCTTCCCCTCCTTTCTGAGATGAATTTACACCCAGGGCAGGTCTTATCTGTATACTGGTCACTAAACAAATGGTATGGGCTTGTTCGTATTCATCAGTCCTTTTATTTAGCAGATATAACCATTTGACTATCTTATATAATTTGGACAAGTGTCAGGAATTCTAGGCAGACTTGACAAGGTGATTCTTATTTTCTTCATCACTTTGACATGAGTTAGTAGTCCTATTGAATAGGTAGGGACACCAGTCTTTTTTTTTTAACACAATAGTTTTATTATGATTATTTGGGAATGTCACATCATGTATACACACTCCCCACTCTTTCCAAGTTTGCTCCTCCCTTGTGACCTCCCCCATATCAAAAAAAAAAAAAAAAAAAAAAAAGAAAGAAAGAAAGAAGAAAAAAAAGAAATAAAACAAGTCCAATCTGTGTTCTCTATATACTCACTGGAGCATGGTCAAACTCTCAGTGGCCTGCCTCTTAAATAGGACTGAGCTCTTCCCCTCCTGCACCAACAAGAGCCATCAATTGTCAAGAAATAACTTTAGCATCCTTATCACACTTCTTATGCATTCTCCTCAATGGCTTTCTTCTTAGGTTGCTATTTTGGGGGAGACTGGGAGTTGGGGTGAGGGTAGGGGTTATTACAGAAGCCTTTCACATTCCTCTTTCTCAACTGAGTGTCTGCGATTATCGACACCACTGCAAAAGTAGCTTCCTTGCCGTTTACACTCAGAGAGAACACGAGTCATGGGCTTCCACATAGTTTCTGGCCACAGTACAGACCATGAACATAGCCCATGGTTGCAGTAGGCCCACAGATCTGGACACAGCCCTTGAAGGGAGCCCAGAACACAGGCATCATCGTGGCCTCAGGTGGCAGCACAGGATAGTCACATCAAGTTGCCCCCACGGACGTCAACATGTCTTTGGGTTGCAGCAGAAACCATGGACATCCCAACATCTGTATGGTTGTTGGCGGTAACACATGCCACAGACATCAACACAAAACCCCGCTGCAGTAGAACCATGGGTCCAGACATGGCCTTCAGTGGTGGGGGCTGGGGAAATAGTCTTGAAGGTATCAGACTGCTTCATTTGTGTATTCTCAGCAGAATTGTCTGGGGAGGGGGGGTGTTCTATGGACCAAGAGCTACCCCATCATGGAGTAGAAGGAAGCTTGGCAGGCTTGGATTTCTTCCATTTAAAAAATGTATTTATTTTTATTTTATGCATAAGAATCTTTACATATATATATATATATATATATATATATATATATATATATATATATTTGTGAGTGTGTGTGTGTGTGTGTGTATGTGTGTGTGTTGCCTGCAAAGGCCAGAAGAGGTGTCAGATTCCCTGGAACTGGAGTTATGGATGACTGTGAGCTGCTGTGTGGATGCTGGAAGCTGAGACCAGGGCCTCTGAGAGAAGAGAAGGCGTGAGTACCTGCTGAACTATTGCTCTACCTCCAAGTCTTGGATTTCGCATGTGAAGGCTGACTGCTCCAAGAGTATCAGCTCCAGAGCAGGCCAAAACCCAAAGCCTTCTGTGACTCTGATGTAGAAGTCACAGACTGTCACTTCCACCATAAGTGTTTGATCAAAACAGCCATAAACCTGCCCAGACTTGTGGGGAGAGGCAGAACAACACACTTTTAGATGGAAGGGGTGTGGAAGAGTTTGTGGCCAAAATGCGGCACTGCCACAGTCTGTGTCTTCTTTTAATCATCGCTGCCTGGGCAGGGCCTCAGACTTTGATCATTGTTTTTTCAGGGCATATATTCAGGCCAGATTCTTAACCTCTGATGATTGATGAATTTAAAGTGAATCATATGTTTTGGTGGCAGACAGGAAACATCTAAAGTCACACTGTAGAGTGGAAAAAGGGAGATTTGAGGTTACATACCAGGAGGCATTTCATAACATCCAGCTAATCCCAAAGGCCTTTGCAAAGCACAAGAATGGATGTGGGATAGCCTTTTGCAACATTTTTCTTAGACGTGCAAGGCTTAAAACCAAGCAGCTCTTCTCCCATCTTGTCCTTTGTGTCAGTCTGTCTTCCTCTTGTAATGATGTGCTCAACGTGGAAGGCCATGATTTGACAGGCCAAGTGTGCAGTTCTCTGTGTCTAGCATATAGTAGATACACTGTAAAAATGGTCCACTGACTGCTTCCTAGGCTTATAATTACCTGCGGAAACCAATTTTTGTTTCTTTCTGGTTACGATGATGGCTTCAAAGCCTGAGTATTTGGAATCTGAATTATAACATATAAAATTTTAATTCACCAGTGGGTCAGTGTGATCACCAAACTTGTGGGGAGACACAAGGTAATATTTACACACTCAACACTTACTGACAGCTTTGTTTATTATTTAGTCAATTATTTCATTTCTCATAATCGAACAATAATTCTCTTAAACAACACTGTTATAGTTGAAGTTGGTCTCTTCCTTCTACAGTAGTGGAGTGGTTTTCACAATTATTTTTAATAGAACATTTGAATATCAAGGAGTGCAGTTAATTAAAAATAATGAGTGGACCAAACTTCAAAAGAAACAATTGCACACTCAGTTAAGGGTCTGATGCTATACAGTGGTGTGTGTACATTCAAGAAGAAACAAGAAAGTTCTCAGTTGGACACAGAATTGCAGGAGTTTAGGTGGACGGATGTGGCTCCCATAAGCCTTGTTTGGCAGCTTAGAAATGAGGTTTAACACTGGCTCAATCACATTAGCCTTTCTAGACATTTCCTCCAGGCAAGAACTGAGAATCATTAGCAGGGTGTGATTTGTAAAGCTAAGGATAAAAGTCCTCCATCCATATGTATCACCATCTCAAGACTACCCCTAACCCACTCACGCTGGACTTTTTCACTCAAAAGTCCATTGGACCAGTCACAGGAAATGTGCATATAGTGCTTGGGAGTGAAAGTGTATACACACACACACACACACACACACACACACACACATACACACACACACACACACATCTGAAGAGAACACAAAAGCACGCCGAAAGAATAAGGCAGTCAAGAGGAAGAGCAGGAAAAATGGAGGATAAAGGAGATGTATAGGAGGTGGAAAAACTTAGGAGAACAGGGCAGAAGGTAGAAGAGAGGAGGAGACTATGCCTGGAGCAAAAGGAGAATGGGCGTGGGGGTAACCAAGTAGTGATCTTAATACCAATCTTTGTCTTCCCTCCTGAGCCCGCAAGCTCCTATCTGCAACAGGGATGGCGGCTACAGCAGTCTCACTATCCTTCTGCCCAAAACCAAGACACCAATTTTCTTCATAGGTTGAATAGAAGAATAGAAAAAGAACAGCAGTAAGGGGATGCAGCACACACTGCCATACCAGCCCATACCATCCCCTTGCCTGGCAGCGATGAACAATTGCCCTTAGATGCACTTTTCCCAACGCCCCTACACTGGCCACAGGTGAGCTGGCCAAGTTTTCAGCTGTGTTTTGTTCTAAAAGTTGAGGAATCTGTGAGGCCAAAAGTACAAGTTAAGTTTTCCAATATTCTCTGGAAAGAAACAAAAGGAGGAATGAGAGGAGTTCTTCCCACTCATCCGTGGGGAAGCCAGTGTGCGGCAGTGCTGGGGGCACCAAGTGTGCCCTGACTCCAAAGGCTGTTGGTGTACTTTGGCTCCTTGCCTTTCCACTGCGTGGTGGGCACAACTGTACATGGTTCCTTAGGAAGGTGAAGTTCTCTGGGAAGGTTCCCTGTGGAGCTTTGAACTTCAATAGCTGTATGCTATTGAACACAGATAGGCGACACAGTGGTTTAACTCCTGTGCTCTAGAGACAGTGAGCTCCTCTTGTAGCTCAGAGCATATAGTATATGAGAAACCTGGGGAAAGGTGGATCCACCCCACTGCCTTGGCTTTCTTATCACTAAACGGTAGATAAGAACAGAGCTTTCTTTAGGAGATTGCTGTGAGAAATCAGTCATTTATAGTTGCATTCATCACACAGCAAATAGTCAGTGTTGCTTGCCATTATTTAGAATTGGAAAGCATTATTAGGACTCAGGGACTGAGTTATAGAGCCTTCGGGCCTGTGTCATGCATTTCTACATGAAGAGTTACAGTCAAGGCAAGCTGGCTGAATGTACATTGGGCCATCGCTAGTCAGCCTGGCCCCACGAGGCTGTTTCTGAAAGGTTAGCCTACCTGTTAGCTAGGTCACCATAACATTCTTGGGCAGTGAGTGCAGATGAAGCCCCAGTCCTTATGTGTGATCACCAGATGTTCTGGTCTATGCAGAGGCTCTGCTACTACTGATCAATAAGTGGCAGAGGTGGGTGGGCAGGCAGTGACAGTGACAGAATTCTGATGATTTCTGACCAAGAAAAGACTGTCAACATTTATAATATAATTACAAAAATTTAGTAAGGGGAGTGTGGACAGACATGCTTTTCAAATTGATAATAGCTTTAGTTCACCGAAACACTGACAAGAAAGAATATCATTCCTTGATTGGACCAAATATCAGTCAAGTCCTTTCTGTCCGGGGAAAGAGGCTAGGTCCAAGCAGAATCAAGGCTCTTAGATTTCTGATGCCTAGGAGTATACAGATTTTTTTATAAAAAAAAAAAAAAAACAAAAACAAAAAACAACTCCATTTATTTCCTGCAATGGGTTCTGTTAAATAGTCTTGCAGGTAGACCTCTCTGAAGCTATATTTGAGAGGTGATATCTCACTGCCTCACAAAGATCATGTCATTTAGAAGAAAGGACAGAAATCTACCAGAAATTGCAGTCCTAGTTTGATATAGGAGAGGGGAAACCTACAACTGTATATGGCCCAATGGAGCTATGACAGAATCTGGGTTCACCTGCGAGGTATTGGAGATAGCAACAGGAGAGTCTGGAGAGAAACCCATGAGAAACAGACATGAGTCACCTCATTACCATCTTCAGCACACGCCTTGGCTCCAGCATTCCGATGCTTCCTAAGAAATGCCTGAGCTGGGGCATGAAGCAGGTGAAGTGTGATGATCTCATGTCTGTCCCCAGTGCCACAGACTTGGGACCCTTAAGCAAAAATACCTTCACTTTCGACCTTCTGTAGGAAGTGGGATGGAGCTCTTGAGCATCCTGGTGAATTTCTTGATGAAAAAAAAGAAATGAATGAAACAAATGAATACTAAAGTGAGTTTCAAGATAATCTTCTAAGGGAAAAAAAACTGGTGCTGCATGAAGCTACTGGCTGGCAGGTTGATTGATCATGCGGGTGGAGAACATCACATTGGACAAGTCCTGCAGGGAGCAAGGGTCACTCTCTTCCTGTTTAGAAGGTTCCTGTGGAGCTTTGGATGTTCCATTTAAAAAATGTCTAAAAATCCACAAACCAACCCAGATGTCACCCTCTTCTCTCCTGCTTTATTTTGGCAGCGACTCCCTGACCCCATGGTGCTAGATGTCTTTGCTGTCCCCATAGTCATTGTAGGGGACACTCAAGGTCTGTTCCTCACATGTCTTCCTGAGGTCCCGGCTGAGCTCGGACCAGTCCAGTCCATAGGGCTTGATCTCACTGTAGCGGCAGCCCAGGTACTTGAGGGAACCACGCCTCAAGCTTATCTTGGGTTCCTGAAGGAGTCCATTGCACCAGCTGCTCAGATCTCCAAGCTGGGAAAGAATGAGGCCCGCTTTCCTACAGTCCAAACAAAAGAAGAATACTTCTGTCAGAAAACAAACAAGCAGAAAAGAAAAGGCTAGGGAAAAAATGCTGCCTGAGCAAGACTCCAGATTTTAAGAAGAAAGCGCTGACCATTCTGTCTTTTCCAATTAGCACAGCAGATCTTTCAGGTGTGTCTGTCCAAGGAATGAATGAATGAATGAATGAATGAACGAACGAATGAGTGGATGAGTGAATAAGTTGTAGCACAGGTATGCAAAATGGTATGGGCACAAAAATGAAATAGAGGCAACAAATGCATCCTGCCCCTCCCTCCGCCAAAAAAAAAAAAAGCAAAAATGAGAAAATTAATAACTAACATTTTAGTGGGGATATATAACTTTAAAATCATGGGTCTTTGGTCTTGAAAGAAATCAAATCAACATTCTATGAAACCAGTAATTTATCATCACTAAACGACAAGTAATGTGCTTGCCTGAGTATTTCTCCTTTCAAGGCTGTATTTGAATTGATTAAAAAAAACAGTAAATATGATGAAATGAAAGGGATATCTGATGTAACCAATTATGCCTGTGCTGAGGTAACTATATATAGGAGCCTAGTTTGGACAGCGCGGACTCCCAGGCACACACAACACTCATTTACTCTCCAGGGGAGCTCACACTGCACTCCTCCATCTGCTTCATAAAGCCACAAGGCCGTCTCCATTGCTACCAAGGCCCCGTTGGAAAAGCAAGCAAGATGGTGCACCAGGGGGCACCTGAGCCATTGAGGATCCCTGAGAATGGAAGGAGAGGAGAACAAGGCTGCCTCGGAACCACACACATTGGGAAAGGCTGATTGCTTAGCAGGTGGGAGCCTCTGGCCCACAGCCTGATGTAATGGCTAACATTAGGGTGATTGCTGTGTCCTTTTGTTCCTGGCCTCCGAGATAAAGGATAGCTAGAAGCCAATTCTCAGACTCTCTCTAAAGTTCTCTCTAAAGAGATTCCCTCTCTTGGTTGTGTTTTGTTTCAATTCTCCAAAGATGATACACATGGCTAGCGCGTCCTGGAGATGATTCTGCTGATGGAGGCAAGCTCATGGAAGGCTCGGAGTGCTGTGCAGAAAGCCTGCTAAACAGAACCCCTTGCAGTATTTACTAACTGTAAGCTGGGAAACGTCTCGAGATGATTCTGTGAAGATCATCTCTCCCTTAATCAACAATTCCTTACATGAATCAGATCTTTTTTGATACTTCATTTATTATAAACGTTTCAAAGAGGAATAACTACATTCCTTTAATTCCTCTTTATCTGGGCAGTAAGTATATCATGGAGGGGGGCAGCAGCTGATGTCACTGGATTCCTAGGATGGCAGCAGAAAGGAGGGAGAAGCTGATGTTGAAGGAAGGATGTTAAGTTTCAAGCAACAAAGTCCATGGCTGATGGTGCTGTGGGGGTCACTGGAGGGAAAGTTGTATTTTTCTCCAATGGTGGTAGGTCAAAAGAATTCAAACACTCCACCTGCCCTAACCCTAACCCTAACCCTAACCCTAACCCTAACCCTAACCCTA
>OU015747.1:112082973-112125605 GCA_907169655.1 Acomys percivali | reverse complement strand
AGATAGATAGATAGATAGATAGATAGATAGATAGATAGATAGATAGATAGAAGAATTTTAAATTTTTAAGTTAAAAAAAATCAAGAACTGAAGAGATAGCTCAGTGGTTATGAACACAGGCTACTCTTCCAGAGGTCCTAGTTCAATTCCCAGCACCCACATATGGCTCACAGCTTCCTGAACTCCAGCAGCCCAGGATATGACACCTTTTTCTGGCCTTTAAGGACCCCAGACACACACATAGTACACTGACATACATGCTTGTAAAATACATAAAAAGTAAAATAAAATTTTAAAAAGAAATAACTTCGGATAAAATCTAAGGAAGTGAAAGCCCTCTACAATGAAAGCATAAATCACTGAAGAGAGAAACTGAGGCGGACACCAAAAGATGAGAAGATCTGACATATTTATGGATTATCATTATAAGAATTGATGCTGAGGATCCCTGCATCCTTTAAAGCTGGAGGGAAACAATCTGGTGATGGAAGAACGAAGCCACGTTCACCCCAATGTCGGTAACCAGGTCTGGGAAAAAGACAAAAACAAAAGATTGGTCCAAGTTTGCTCCAATGAGACACTGAAAACCTTATATGTGCAGGCAGCATTTCCCTGGGTACCAAGTGGCTCTCTAAAAAGCATCAGGGAAGCCCAGACCACAGGTGGCAGAGATGAAGTGAGGCACCACCAGGTAATACCTCTGATCCATGAGAGGAATCTTGAGAGCAATCACTTTGGAACACAGAACATTTGCTAGGACCATGTAGGCCTGATCTAAAGGTAAGCAAGCACGGGGGCGGAGGGACGGGCATCTATATCCAGAAATTGTAGCTAGAATATTATACAATCCCAAATGAGTAATCACTCAATTTATGTCTGTGATGTTTCTGCTTCAAAGGTTTCCGTGGCTAAGACTCAGTTTGGCAACATGGTAAAACAGTCACAGTTTTGTATAGGCTTCTGATTTTTTGCTTCATAGCTCAAGGAATGATATCATTACTTTTTTTTTCATTACAACTCTCAGGAAAGAGATGCTTTGCATGATCTCCTAAACTTCTGGGAGCTCCATATCTCTTCAATATAGTTCTTGAAGTGTTAGCCAGAGCAATAAGACATCGAAAGGAGATCAAGGGGATCCAAATGGGAAAGGAAGAAGTCAAATTATCCCTATTTGCAGATGATATGATAGTGTATATAAGTGACCTCCAAAATTCCACCAGAGAACTCCTACAGCTGGTAAACACCTTCAGCAAATTGGCAGGATATAAAATAAACTCAAAAAAGTCAGTAGCTTTCCTATATACAAATGACAAACAGGCAGAGGAAGAAATTAGGAAAATTACTCCCTTCATGATAGCCACAAGCAATATAAAATATCTAGGAATAACCCTAACCAAGCAAGTGAAGGACTTATTTGAAAAAAAACTTTAAATCTCTGAAGAAAGAGATTGAAAATGACATCAGAAGATGGTGGGATCTACCTTGTTCATGGATTGGGAGAATTAACATAGTAAAAATGGCCAGATTCAATGCAATCCCTATCAGAATACCTACAAAATATTTTGAAGATATTGAAAGAACAATTCTCAACTTCATATGGAGAAACAAAAAGCCCAGAATAGCAAAAACAATCCTATACAATAAAAGATCCTCTGGAGGAATCTCCATACCTGATCTCAAGCTGTACTATAGAGCAACAGTAATTAAAACAGCATGATACTGGCATAGCAATAGGCTAGAGGATCAATGGAATCAAACTGAAGACCCAGAGATGAATCCGCACACATTTGGTCACTTGTTTTTTGACAAAGAAGTCAAATCCATTCAATGGAAAAACGACAGCATCTTCAACAAATGGTGCTGGTCTAACTGGATGTCTACATGTAGAAAAATGCAATTAGACCCCTATTTGTCACCATGCACAAAAATCAAGTCCAAGTGGATTAAAGACCTCAACCTAAAACCAGAGACATTAACCCAACTAGAGGAAAAAGTGGGGAAAAATCTGGAACACATAGGTACAGGAGACAACTTCCTGAACAGAACACCAACAGCCCAGGCCTTAACGTCAACAATTAATAAATGGGACCTCATGAGGTTGAGAAGCTTCTGTAAGGCAGGTGACACTGTCAAGAGAACAAAGCGACAGCCTACAGACTGGGAAAAGATCTTCACCAACCCTTCATCTGACAAAGGTCTAATATCCAAAATATATAAAGAACTCAAGAAATTAAACACTACCAAACCAAATAACCCAATAGAGAAATGGGGCCCAGAACTAAACAGAGAATTCTCAACAGAGGAATATCAAATGGCGGAGAAACACTTAAAGAAATGCTCGACCTCCTTAGTCATCAGAGAAATGCAAATCAAAACGACACTGAGATTCCATCTTACACCCATCAGAATGGCTAAGATCAATAACTCAACTGACACCACATGCTGGCGAGAATGTGGAGAGAGAGGAACACTCCTTCATTGCTGGTGGGAATGCAAACTAGTGCAACCACTTTGGAAATCTATCTGGCGCTTTCTCGGAAAAATGGGATTAGGGCTTCCTCAAGACCTAGCTATTCCACTCCTTGGAATATACCCAGAAGATGCACTACCACACAACAGGGACATATTCTCAACCATGTTCATAGCTGCCTTATTCATAATAGCCAGACATGGAAACAGCCTATGTGTCCCTCAGTAGAAGAATGGATAAAGAAACTGTGGTATATTTACACTATGGAATACTACTCAGCTATTAAAAACAAGGAATTCCCGAAATTTGTGGACAACTGGATTGAACTAGAAATTATCATAATGAGTGAGTTCACCCAGGAGCAAAAAGAGTCAAATGGTATATACTCACTTATATCGAGACACTAGTCCAAGGGGTACGCCCCCATGAAAAACTTTACCTACCAGGAAAGTGGGTCAGAGGGGAGGACATCCTATTGAGACTTTAGGTGTGAGAAGCCTGGGAGAATGAGGAAATAGAAGGATCCAGAGGGTCCTGGAAAACTACAGGTGGGTCTGGGCCCTGGGGTCCTCCTCAAACTATGGCACCAGCCAAGGAAAATAAATACAGGCAGTAAACTTCGAACCCCTACCCAGTCTAGCCGATGGACAGGATATTCTCCACCGTTAAGTGGAGAAGGAGATCTGACTTTCACACAAACTCTGGTGCCCCATATTGGACCATGCCCCTTGGATGGGGAGGCCTGGTGGCACTCAGAGGAAGGATAATAGGTCACCAAGAAGAGACTGGATACCCTATGAGCATATACAGGGGGAGGAGGGCCCCTCAGTCACAGACATAGGGGAAGGGAGTAGGGGGGAAGCGGGAGGGAGGAAAGAAAGGGAGGATACAAGGGATGGGCTAACAATTGAGATGTAATATGAATAAATTAATAAAAAAAAAACTTCTGGGAGCTAAGGGCCAGTGAGCAGGTGAGCAACGCTTTCCCTTGAATGTACTAATTCTGGAGAAAAAGGAATTGAACTCTCGGGTAAGAAAGTCAAAGTGTGTCTATTTGACCCCATTAGTCAATCATAGCACAGCTCTTTGTCCTGATGCCAAGCAAATTTAGGGATACTGGTAAATAGTGGATCCGCCTAAGGGTTTTGTGGAGAGAATGACTAAAACATCCACCAAGTGTTGGCCTCCATATAACACTGCCCCTTGTGGCGACTGCAGGCAGACCTTACTTTCTTGTTATCCCCAGATAAAATAGCTAGTCAGAAGTTGTCAGCCAAAGGGCTAGAACTCAGAACGCTGAGGGTAGTTTGGTCTCACTTTCTAGCGGCGTTTCTAAGTGAGCCCTCTCCACACTGGTTTACACTAATGCTAGAGGCTGAACATACAGGTAACACATTCAGCTGTGTGTGACTCTCAGCTACACATGACCTTCTTTCAGAAATCCACTTAGGTTTTAGGTTGTCAAAATTCTCAAAAGGCAACCATTTAGAAACTGAAGTCCTATGATCTCTCTAGGCATTATTAAAGGTTCACACATTAATAGGCTAATAACTTTCCATCTGTACCCCTCCTTTATGCATATCCCTCCCTTGACAAATGAGATTAAGAGATAGACAAGGCTACCAACTCAAGATTGCATAGCTAGTGTGGGCTGTGGTGAAGGTTCTAAACTGTCTATTTGCTGTTGTTACTTTGCATCGATGCTCAGTCACCAGTGGCATATAAATAGTTGAAGATATTGGAGGCAGAATCTTGGGATAACTAGCTCCATTAGAGCACAGTAGGCAGAGGCTTGGAGTGTGCTGGGGGCCTGTCTTAGCAACGGTCTGATTATTTCCTCAGTATAAACGTCACCTTGTCTCCACTTTACTATGTTCTTCTGGGTCTGGTCTCAGCACAGCATGAAGAATAACCTCTAAAGCATAAAATCTCAGGTCGCTCTTCTGTCCCAAGTCCTCAGGGACATCCCATCACAGTCCCAGATACGGTCACTTTCTACCAGTGAACAGGTCCTACTAAATCTGCCCAGAGCCTCTGGGAACTCCTACTCCTCAGCACCCTCCATGTTTTCCCACAAATGTGAGCTAACTACCACAAGCTTCTTTGTTGTCCTTAAACATCCTATAGTCCAATCCTGCTACTGTCTGAAAGGATCTTTGCAAAGACATTAGTGTGGCTTCCTCCTTCCCTCACTTACTTTCCTAAATTCTAGTTTCCCCCCTTCCTTTACCAAGCCCCATTTATTATCTCTGTGCCAGGCATCATCGTTTGAAATCTGCATTGTATTATTTGATTCTGTTGCCCAATGCCTTTATGTATACAGTTATACAGGCATTGTATTTTTGCTCCTGATGCCTAGGACAGATATTCTATAAGAACTAGATATTTGTTGGATTAGTTAATAAATCCATGGAATTGATTACAAGACCCATGAAAATTGATTCTGAGTCCAATACCAGGATCTGATAAGTATGTGTTCAGTGACTAATACCAGGAGCTACAACACATCTGTGGGAGAATCAAATAAAGGAATGGATACAATTGTGTGGCATCAAGAAATGGGGGCCAATGCTAAGGGAATTAAGGATAAGAGCAAGCTAGCTTTCCTTTGATGAGATTCCATGGGGGACTTTGAGGCTGTCACAGCTCAATCTTCATACTAGATATGAAGGTTTACCTTATTACTAATACAGGTTTGCTTCAGCTCCAAGAGGCTGGTGTCAGTAAGAGAGTAGTAGAAACCTACTTGTACAGTGGCTTGAGTGTTATGGCATAGTAAAATTCTCAGACAGTATCTAACTATCTCTGGTTAAACGTCCTCATGAGGGATAGTGTCTGGGAACTGACAGCACACTCTAGGTCAAATTCCTATTTGCCCTTAGAGTTAAACTCAGACCCAGGTGAGTTATATTTATAGTCACCATCAGGGTTTGAGAGAGACAAAGCATATGGGTTTTCCTTTAGTAGAACTGTATTAGTTTGGAAGGATGCTCTCAGTTAGCCTAACACATTAATCTCCAGACTTGCTTTGTGCAGGGTGCCTTCCTGGCTGAAGGATAACAGGATCTGGGATTGTTACTCTATTCTCTTAACACTAAAAGGTCTTCTTGTGTCCCCAGTTCCTTTGTCTGGAAGCAAAAGCATGCAGAAGAACCCATTCAAACATCCTGTGCTGGAACTGACAGACTACGGTAGCCCTCCCAAGAAAGAGTGGCTTTGTACCATGGGTCCTGCAGCGCCTACCTGCTGCATCATTTCTCTTTCTAAGCTCCTTCTTGCTATTTCTACTCAGCCAGGAGCTCCATGGCAGCTACCCACTTCTCCACAGATTCCAATAAACACCAAACAGAAAGATACCTCACAAACAGTGACTGGGGGTACTATGGATCCCCCAAGACAGACGATCCACACTGTCTTTGTCTTCATGGAGCTTCATTGACCTTCCTGGCTCAGATCCTGTAAACCAGTTTTGTTCCCACTGAGACACACTCCTGCCTCCTACATGTGGGTTTCTGTTCTTAACCCACTGGACATAGCCCTAACTGGGAGAATTCTTATTTTCTCTCTCTCTCTCTCTCTCTCTCTTTCACAGCATTCCTTTTCTTCACCAGGTTGCAGAGACAATGACCTATTGATTCTTTCACCTAATAACACTCCCAATTTGTCCTTGTAACATTACAAAAATATATGGGAAGTTTGGTCAGATATGGGCTGCAAGTGTGGGTTCCATTAGGTTCTCTGTAACCTTGGGCACCTTGTCTACTTTACTCTGAATTTCAATTTTCTCATATGTAAATTAAGGGCAGTATTGTGTTCATTGCTTCATACATTAACTATTGAGTTTCTATCAGAAGGCAGGCCTAATGCTCAGTTACTGATGACTATGATTCCTAACATTTGATGAATATTTACTATGCATTAAGCACTGTTTTTGCTTTTACTATTTTAAGTTAATTATCTCATTCAATTCTCACTAGATACCTCACACTGGGGATACTGTTTCCTTGTTCTCTCATTTCACATATAAGTAAATTGAGGCATGGGATAAAGTAACCTGTTCAAGATCAAGTAAGCAAACGGTGGATCAGGAATCCGAACATAGGCTGTTGGCTTCAAGGCCAACGTTAAGTTCTTATGTCATCTTCCAGTCAAGTGTAAATGCCTTCTAGATATTAGGGACATACAGTTCAGAAAGAGAGACTGATTCATACCATCATGACACTCAACAGCTAGTGGTGTCGTTATATAAAATGAAAGAAATATCCTAAAGTCAGAAACACAGTACTGTGAGGATACCAGACAATGGTTCTTGTCCTCTTCTCCTGTGAGGAAGGGTGAGGTGAGTTCACACACTGAGATGAATTAATCATTTGGAAGGGTACAGAACATTTGGAGTAATAAGGCCTAACATATGCAATGACCCTATAATAGAAGTGAGACCTGTATAAGAGGAATTGAGGAAAGCAATGGGCATGGAATGAAGAGATTGATGAGGCAATAGAGAGTTGGCAAGCAGGCGCTGAAGAAGGAGAAGGGGTCACCCATTTAGCTCCCAATAAGCCTGTTAAATATTTATGCCACAAGAAGAATGGCAATCCATGAGTGGATTGTTATTAGAAAGTGTTACATTACAGTCAAATGTCTTTGAAAATACCATGTCCACAGCATGCCAATAAGATTAGCTATGAAAATACTTTCCAAAGTTGTACAATACTAAAATATCAGTGGTTTTAATTAAATCAGAGCTAGTAGGTAATCCATTTTGGTTATCCCATTCCTGCTGCAGGAAGCTGTCTTTTTGCTTTCCAAAAAAATCCTGCAAGCTCATTCTTTAAAAAAAATAAAAGATACATAAATGTAGTCTAGATCACCCTTCACCGAATGATTTTCATCATTGCGGTGTCACCCTACAGCATTCTGGGACTCTGTCCCTCTTGGTTAAGATTATATATGTACACAGCCTATATGTAAGGTAATAAGAGGCATCAGAAAATTAGCTTAGCCATGGTCCATCTCTCACAGGAATCTGTAGAACCAACATGCTCAGTGTCTCTGCTAATGAAAAGGTTTCAGTTTCAGTTCTGCCTAATAGATGTCAGTGGCTTATGGTGTCACCTTAATTGGTGTCGGAGTCCTATAGAAGTGCTAAGCAGAACTAAAAGATTTTAGCTTCAGAGAGGTAAAAACTATAGAGCAAGGAATGATGCCAAGACCAGCCAGGAAGCATCTCTTGTGTGATGGATAATGATTGAGGGAAAACTTCCTAGTGGACCAGTACCACTGCCAGTGAGGGAGCTTACACTGAATACTCTGAGGAAGTGGCACATAATAACTTCAAAGTATAGAGTTAAAGATGTAGGTGCATCGAAGGAGGGGCTGATAACTGATCAATTCCAAATCTACAACCTTGTAGGCTGAAACAAACTTTCATATGTACAAACTCCCAGGTAGAACAAGTGATCAATCCATGTCCTGAAGGCAGAGATGACAGGTACTTTTGTATGGGCCCAAGCACATGTTTGCCTGGGGACTTTATCCATGTCTGCTGCTGACTCCTGCCCTGTGGAGTGGGTGGGACAACAGAATACAATGAAAGCTTCTGCCAGAGTGGAGAGGGGCTGACAGAAAGCCCAAGGTTCTTCCTTCCTGCCTCACTCAGTCATTGTGTTTACTCCTTTGGTTACAAGGTCCTTAGTATGGCAAGAGTAGATGGTTGGGAAATCATGAGTAGACTCTGATAACTTTCATGTCTCTTACCTTGGGCTTTGACATCATCCACCACAGGACACGGGGTCTTCACAATCACATCACTTGGCCTGGAGCGTCGCCCTGTGTTGTCTACTCCCCAGAGGGTGAACCTGGCAGAGGCATAGGAGGACAGTATTACTAGAGGGTGCATGTCGAAGGGCTGCAGCTGAGCAGCTCCATCTGGAGTTATATCTCTGTCTGGATAGGTCAGGACGCTGACTGCTCTATCATCCCACACTTATCACCAGCACTCTGGCTAGAAAGCAGCGGCATGGAGCCTTTCACTGTGTTCAGTGGTGTGTGGATGGGATATGTGGTCCTGCGTGATGTCTGAATGGAAGCATCATCATGAACGACACTTCATCTCCACAGGCACCATTGCTGGAAATTCTCAGGCCCAGTTTGGAACTACTCAGTATGACGTGGGAATTAGAAACCTGTGTTTCCCAAGTGTTTGACACTTTTTTTTTTGGTTGGTTGGTTGGTTGGTTGGTTGGTTGGTTGGTTGGTTGGTTTTTGCTTTCTTTCTTTTAAACTTGTGTATTTATTTATGACAAGGGGCTCACTATGTTTCCCAGTCTTAAGTAAAGAATTTGTGGCCTCAAATGATCCTGTCTTAGCCATGACACAGCACCCAGCTGCCTTCCAGGTGACATGGATGCCATTTTTATTTTGACAACCGTTGGGTGGGAGAAAGAGTGGGTGGACGTCCTTGGAAATGGATGGCTAGAACTCAGATCTAAGGCCATGCAGATTTACAGCAGCCCCTTGCAAGCTCTCTTTTCCCTTGTGTATGATATGGAGAGGACAGTAAGTCATCGTGAGAATGAAAGGAGGTGATGGTGTACACAAAGCCCTGGAACAGCACACCACACCGTGGTGATTCTGTCCTGTTCCACTGCCTGGTGCTCAGCTTACACCTTTATGCTAAGACTGATCATAAATCCATCCTTTGCAGTCAGAAGGAAAAAGCCAGAGTGAAGGGCCTACTGGCTTGTCCATGGTGGGACACTCTGTCTCCTGCATGCAGCCTCCTCTGTTCTAGTCATCTGTTTTCACTGAGGCCCAGAAATCCGGAAGGAAGTGCCACAGTCCAACAGAGGGAACACTCGGCCCAAGGACATCCCACTGGGTGATGAAACTGATAAAGAAAAGAAAGACCCCAGGGACCTTTGCCATGAAAACAAGCCCTGGCACCTGTAACTGGGCATCTGACAGCTAACCAGGCCCCCCTAAAGAACATCACTACCACCTTCCTACCCCCCTTTCTTTGTGCTGTGTCACCACAGATTGCTGTGTTTATTGGAAAACAGATTTTCTTTTTTGCTTTTTGTTGTTGTTGTTCTTCTTCTTGTCAGAATTACAGAAAGGGAGAGGAGAAAGAGGTAGGGAAAGAAGAATGGCCTCGGTAAATGGCCGCTGGGCCTTCAACACTTGAACCTGTGAACTAGAAAGAAGTGGATACTACCTAATTACTCTTCCAAAGAATGTGTTCAAAGGACAGAGGACCTCACACCCACTGTTCCTTCCTCACAAAGAAGCACAGAGGACAGTCAGAGCAAAGACCTGACTGCACTGAGATGCCATATGGCCTTCTCTCCTTAACCTCACACTAATGCCATGGAAGCTTCACATAGGCAGGCTCCACCATACTAGGACCCCTGGTCTAGGAAGACCTAAGGTGTGATAGCCCACTTAGATCCAAAAGGCTATGCCATAGTAGTTGGTTGCTATAAGAGCCAAGAATTCAGCTTTCTTTCTTATCAGCAGACAGGGTTCAGACCACTCCACCATGATTGCCTTATGCTCTACTCCTAAGCTCCACTCAATGGCCTTCTGGAGTAGGGACACCAGTAAAGGTCCTCCCTAACCACATGCACCCTGATTCCAAGCGAAGCATCTTGCCATCCTTCTCCTGCCACACCTTCCTGGAGAAAGCCTGGGGCTGCACTAGGACCCCTTACCTCCACTCCAGCCCTGGAAGCCATGGAATATTCTCTCCTTTGACCCTGTGTGCCTCATCAGCTTCTCAGCCCCGATCTTCCCCAGACTCTCAAACCAGTAGCTGGGACATCTGACCTTTTGGAACTAGCTCCATTTCTGAGTCCAACTTCTTAAGCCAGTCATAGAGCACACTCAACTACAGTTCAGAGGGGTATACCTAGAGATATCATGGACTGCTCCCATGCAGACTCACACTTCATAGTGTGTGACTGTTATGTCAAGCCATGGTCTCTGTGACTCCCTAATAGTACACAGAGCTGGAAACCCGTGGGATTTGTAGAGAACAAATCTATACTTTGGGAATATGAGCATTTTTTTTTTATTGGAAGTGGCATGTTTTTCTTTTGCTTGGGCTGCAAGGTTCAGTTAGTGCTGCAGGCTCCATCAATTCTAGCAGCTGTCCTCGGGAGAGCCAGGAGATTCAAAGCTCTGTTCTTTGCGGGCTGACACTCCGGACTGGCATGGGCTCAGCCTTGGGTCACAAGCCTAGCCCTGTTGCCCCCTGTGCTCATAAGTAGCAGATCTTCTTCCATCAGCTGTACAACCCCAGATAAGGCTGCAGCATGGCTACTACAGTTACCTTCTATTAAGCTGAAGGCACCAACCCCAGCTCTCCATCTAAAGCCACTCTTTGCAGCCCGCCGTAATTTAATCCCGCACATTTAATTATTAAGCTACCCTGGACTATGGCATCCTATTCTTTTGGTTTCAAACTGGCTATGAGATGGACCCTTGTCTTTCAGTGCCTGGAATGGAGTCAACCACAACCTCCAGCTAGTCCAAACTCCTGGGAGCTCTGCTTCCTCTCTTGTCTCGCTATGAGTTCCAGCTACACTGTGTCAGATCTTGAGCTGAGACAAGGACGCCCCTGTGAGCCTTAAGTCTTAAAACTCCGAAGGGCAGCTAAGTGTGAAACACAAGCTGCTAATCTCTGACTGTTTAATGGCACATTTTATTTTCACTATAAGGCAGATATTAAGAAAGGAAATGCCTCACACAGTCTTCCAAGTACAGACAGAGCTTGACCTTAAGAACTGCTCCTCAGCAGTCCCAGCCCTCCCCACCCCCCTTTTCCACAGAGACACAGAGAGAGGAGCCAGGGTATTCGCCTACGAAAGGCTGGGGAGCCCTTTCCACATTATCATGTGGAAACGCCACGTGCTGTCATTTCAGGAAGGCCTTCTCTGTTGTTAGCATTTTTATCCCCGCCACAACACTGTCCTCAAACAGCAAGAGGGTTAGCTAGAATTACTGACAGAAGAGATAAGCCTTGCTCCAGATCCAGAGGGCTCATGTCTAAGTCCGTTTACTGCCTCCTCCAAAGCTTCTGGGCTTCTTCCCCAGCCACAGGCTGGGACCTTTCAGTGCGTAGTTAGCAACGCGGTGATGACACGAGGGAGGCATGTGTGTGTGGGAACTGACACAGACTGGCTCAGGCCCCAGGGCTGCGCCTTAAAGGTCTGAAGCCTAAATGCTAAGGAAGATCGGAAGCCTGCCAGGGGCTGGCTGCAAGGCTGGCTGCGTCACCTGCCGCTCTCTCGTCTTCCTCCTGCCAGTATGGTGGCTTTTGCTGATCCTCTGATTCAGAAACTGTTTTCTATCATCTGCCTGTTGTCATGGGCTCAGAAAGGCAGGCGCTCTCCTACTGGTTTGTGGTTGTGGTGAAAGCACAGTGGGGAGAGGTGGCATGCCCCTCCCCAGCTAAAATGAAGATGTTGAGTCCAACACCCTTTACGGAGTGCTTACCTGTGCTTGTGCCACATGATCTATCCCCAGAATGCTTCTCTAGTGGCAGTAAATGAAATATATGACAAAGAGAGCCAGCCGAAACTCAGACGTAACTTCGAAACACACAATGAAGACCAGCTTTTGCTTTAGGGTGAAGGACAGCTTTTCTAGATCCTGCCAGAATAACCTCAAGTGGCCTGGAAGTAAGATCCAGTGTGTGGGGAAGAAGAAACCCTGCTTCGGCACCTAACCATTTTTATATCCCTAGGTGTATGATTCTGGGGGAAAATTATTCAATTCTATGGAACCTCATTTTCTTCAGCTATAAAATGGGAACAAGTAAAGTCACACAGAGCAAGATCTCTATAAATGATGGCTACCTTCCTTCTAACTTATTAAGTAAGAAAGCTCAGGTGCAGAAAAGGTAAGGGTACTATTTAAAGCCACTGTGATTAGGGGCAAACCAGGCTTATGGGATGCACCAGGGATGGAAGGCCAAATATCCCTTGCTCCTCAGTAGAGAGGAATGCGTCCAGCCCACATCACTATTTTCCCACAGATTAGGTCTTATGTCCAGGCCACCCCACTGCCAGGACCTAGGAACATCATGTTGCCCGCTATAAAGCAAGAGCTGGTCCTCACTGAGGGCTGTGAAGTTACATGACTGTCAGCTAGCTTTTCCAGCGATCTGCAGTGCCACCTGGTGGAGACTGGCTGTCCTTTCGCCTGGTATGGCTCCCGCAATCAACACTGACAGGAAGTAGGGGCTTTCCAAAACATAGGACGTGAGCTCTAGAACAAGATCACGATCACGAAGGATGTTCAGTGTAGGAGAGGATCTTAACCTCAGGGCTTTGAGCAGGAAGCAAATCAGGCCAATTCAATGACGGTTCTAGACTCGCTAAAGGCCTTTTTGAAAGAGCTGGGCTCATCTATTGCTGCACTAGAACTTCTAACTTCCTCATTAATAAGTGTAGCCTCTTTGTAAATGGCCATATGAGTCACATTGATTTGGAGACATTTTAAAGCAGATGGCTTCTTCAGTCCCAGATCTGTGTCCCTTCGTCATAAGCCCTTCCTCGGAAGGACCACAGCTAGTCCCCTGGTGGGGGAGACCTAGTGGCACTCAGAGGAAGGACAGCAGGTCACTGAGAAGAGACTTGATACCCTATGAGCATATACAGAGGTAGGTAATCCCTCTGAGGAACAGTCATAGGGGAGGGGAATAAGGGGAAAATGGGAGGGAGGGGAGAATGGGAGGATACAAGGGATGGGATAACCATAGAGATGTAACAAGAATAAATTAATTAAAAATAAATAAATTTAAAAAAAAATAACATCAAGAGAGCTGTTATGGGTCATGGCATCCTTGCCCCAAGAGCAGACAGGAAGTATTGGGTATCGTGTGTATATCAATTCCAGAATCTCAGATATCACTCGTCATTATGCATTTTACATTCATTCTGCACATCCCTCAGTTATATCTCCTGTTTCTATATGGAAGATACATAGCTGAATGTCCAAATCCATCACGATCAACGACACTCAGACTTCTAGTGCTTTCTGCCTTTGAACTCCTTAAGAGAGGAAGTGAAGATGATTTATTCTGGAAACCTTGACTTTATGCCTGTGACCTCATCTATAAACTGTTAGATGTTTTTCATACTGATGGGGTCAAAAACCTCCCAAACTGCATCACCATGAATTCTGCGTTAGATCCTGAATTTTTCCATCATGACTTAGATTCTATCACCATATCTCTTCTTTCGGCATCTTTTATGTCTCTGCTTGCAAATGTTTTGCAGTTGTTCCCAGATCACAGGAAGGGATGGGAAGGGTTCACAGGGAACGTACGGATGTTCCAAGCATGGGGATATAATTCACTGTATTTTCTTTGAAGAAAAATGCTGACCAGTGCTACACTCTATAAATTATTTCAGAGCCACTAGAGATGGCTTTCTAAAGCACAGTTCTTGGCATTGTCCTCAGCTTTTCTCGGACTTCTCTGACATACAGCATTCACTCTAGTCTCCTATGTGCATTTTCTTCCACTTCTTTTTACTTACCATCTGATTCAGACCTATTGGACCACCCACTGCTCTCCTTCATACCTCTCTACCTTTGCCCTGGGGCGGGGTGCGGTTCTGACCTAGTGTTCCCTTCCCAAGATCATAGTAACTATTGAATCCTATACAATCCAAATTAGAATCTACTTCGAACAAATCCCTTCCCTTTTTCTTTCCAACATGCCCCTGGCCTTTCTAACTTACATGTGTTCCATTCTGTCTTAAGTTACTATTGACTGTTCCTATCTGTCCTCTGTATACTGTAAACTGTTTGATGACAAGACTTCAGATGTTTCTCCATAATGCCTATTGAGATAAAATGTCAGAGACTAAAAAAGTCTCTTGCAAAGTCTCTGGGGAAATTTGGATAACAAAGGGGAAGCCAGTGAAGATCTGGAACTTTCTGGGGTAAGGAATCATTAAGGTCTGCACTACTTACATGTAAATGGTGTCAGGTTCCAGGCATCGGATGATGAGAGAAATAGTGGTGAGCTGCTTGTCTGGCACCTGAGATGGCATGGCACATGGAGCCTTGGCTCCGGAGATGATGTCATCTACAAAGCTCAGCACTGTTTCTGCACAATGGAGAAAGAGTGGGAGAAGCATAAGAAACAGTGATGTCTGAACAATGGGCAGTGCTGTGAGAACTCACGGAAACGTTTAAAATTCCTAGTAGAAGGAAAAAGGAGACCTGGGAGAAATCCATCTTTTCTGACAGTTTCTCTGACAGCCAATCAGCTGAGAGCCATTTGTTCAGAACTAGATCGAGGACTACTAGAGCAGAATAATGTACATGTCACATTTGTGAGAATTTCCACTAAACACCTTGACATTAACAGAGAACAGTTGCGCAAGTCCTTGGGCCCCAACATACTGGCCTTGGCAATACCTGTGCATACCAAGGAAAAGCCTCAGACACAGCAGCCGACAGCTCTCCATGTCCCAGAGATGTTTCTTCAAACCTCATCACCAGGTTCCCTAGAAATTCTTAGATAATGGGCATCCTCATCCCCCAAAAGGACCATATTTTCTGTGGAAGTCTTAGGGTTGTTTATGTAGGCTTTTCTCTATGTGTTGGTAGTAGAATAGTAAGGCATGGGACTTTTATTTCTGTGGGTTATTTCTACTCATGCAAGGCTTCCCTTTTCTCTCAGGACTTGACAAAAGTCAGTTTGCTTTAGGACAAAACATGGATCAAGAGCATCTGTTTGCACATGCCTTTGCCTAGAGGGGGTTATTAGCAAAGGAATTTTTTTTTTTTCTGTAATCACGGCCGTGGTTAGCAGAGAATTGTTTCTTAATTGTGGGCTAGGATAACTAGTGTACTATGTTGTTGTTGCTTGTGAGTGTGCCTAGAGGCAATGAAATGGACACCTCATTTTATAAATAAAAGAAAAGCAAAATCAAAACAAGACTCTGTCAGATGCTCACCATGCAAAAACTCTTAAATGGACAAGATGGCTACTGCTGCAAGAGACAAGAGTTGGGACTTTTCCGTGCTTCTCTGCCCTGCGATGATGGGAGGCTTGAAGCAATGCCACGAGGCGGGGTGTGGTTTTTTTCTTTTGCTTTTACTACCTTGGAATAAGACTAGCCAGGGGGTGGAGACTGCACTCACCTGTCTCTACTTTGGAGTGGTCCATCCGGTCAGTGACTTTCTCTTGCCGGATCAGGTAATCTACAATCTGCACTCCAATTGGTGGCTCCGAATGTTCCCACTCCAGGACCACAAGGGTGCTACTAGGTTCATGTCCTGTGGAAAGTCTCAGCCTGAGTACAGAAAAACAGAAACATGAAATGGGGACCCAGCTGGGACCTGTGTCATTCTGTAGTCACCATGTCAACACCACGTTACAAACTCTTCTTACAAATGACTACTCTAGTCTCTGAGTGTCTCTCTCTCTCTCTCTCTCTCTCTCTCTCTCTCTCTCTCTCTCTCTCCTAATGTTACAAAAGATCTAGGAGATTTGTGTTTGGATGGTGTGAATTAATAAATAAGTAAATAAGTAAAGGTGTAAGGATCAACGAAGGTCTACACAGTGTATGTGCTTGGCAATTGGACTCTTCTGATTGGTCTCTTTCATTTAGCTCAAGCTATAATTTCTGGGTCTTCTCTCAAGGAAATACTGAGCATATATCATGCAATGTGTACTTCAAATCCCATTGAAGGTGGCACCCAAGAGAATATTGCCTGACTACAAGCACAATTACTTTAAGTTCCATAAGCATCAGTTTCTGGCAGGCCCTGCTTCCCCTGCCCCTTGTTCTGTTAGGTTTCTGTCTCTCTTTGTCCAGCTGCTGACTGAACTTCAGAACAGGCTCAGCTTCAAAGTAATTCTCACAAGTTGGCCACATGCCACATTCTCTTTGGGGTGATATCCCGTGTCTGCTGCTCAGGACCCGATGTCAGTTTCTGTCTGTCCTTTTGGATGCCTGTGAACCCTGTCCCTCATTCCAGTCTCCATTTGTCTTTGTTTCCAGTTCACAGTCACTTCATCCTTTGCAAGCTGTCTTTTGAACTTGGTGCCTTGCCTTGCCATCTCACACCTCTCTGCAGATTATAGAGCATCAGTAACCGATGCTGATGCTCACTGGTGTGGACCTCCTGACTGCCCACGTGGGCTCAAGTTGCTTTCTTGTGCTGACTTCTTATATATGGCTCAGGTTTCCTTCTTGGCTCCAACTCCTGGTTTCTCTCCATACCACTGGACTGTAAGGGTTTTCCCAATTCCTGCTCACTCTAGCCTCTCTCTCTCACACACAATATCCCTAGCATTCACCCACATCCTTGACCTTGGTCCCTCTATGTCAGAAGTGTCTGCAGCCTTAGCCTTCCACCTTCTTCCACTCAGCTCACAGGTGCCTCTCATGGTCTCAAGAACCAAAGGACATGACAGCAGAGCTGGGTCACACCAAACTGCCTGTAATGTCCAGTTCCAACTCAACACATATGTTCATATGTTTGTCAGCTGGAAGGCTATCTGGGAGTGGTACACAAACCCATCCCAGACCTTCTTTTGTGCAATTTAATAAGTATCCAAAACATACCATTATGAATGTGATAAAACTTTAACATGAAATCAAGGGATGCTGTTTGGGGAATAAGAAGCATTTCAACTAGTAGAAAAATAATAAGAAACACATGGTCATTTGCTAGTGGCTACCATGAAGGAGCGCATAGTTTGCATGTGACATTAGGATGGAATAGACCCAAAACAGTGCGGATATTGACAAATTCATTAATTAGAGTCATATGCAGAATGCTATTTTGAAGAAAAAGAAACCACTAGGAAGCTTAAGTTAGTAACTAAGCTTTCTGGGAACTCCGATTCTGTGAAAATAGGAACTAAAGCCAGCTCCTATTGAGAAATAGAAATGTGTATGATTTACGTGGACTTATATAAAAGTAGAATACATTATTTCTAACTACAAATTAAAAAAAATAAGATGTGCAAAAAAAAAAAAATCTGTTGTTGAGAGAAGTGATCAGAGCTGACAAGAAAAGTGTCGTTTTAATGGATATTTCTCCTGTCTGACACTTAGCTCATCTTGATCTTCATGTATCAGTTGGTTAATCCATTTTTAAAAATGAAATCAGCCATAGGACATCATGGCTGGATCTTCTGTTCCTGTCTTTGACAGTTTCCATGTTCCCTTTTCACAGTAGCTTTTCTACCTGGTGAATCCATATGACAGAGCTAAATTCTTAGTGGCATCTTTTCTACTAAGTGAAAAATTAAAAAATATATATATAGTTAGGGACGTTTTAAAATTTTTGATTCAGGTATCCAAGTTGCAACTACAAAGAGCAAGAAGCCAATGGCTGGCATATTCAAAGGCACCTACATAGAGAATAAATTGGCTTGCTGTGATGGTCTGTTGGCAAGTGTTACCCTCTTTCTCAGTTTTCTTCTCCTTCAGTTCTATTTCTTTGTCATCTACCCTCACCTGCAGACAGGTCAGAGGGCAGCCTCTACATGAGGACTCCTGCCTCTGGTCCACTGTTCTGTGTAATTAGCCTTCCAACTACTACAGTCTTGATTCTCACTTTGGGCCTTCCTGGTCTTATGAATCCATGGGGTGGTATGCCACCACCATGTTCTATCAGCATTATTTCACAGAAATAACATGTTGTGCCTTAACCCCTGTGGAAGGCACCTTGTTATAGGATAATTTGAACACCTACATTGGGCCCTCACCTCTCATCTTTTCTGGTTTTATTTGACCATCCCATGAGGGATTAAGAATTTAGACATGGTTTTTCTCACCTACTCGACAGGACCTCACACATCCCATAAATGCAGATATTTCCTCATGTCTGCCCCGGGCCTCTCCTCTTCAGTGTGTGTTGCTTACAGAACACCCTTCCTCTAAGCTATGTCTCCATCTACCATCTTTCTGAGACTGATTGGAATCTTGTTATCTCTGAGTTTTATTTTTTTCACAGAGCTCTATGTCCCTCTGCCTATGGAACGTCTACACAATTATCCCTCGATCACTGACAGGCAAACCCAACTGGGACTGGCTTCCTCCTTCTCCACAACTCCTCACACCTCCTGATGGGTTCTTCTCAACTAGGGCTCATCCCCACAGTGAACAGTCACCATGCCCTGTTGGTTTTAACCCCAAATCATCTCTGGCTTATTCTCTCTGGCATCACAGTTTCTCTCAGCCATGAACTGCTTCCTGCTCTATAACTTTGGGAAAGTCCAATCCCGCTGAAGCCATTCACTTGTCTATTAATTAAAAGTGTGGTGATTAAAAAAAAAAATGCTTACTTACTCCATAGATTGCCTGGCACCCAGGACGTCTTTGAGAAGTGATAGTGTTGTTGGTCTTGTTCTGCCCTCACTATAGACCTCTAACTTCCTCCATAGCTACAGTACTGTTGCTCATATGACCTTCTACCCACGCTGTCTTATCTAGTCCTCCATATGGAAGCAGTCTAATTGCTGTTTGCTCCATAATGTCTTTATCATTGCCCAACTGCAGACTCAATGAACAGCTCTTCACACTTTTAAAATGTAAAGATTTGTCACACTACTTCCTCTAAACAGCTTGTGTGCCTGTTCCTTCTAGCATACTGAAAGTTCCCAATGACAGGAACTATGCCACATTCTTCTTTCTGATCCCCGGCACTACTCAGCCTATCACTTTGAGACTAGTATCTACTCGCTCCTACTCTTATATAATGGTGCTGAAGGCACACATGCAGGAGAGGGGGCGTGGGAAAAGGGACCATACACAGGCTGTGGGAGGGGCGCACAGGTAGGAAGTCCATCCGCTCCAAAAGCAGTAGAGTCACATCGACACCAATCCTCAATGACATCTCCAGTCCCTGAACACCAGAGAGAGCTCATGGTGGCCTCCTGTAAGAGCTGAGCAAGAAAACAGAGAGTTAAGTGTTACGAAACCATGGCTGAGTGGCCGTTACCAAGAGACCTAGCATCAGGATCCTATGCGGTCCTAAATCACTTTCAGAGAAAAGGTTGTATCATTACTATGCCACCATTGTTTACTTTGAAACTGTGTCCCAGACAACGGACTATAGGATAACCCCAGCCCTATGGGATATCTGGGGCATCTCTCTCCCTTTAGTTCATCTCCATAGTTAAGAGTTGTCACCTTATAAACCAAGTGCGGTGACACATGCCTGTAATCCTAGCATTTGGAGGCAGGACCAGAAGTTGGAAGTCGATTATATACAAGTTTGAGGCCCATCCTGGTTAAAAAGCTTATCTTGCTGGGTGTGCATGCTAGCACACCCCTTTAATCCCAGCACTTGGGAGGCAGAGGCAGGTGGATTGCTGCGAGTTCAAGGCTAGTCTGGTCTACAAGGCAAGTCCAGGACATCCAAGGCTACACACAGAGAGACCCTGTCTCAAAAAAAAAAAAAAAAAAAAGGGGGGGGGAGGAGGAGCTTTCACTCTGAAAGAAAGTCAGTTTACATCACGTCTCACTTTATCACACCTCATACTGTGGGCTCTAGTGACAGTAACTTCTTCACCACATATCTCTGGATGGCCTGTCTTTGCTACATTTCCCTCTACCTAGTCACACTTTGCCCTTCTTCAGAAGTCTCTCTGTGAATCCATGTCTGCCCTGTTCATCCTGCCCTAGTTCTTCACGGCTCCTCGGCCTGTTTTGTGATCCACTTTGAATGTGAATGTGGTTCTGCGTTGGGTTGTGATTAGGCATCAAGCATCTATCTCAGACCGTGAGTAGGATAAGCTATGTGATATAAAGGCGTCTACATCAGTCTTCTGTGGATGAGAGCCTCAGCTTTGTCAATCATTGCCTGTGACCTTGGACAAGTTACATAAACTCACTTTCTGCTCTGACAAAAATATCACTTTCCTAATAGGAATGTTGTGACAATTAAATGAAACAATCTATGCCAAGTGACATAATATACGCACCACACCTGATGCACAGTATTGTTTTTGAATGACAGGGTTGAGCACTAGAACCTTATAAAAATTACAGTCTCACATAATCCTTTACTTTACATGGAATAATCTCATGGAGATGTTTGCTGTGGCATAAAAGAACCAAAGATAAAATCTGGTCAAAGAGGAAACAGCACTTATGATGGGCCATTCTCTGGCAAAAGAGCAGATCCTGAGTGAGTGACAACCTCTCTGAGGGCTCCTGCTCCCTCAACTCAGATAATCTAAGGGTGAAGGTTCCAGGCCAGCTAAGCTTGGGGTTGTATCTCAGAGGCACTCAACAGGACAGCTTTGACCTTGGCTTTCTTATGATTTTTCTCCCCTCTGTTCCAATGCCAGCTTGTCCACACAGTAAGTTAGGGAAAGGGAACACAGGTGTCCTGTAGAAATTCAGACTCCAAAATCATAAAGAAAAGAAGGAAGTGTGGTAACAGAAGGAAGTGAGGAGGGAAGAGAGGAAGGCAGGAAGGAAAATGAATATGACACCACAAATACCATACAAAGAGACATTCGTCTACGGCTCAGTTTTTCAAAGTTTACCACTGGTCACTTCAGGCAATGAGCTGGAATAAAGGTCCCACTGACTTGTCTCCCAAAAGTCTCTATGAAGCCGAAACTGATTCTAGACTGTAGTTGTGGTTTGTATTGTGTTTCTAATTCATAGGCCCATTAAGATCCTACCTCTTGGGTAGATGGTAATAATGAATTACATAGTGAAGGATGCTGAGAGTGATAGTTAGATACTTGCTCAGAGTCACAGGCTAGGGAGTAAGGCAGTGGCAGGGACTGGGCCCCCGGACATTTCAGGCTTCTCCCAAAATGTGCTCTTCCTTAACCATGAGTCCAGCAGCAAGTTACTCACCTTATGGTTTTCTGACTGAAATTCAAATCAAAAGGTGAACTTCTGAAAGCTAGGAAGACAGGCGGAATAAAAGTGAAGTTGTGCCTGCTGTTCGGCAGTGTCTTCAGTCAACCAGTGTTTGCTAAGCACCGACAAGGGGCCATTTCCTGTGCTAAGCATGAAGGATGTGATGACGCAAAAGAAGACACATATGGCCCCTGTCTGCATAAATGCTGTGGCAAGATAATAAACAAGCAAACTGGATTCATGTAAATATCCAAATCCCACAATTGTGTGGAGGGATCCAAATGGAAAGGTGCGGCACTGTGGGTGCACACAGCAGCAGGAAGCCTCCATGAGGAGAGAAAGATACTCTTCAGCTGCAAACAAGAATGGATCACTCATTTGGGGGGGGGGGGGGGAATGGAACTGAAGTGTGTGAAGTGAAATAAATAGATGAAAACATAGTTATATATTTTCTCTAGTAAATGGCAGTATAGAAGGAAATGGCCTGGAAACAAAGGAGAAAATATTAGGTAAAGGGAAAAGAGCAAAGGAAATGGGGAGGAAGGCAGAAGAGAAGAGCATAGAAGGTGGGCTGAATGTGGCCCAAGGACAATATGAGCTTGTACGGAAAGGTCACAGTGAAGCACATTAAATTGTATGTATACATATTAATGATTTTACTTCTTTAAATGTTATCTGGTCACAAACATTGTAGTAATAAAGGTAGAAAGACTGGACCCTTGATGAAACTAGACCTCTAAAATCAACTAGAAATACCTATCAGTCTCTAGGAGACATGGGGCAAAGGAGTTCTTGGCAAGTGACAGGGCAGTAGGGCTGGGTGACAAAGGGCGTGTAATAGGAGGTCCCATCTCAAGAACAATGATGAACCACTGTAACATTTAAAACATGGAACATGGTCATATTTTTAATATAAAAATGGTGGGGCACACATGTTGTAATTATTTTAAATGCCATTTCTTCAAAGGTATTAACTCTCTCCCTGTTCTCCACACCACCTGATGAGAGCACCCACTCTGAGTCCTGGGCTGCATCCAACTGCTACAGAGTTGACACAGGTCTGTTATGGTTTGGATACAACATGTCCTCTTCAAAGGATCCGGTGCAAGAGGCTTGATCCAAGATGCTTGTTCTACTGAGAAGAAATTAGAAGGTACTGGTCCATCCCAATATTAGTGCACTGGTTGGTATGTAACTTAATGGGCACTGGGAAGTAAGCCCTAGTAGGAAGACAGCTCAGCAAGACTTACTTTAGAAAGTTATATATTAGTCTTGGAATGCTCTTCTTGAATTACTTTTGCTTTTCAGTGACCATGAGCTGAGAAGGCTCCTCTGCCACACACCCCTACTACTGTGATCTTCTACCTCACCACAGCCCCAGAACAATGGGGTGGGGCAGACATGTACTAAAATGTGAGGAGCTGTGACTTCCTTCCTTCCCTTTAAGTTGGTTATGTCAGGTATGTTGTCGCCGTGATGAAAATCTAATGAACACACAGTAGAAGAATCAAAGTGAAACCCTTCTGAGAAGGAAGAGAAAGGGAAATCCCACTTTCTTCTGCACCTACAGTTTGTCATCCCATGCACTTCCTGCAGAAACCATACTTGTTAACAGACTTAATAGAGTCTAGAGGGAAAAAATTCAACATTGGCTAGTGTTTTCCTTAAACAAGAAAAATCTGAATTTCTAATTCAGTTTACCAACTGGAGATTTTTTTTATTCATTCATCCATTCATTTAGTTATTTAGCAGAGCATCAACCCCAGCATTCTGTAGAAGACAAAGCATTGTTCATAGTCTGAGTGAAGTAAATAACCAAACAGCAAGTCTGATCACAGGGGATACATGCTTTAAGATGTGCACATGTACAATGGGAGTTCCATAAGGGAGTCTGAGTCAGACTGAGGTCTTGGAGGAGGGGATCAACCATGAGAGCTAGTAATACTCGGCCTGAAATATGGCATGGTAGTAGTTTTCCAGTGACAGAAGTGGGATCAAGTTTGTTTTGGGGACAGGGGCTGAGAAGTCTGAAAGGCTGAATTCCAGAAAGAAAATGTGATATGTCACAAAGAATTACATTTTGGAGTATAGTGTATTAATGACTTAAGCATTTAAGTGATGACAGATCAGATCATGAGCATATTTAAGGATGTGCTAAAGTCTCTAAATTGCATGCAATCTGAAGAAACATTAAATTACCTTGATGCCAATATGGCCAGAAGCCCATACTGTAGAATAATTCCAGGTGTTCTAATACAAGGGCCAACAAGAAGGTTGCTGCAATAACATGTCTGATATTACAATGAAGTTAGGTTGTGATGGGGGTCTTGGATATGGGGATAGATGCACAGTGTACTTGTTGCTCTTGATGATGAAAGATAAGGAGGCATGACAAGGGCACTGATACCCTTTAATTAAATGGGGTCACAAGTGGTATCCATTTGACATACGAGGTAATGAGTTAAAGTTTGTTGGGTTGTTTATTAACCTATTTATTGATCGTAATCACGAATCTAACTGAAGTATGACATCAGAGATTATCCAGTCCAACACAAGGACAGTAGATGAAAGAGGATAGGTAAAAAATGAACCTACATGTTGAAGGGGAAGATGAACACCCACACCGAGACACCAGTGTCATGCTGAGCACCCGTCCAATCCCTCCTCAGCTCCTCACCTTGTCTCTATTCTTTGAAAGAAAGTGAAACTGAGAAAGATAGAGTTACAGAGGGGATGACAAGAGCAGGATGTGTCACACCAAGGAAGGAAGAGGAGAATCCTCTGATAGTGAGCAAATTCTGTCTTAGAGCCAGCTGGTCTGCATTTAGAAATGAAAGGGTTCAGCACAGAGCCAGATGAGGGGGGCGCAGAGTAAACCGGAAGTGTGGGTTAGCAGCTTCCAAAGTGAAAGAAATGACAGCGACAGTTTGCTGCCTGACCCCAAGCTCTCTATAATGTTGGAACATTATCTTCAATCTTCTGGCCCAGTATATCTGAAATACGTATTTGTGGAGCAGGAACTATTGAGGACTTGTTTACCCTGTCTTGTCAGAGTTTGGCCGTCAACTCTACCTGCATCCAAGCTTGCCCATTTTTAGGCAGAATTCTGTAATTAATTTTATTCCTTCTCAAGACTCTGATGGAGTCGAAGACCAGATAGTTTAGTTCTACAATTAAGTTTAGTTGTTTAGGGGTTATGATGTTTTTAGGTCTAGATAGATGTTTTAAGTTGATAGAGATGAGATATGATAGATGTTGATTTACATTCAGAATTTTAGACTCACCAAGATAGGAAAGATGTTTTCTTCAAGGATAGCCAAATACAAATAGCCAAAACACTATGAATGTAACATTAATATAATTCCTGATTGTTTCATGGTTCTTCTTGATGTATGTAGTTTATTTTATATGTGTGTAATAATATAAATGCATATATAAAATATTTAAAATACATTTAAAAAAAGAAAACTGGTGCAGAGAAAGTGGAAAGGTGTTTGGCAAGCATAGAATCCACACAGGGGCTGCTGGAGTCTGGAGTTGAATTTCCTTTGGAACCCTGGTCTTTATTTGATAGTCCCCAAGACCTTTGTCTCTCACTGAGCTCTTCTCAGTAGCTTTGTGCACTGTAGTTCATTGGATTGCCTTGCTGAGCTCTCAGCCCCCGTGGTACCCAGACTGATGACACAGAAAGTGTTTGGCTTCAGCTGCAGCAACCTGAGAGAGTATGATGCAAGGATAAGGCAGCCACTGTGTTAACACCCCACACCTTTGGGTGTCCAAGGAACCAAGCCCTTCCTTCTTCAAGTCCCCCTTCCCCCAGTCCTTGTTCCGTAACCATCTCTTTCCGATTCAGCATGAATCTGTAGGCCAGCGGGAGCCTGTTCCTGTGAAAATGTGTATTTTCAAACACTCGTTGAAATATCCATGGAAGAGGTGGGCAGGTGAGAGAAACACACATGCAAACTCCCTCCTGTGGGTCTGAGCAACACCTATGAAACCAACTGTGACACACCAGGTGTCTCATCAAAGACAAAAAAGAAAGCAATTATCACCCCACCTGGACCAGCATCCCTCTCAGTCAGGTAAGCATTTCAGCATTTGCCTTGCAGAGAGTCTTAGAAAGCTCTCACTTGGAGCCTCTCTGCTTAGGGTTTGGCATGGCTCATGTCTTTGTCTGTGTGCTGCCTTACTCTAGTCTGTACACTGAAGGAAGGAAGTCATCCATCTCGGCTACCCCCATCCTGGCACCTTATCCTTAGGGGCTCTCTCATGTTCTCCTAAGCTCTTTAGGAACTGAGAGGTAAAAGAAGGAAAAAAGGGTTGGGAAATGTCATGACCTTCCTGCCTAATATAACAAGGTCAGCACGGATGTGGTGTTTTGTCCTCAAAGCCTGTGATAATCAGGGTAGCAGAGCTTTCCAGCCTGAGGCTGCTAGGTCCTTCCTCTGGGGCCTGTATTTGATACATTCCTTCTAGTCCAAGTGCAGCTGGTGGTAGGCTGGGTGATCAGTTAGGGGAAATGGTCCACCTCCTCCAAGGGGGAGATGGAGGTGAGTGTCCTACAACCATGGGCCCTTTGCAAAAGGTATTTCAATGGCCCTGATGATTGTAAACCATGTGCTTTCCTAACTATTTCCTTCCAGCTCTTTCTACTCAAAGGCCACAAGTGTTCAGCTGTGACTCCTGCATCACATTATTGTGGGTATTATGGAATGCGTTGACTTGATTTGATTTGACTTAATATACGAACATGGAAATCTAAACAAACGAGGTGCCACTCTTAGCTGAACAAAAAGATTCTCTATCTAAATTGCTGTGTGGAGCAAGTTGTCTGTTTCTGGTACCTTCCAGCCCAGAGTATCTCAGCCCTCTTACCCTCTGGGTCTGGTTATTGGTCACCAATTCATAGATGGGAGATGCTCTGGTTACTTCCAGCAGAACCGGCTCATCAGGGGTTTCAGGGTTGGATGTCACATGACACAAAGGACAGGATGAGGGGCATCGTCCCTTGCTCTGGCACTCCATTCGGACTCCAGCTGCCATACGCTTGGTGCCAGAGTCTGACAGGCTAGCGATGTATTCTGGGAATGTCAGCACCTTGGGATCTCTTTCCCGCTCCTCCGACTCATCAGATGGGGAGTTGCCTGCCAGACACAAAAAAAAAAAAAAAGAAAAAGAAAGAAAGTGAGGGAGGCAAGACAGCAAGGACTGCCATGACTTGGTGGCTCCTGAGTTCTGAGGTCTAGCCTTGAGAAGTTGGAAAGTGTCACCAAGAGAGTAAGATTGTGACTCTGTCATTCCATTTAATTAGGGCACACATCTTCACAGTGACATGCAGAGTAGGAAATGGCCCTTCAAGTATGAGAATCAGTTGTTTCTTTTCTGAGACTCATTGGCTCCACTGGCCCGCTCAGAGGGATGTGTCTGCATTATGTCCACTGCCAAGAATGCAGATAATAACAACAGCGATTGTTCTATGCCTTGGCTTCTTCATAGCACCTACCTTTAGCATTATTAAATGAATGAATTACAAAATGATTTGGCGACACATGTATGGTATCTAACATATGTGAAGCACTCGCCATCAGAATCTTGGTTATAATTACAACTGAGATTTATGGAGCCTTCCTAGGACATTGAAGTTGGTAAAAGATCTCCTTTTACCATTACATTACCACTGCCAAGAGTCCACTGTTATCCCATTTCTACATATCAGGAAAGGACAATATCATCAAGGTCACAAAGGTAGTGTGCTGTGAGATGTGGTATCTGAACCCAATCCTATATATATACATATATGAGTCCAAAGCATTTAGGCTGTAAAGCAAAAACAGCATTTCTCAGCTGTATAATTAGCTCATGTGTTGAGAATGTAGAGGGAAGTTAGGCCTTTTTAAAAATTTTTTCCTCACAAAGATTTTTTCACTGTCATTTGCTGCTCAGAAGTTAGCTCCACAAACTCTTGATCTATTTTTGGTGACAAACATGAGAAGTGACTACAAGACAACCACGTTTGTTCCCCACACAAGAAAGCACCCCTTGCTCTTCCTCCCTCCAGTCTTCTTCACGCTCATCCACTTAACTCATTATCTATAAAGGAGTCTGCGGACAGAACCCTCCGGAGTTTTTAAAAGCTATTTCTGACAGTTGGTGTCCCGAGCAGGAAATGATTTTGGAGAGACTGCTGTGCTTTCAGAGATGGTGGCTACACAGAACGTTCTGGTCTCCCGTGGATGTATTCAGAACGTCGTACTTGATGGGGGCACAGTGTAAACTGGTTGAGAGGTTTCACGAAGTACTTCCAGGAGGTGACTGGGAGATATGACTCACTGACTTACGAGAAAGAAATGTTCTACCCCTAGGGTACAGGGAGCACCCCTTATCCCCTCTCTTGTTCTCTGTGTAACTTGGGCTGATTTGGGAACATGGTGAGGTTTCCAAAGCTCTTGATTCCCAAATGAACAACGTCATTATGTGGCCGAGGCACTTCTACCCAACCACTCTTGACAAGGGACTCCTCCTGTGTGTGAAGGCAAAGGGCACACTCAGTGACTGTGGCAAACAATCAATTTAACATTTGCATTTTATTTAATCATAGATCCATGGCTGAGCTCCTTCCTGGGTGGTAGAACTGGACAGCTGCACAAACACCACAAGTCAAGGATGATCTATCAAAAAAGAGCCCAACTAACCAAACCCGAATCGCTTCACTCACAGGTCTACGCTTACGAATATTTAGGCTTCTGAAGCTCAGTCATGGTTCTTCACTTTATCTTAGGCTGAGGATGGGGTTCCTAGCAGTGTTTTAAAGGACCACAGACTCGCCAAGACTTTCTGCACCCACTTTTTGATCTTACCTTATGTCTTCTCCAGACAGCTGAATGACTAAGTCAAAGTAAGTTCAGGTGGAGTAAGGTCTTAGAGAAGTGTCCTGTATCTGTGCCAAGTCTTTATGGGGCTGGGGCTCTTTTCCTCTTTGGCTCTTAAACACCTTTATCACACCAGAGGTATTTCTGTACTATGTCACAACCCTCCTTTGTTGAGAGCCCATTCTGTACATTTGCAAATCTACAATTCGACCACTAGATGGAGGTAGTGGATCTAAAATGAAGGCCTTCGGCACTGTGAACCCACACTAGGGAAATTAAATGTTCTGAGCCCTAAGTATGGTGTGGGTATCTCAGCATTTTTATGGATATTTTTTCTTAACACACAGGGAAAAAAAAACTAAGAAGTAAAGCAATAACAAATTATATACCACAAAACTTCACTAGAGAAATAAGAGAAACAGGAGATAATGATGGGGTAATTGAATGAAAATTCACAAGAGAAAAATTTAAAAGAATCCTCCCCGAATATTCTTAATTTTGAGTAAAAGTTACTACAAAGCGGAGTAATACGCCACCAATACATTTCTGTTCTCTCACCTTTTAAGCAAGCTCTACTGGGTCACTAACTAGGTGAATTATACTGATGTGAACCACCAGGGGGCACTGTAACGTGAGTGCCTTGTAAAGCCTTAACTTCCCTGCTCTCTAGCTTGCTGTCATTAATGCTTGTAATTGCTGTAAACATGAAGGGCTGCTCCCCTTGTTGCTGTCTTCGGGCATGCCAATTAAAATCAAGATGTGGTTAATCTCTGTCAATACCCGTCCACCCTACAGACTTGGCAAGATTACAGAATACACAAGGATGTCTGAGAAAAGGATGTAGGAGAAGATGGTGGGTGCCACCAAATGCTCCTGTTTTGCTTTTTTCTTCAGAACCTTGTCGTCCATCTTGCCCCCCCCCCCAATCAGGTCCACATACAAGGTCCCTTCTGGAACCAAGGCCAGTGTACCTTGCTGGCCCCATGCTCACATGAGATGAAGCTGTTTAGCAAGAGGCTGGATTTATACAGAGCAATGAACAGTGAGTTCCCCAAAGCCATCTATTCAGTCTCCAGCCAAGAATAGACATGTGCGTGAGAGAGATTTTTCAAAGAGGAAATGCATTTTCTATGTGCAGTTAAAGATACAATTGGGAAATACTCTTTAAAATGATGGAGTCCATTGATGAAAGCCCACATAAATCTCCCTCACCCCAAAAGAGAGTGCAGCCATTCACTGGAAGTGAGTGAATGGCTGAGATCCGAAACTCTTTGGGAAGAGTCTGATGTTTGTTGGTGGAAAGGTGGGAAGAGGGAAAACCACTCTATCGCCTATGACCCAGTGGTCCCCTCTTCCTATTGGCTGTTTCTATTACAGTCCTTGGCACCTCTCTCCATCTTTGGAACCTAGGCAGAGATGCTCCTGGAATCTGAAAGACTGTGATAATTCCTAGGAAAAGAAATATCTACTTCAGGAGACACATAGTCTTTGAACAAAAGAATCTACAGTTACAATCTTGGAAGATAATGATTGGCAAGTGTGCCCTCTGACAAGAATACCTGTGTGGCCCTTCGCCATCAGTTTTGCAGAATCCACCCTTTTGCTCTCATGTCTGGCTATGACATGTAGCTTTCTTGCAAGTAGAGGAATCTTCAACCTGGAATGTAGTTAACAACCCTAAAGCTGCAAAGCATTTTGCAAATACAGTTTGCTATAAATAAGTGCCATTTGCTTTAGGCTAAATCTGTATCCTCCAGCACACAGCGGATGAGTTTCCCCAATAGAATATCATGGTATGAGAATATTGGCATCCTTAATGCGCTGAATCTCACTGTGTATGTGCCCATGGCCTTAGGCATGTACATATTGACCCACCTAAATCCAGGGGCACATTAGGATGATGAAAGTGACCAAGCCATTCTCGAGCAGTTCTGCTCTGTTTGTGTGAACTGACAGGTCACAAAGGTGAACGACTTGTTATGAAGTAAATTGGTACAATTCCTGTAGGATTCTGAGGACTGCTTAAAAATCTCTCTCCTGAGCTAGTGCCCAAGGCAATGAGATGCTAATGACATCACAGCTAGAACTACACAGGCAGTTCATTAGGCAGCAAAGAAATCAAATGCAAACTAATCAGCTTACAGCTTTGGGGGGGCTAGCTTTGGATGAACAGGAAGGTTGACATGGGCAAAGGAAGCACCTCAGTGAGAGGTCATGGAAGACTCCCCACCCACAGCCGGTATGCCAGGATGCACCCCAACCTTCACCCCTAAATGTGAGCCATGATTCCAAGTTATCTGGTGCACATCTCCTTCATCTCATGGCTTCCAAGGAGAGGAATCCAACCTGGGATGTCATTAACAACCCTAAAATAGGTTCCAGTCGGTGTCTTCAGGTGCTTAATATCTTTGGAAAGAGTTGGAAGTCAGTTGGGTGGGACTTGAACTGAATCACCAGTCACATCATGATCACATATTCTGAGATTCAAATCAAACGTCAAGCTGAAAGAATAGAAGCAATGCATTTGCAAACAGTTCTCCTGTCCCTGACTAAGTCCCCCAAGAATCAAAGGAAAAAGGCAAAGGATCAGTATGGTAGCAGCTGACAATGTGACTCTACCCAAGGTCTCTTTCCCAAGTAGCAAAGCTTTAGGTGACTGCTACTTGACATCCACTTATACAGGTTACGTGACATCATGCCCAAGGTTGCCCTAATTGTGGTCACCATCTCTTCCACACTCTTTTGGCAGCCTCTTCCTCATCTTGCACAGCTCAGCTCAGCAGAAGGACAGTTGATTCCCCAGTAGCTCAACTCAAATTCCCTATACCTCACTGTGCGCTCTCTCTCTCTCTCTCTCTCTCTCTCTCTCTCTCTCTCTCTCTCTCTCTCTCTCTCTCTCTCTCTCTGTCCCCCATATTCATTCATCATCATTATCATCAATATTAAGTTACTTTCTCTCCTGACCCCATGCCCTTTCCTCCATGCTCAATGCCATGCAAGGGAAGGAGCAGTTTGAAACCTACTCCCTGGATTGCCTGAGTTGGCTTTCCTTCTGCTTTTTTGTTGTTGTTGTTGTTTGTTTGTTTGTTTTGTTTGTTTGTTTTACTTTATCTCTTTATAGATTGGTGATTTGGGGGCAGGTTCCCTAGCCTTCTAGAGTCTAGAATTCCATGTATACAAAATAGACATGTCTAGATCAATTGATTCCTCACTAAAGGAACCCAAAACACAACTGAGTATGGAGATAGATGCCTGGAGTCCCAGCCTTTGGGAAGCAGAGGCAGGAAGATCAGACGTGCAGAGTCTTCCTTGGCTACATGATGAGTTCAGGAATCAGTTTCAGCCAGATGTGGTGGAGCAAGCCTTTAATGCTAGTGCTCAGGGAGGTAGCGGCAGGTGGATCACTATGAGTTCAAGGCCAGCCTGGCCTACAAATCATGTCCAGGACAGCCAGGACTACACAGAGAATCGCTGTCTTGAAAAAGAAACAAGCAAAACAAAACAATAGCAACAACAACAACAAGAAGTCCATTTCAAAACACCAAAGGAAAAACAAGCAAATCAGCAAACCACAAAGTGAGTCTTGAATAGTCCTCAGGACACAATGAGCAGATTCTTAGTTTACTTACTCTGACCCGGCTTACCTACTCCCCCTGCTCTGGCTGCTCCCAACAGCCTGGTATAAGCGTGCTGTGAAAGGCAAAGTTACGTCTTGCCCTCAAGTACAATACCCCATAGTACCCAATATGTAATAACTCAGACATTCATTAGAAAACATCCTTGTCATTTGTTGAATGACAAGAAAGTTTATTGAATAGTAAAGATTTTCCAATGAGTTGTATATAAAGTGATTACTTCCTGTCATCTTCCAGTGCTAACTAGACATCTGAGCTTCCATTAATGTGATGCACTGGTGTCCTAGGTTCTTCTGAAATGTTCTAGATTTGTCTGAAATGGAGGGTACTTGAGTGCTTTTCAGTATTCTCAGGTATAAAAGATTTTTCAGAGATAACTTGTTTACAAAGACTGTAGGTGGACTGTAGAAATTCCATCCCCCAATAGCTGGGGTACCTAAGGAAAGATGTCTGCTGGAAAAGTGGAGTTTTGTTTAATTGACACTGACTCAGACAAATGCTTACTTTTTCTACAGTTTTGAACTGTATACAAGCACATCCATGTGGGTGCTGAGCAATTATTTACTGGAAATGTGAGGATTTAGACAGGAATATCTAGAATGGCCAGCTCTGGGGCTGAAGGACAGTGCTTCTCCATGCTTAGAAAATCTGGGAAATTGTTTCAAACAATGCCTTTGAGTAGCAAAGGGGTCAGGGATTGCTGGCTCCGGGCCAGCAGAATGTACCCAAGCACTACGTGGACATGCAAATGCCAACGGGAGAGGGGAAGGGCAGGGAGTTGTGGGTAGCTCTGGGCAACAGAGTCCTTCTGAACTCATGTGCTTCTTCCCCAGCAAAGAGCTATAGCTGGACTCTACGGGTTGTCACAGGAAGGGAGAGATCCAGAAACCTGCACCTTCTATTTGTCCCAATCCCCCGGTCTCAGCCTGCACACAGGAGCCAATCCATGTTCTCAGCCTCTCATCCATCAATACCAAGTAGCTCCAAGTAAGCAGTCTTCTTGTGGAACTAAATAACAGAAACCACTGGTTGCCATCTGACCAATGTGTCCAGGAAAAGACACCCAGCAAGAAAGAGTTTATGATCTTCCTCTTCCCTACAAATGAATCCTAAAAAGTTCCCTCCTTTGGGGCCTATCTCTTCTTTTGTTCTAACATCAATGTCATTGTACATTCCAGACTCATTCCCTTGGTATTTCCTTAGGAAATACCTAGAAATAGTGGGTCTTTGCTATAATCAGACCCTGCAGCCAGTCCCTGGGAGTATGGAAGGGCATGGTGGAGCATCTGTCATCAGATACCCACTGACCACCTCACAAAGTACCAGCAGCTGGGGTACCCAAGGAAAGATGTCTACTGGAAAAGTGGAGTTTTGTTTAATTGATACTTACTCAGAAAAAAAAATGCTTACTTTTTCTGCAGTTCTTGTTGACCTTTTTTCTTTTCTGAAAATGCAGTGTTCCAATTTCCTGCCTGCTTCATAAAGCATTGCCTACCAAACAGAATTAAACCTTTCCCCGAGGTGCCTCCAGGTGATGGTTTTGTTCATCAATTATGACTATGCAGATTTGGAAGTTGGAGGAGAAAGAAATAAAATGGCATCGATGCCCTGATGGCTTTTAAAAATTGATGGATAACACAATGTTTTAATTTCTTAAGATAATCTCCCCTCTACAGGCTTGTTTTCTAACAAATAATTGTGGACTTGAGGTCCCTAGCTAATTAGGTTCATGTTAAATTTAGAGTCAGTGTAGGTACAGTTCTTAGTCTTTGCCAAAAGCTGTTAGTCAGTTTTGGGGTGGGAAGAGTAAATTCAATAATAAATGATCTAAATTCACCAAGCATTCCATAATGCCTCCCTTGGTCATTGACAGAGACCTTGAGTTCAAAGTTCAGTCAATGAACCTTTATGGTATCAGAATCTACCAAAGAACCATAAACCAAACATCAGAACAGCCTTGTAAATGAATCTGTGACCCCATCTGCACCCTCCTTTTAACATCACAATCTTTGTGCAAAGAAATGAAAGTAAGGCTAACTCGGCCGTGTAAGCAACTCTTTGAAAATTCCTGGAGATCATATCTGCACAACCTATACATCTCAGGAGGAGTAAGGATCAAATCCAAGAACTGCTGGAAACCATAAAGATTTTGCTACAAAAACAAACTCCTCCTCGACAACCCAGATGCGCTGTTAGTCCCCAGTGTGCAAGAAGCTGTCTTATGCTATGTTGCATTGTCGTGCCCAGTGCCCCACACTTGAATGTGTTCAAATTAACAGATGCACAGGAATAGAAAGAAGCAACAGGAATTATGTCCGTCCTCTGTCTGAAACCCTCAAAGGATAGTCTAAACTTTCATTAAGATTCACCATAAGGGCAGCACCAGAGAATTTAAAGCTTAGGCAGATTATCCAGAAGGCTTTGCGAAATGCCTACATAGAGATGAGAGCATGGGAGATTGGGCTGAGCCACAGTCACTCAGACCTAGAGTTCCTGCAATAGTGATGCTTTCTCTCTCTCCATTCTTTTATTATCCTTCCCATTCTACTCACTAGTCCCTCATAGAATTAATTCTACAGGCAGCTTGTACAGACATACACAGGAGACATGGTTAACTGCACTCGATTCTGTGGATCCGGTCGCACTCACTTCCATAGAAGGGACATACCCAGCGCATGTCCACAGAGTACAGTACGAGTGCTCTGTGAGAACAGTCCAGGTCTTGGCTGGCTTATGAGACTGTCATGTATGCACTGTGAGATGTTAGGAATGGAAACTTAAAGGTTAGATGATGCTCCTTTCTGGTTGCGGTTCCGGTTCTTGAATTTCTAAATGCCTTTTGTGCAAATCAGAGCTGATCACCAAGGTTTGCTCTCACCAGGCTTCCTAAGGCTGCATTTACACATCAGCAGCAGGTGGTTTAAGTGATAAAAATGTATCCACTCCAGGCCTGAAGGCTAGAAGTGCAAACTGAAGGTGTGGTCAGGGCCATGCTCCCTCTGAAGGCCAGGGAAATGGCCACCACTATTTCTTCCAAACTTCTTGGAGGTCCCAGCACTTGTTGGCATTACCTAACTTGCAAAGTTGTCACTCCAGTCATGGCCTCAGTAGCCATGTGGCTTTCTTCTCTGTGAGTCTGTGGCCAAATCTGTTTTTCTCTTCTATACTAGCCATTGGGTATAGGCTGTGTCTTGAGTTCCTGATCACCTCATCTTTCCTTTTGCAAAGACTATTCTCAAATCAATTAGGCATGGATTCTAGTCAACCCACCGCTGTGTCCCAGCTTTTAACACTGTAAGGTGAGTCTTGTGATGCAGACCTAGTGAGCTTTCATTTGCTGGCCATCTGGGCACTGGCCACCCCTTGGCTTCCTCCCACGGCACTCAAGCATTGGAAAAGAGAAACACATGTTTGACTTCTTCAGCATCCCGCTGCCCAGCAACAGCTGCATGCAGCGTCTCATTAATGTCAAAATAAACCTGACATAGAAATTCAGAGTCATATCCTTCAGGATGTGCAGAGCTGGCCTGCATTATCCCTGCTGTGTGCCCACTGACAGAGTGGCATGGGTGAGAGAGAGTGGGGAGACACAGGGCTTGGATGGAGGTGAAAATGAGGAACACCTGCGGGATTTGCTAGTCTCCAATCCCCATTAGCAGGAAGACAAAGTGAATGGGGAGGCATGTTCAGCAGATTACCAGGAGAGAGCCTCCTGTGCCCTTGTCTGGAGGGGCACATGTAGGCTGTCCACCCATAGTTCCCTTGTGTGGCAGGCTGGACTGAGAAAACAGAGATATGATCCTGTAATATCCCATGGCAAGTGTTTCTTCTCTTTCTGGGTCCTTCTTAAGAAAGAGCCAAGAAAACTCTCAGAGGAACAGCCCAAAGCAGGAAAGGGAAGAAAGAAACATGACCCCCCAAGAAGCAGAAAGACTCAGAATCCTACAGACAAAAGGGAGCCTCCAGATTTAGCTTCCAGCCCAGGAAGTGTTGAGGATCCACCTGTCTATAGAATGAAATCAATGATGCTTTCTTCTAGCCATGTGACAGCATTATTCTCAGGTAGGGGAGCTGGTGTGTCCCTTTGGCTCTCCAGCTCAGCAGTCCAGCACTCACTTCTTCATGGATGCACTCTGGACTTTGGAGGACAGATGCCTGCCTTTTGATATACCCCTGATCTCTCCCTTGTGCACACCTGCCTCTCTGTCTTCCTTTCAACTTGGGCAGGAGTGCAGGACACAGACCCTCTGGAGAGTTCTAAAATAGGGCAGCCCTGATACGTTAGTATGGCTGCCCTGGCTCCTGCGCATTCTAAGGATGTGGCGGCATGTGCAGTGTGGCTGGGTGAGGACAGCTAATGTGAGTTACATGCAGGTGGGAGTCTCCGGAGTGAACTCAGCTCCATGATGTGATATTCACAGCCTCACCAAGATGCTGCGGAGGCTGGTTATAAATATCCTTAACTACCAAATGGTCTAGAAATTTTTAATAAAAATATTATTCAATAATAATACTACTCCGACCGGCAAGGGAATGCTGTAACAGCCTCCATTTTCCTCCGGATAGTCATCTAGCTTCTGTTTTTCAAATGAATTTGGATGTTAAATCCTTTTGCTGCCCTGACCAATTTATCCTGAAAATTAACTATATATGACAGAACTTAAAGTCCGTTACCACTTAGCTCTGCTTCGCTGAAATTTATGCTGCTTCTCTGCCTGCTGGGGCCACTAGCTCCAAGCCACTGTGACTTGGTGGTGATTTGGGATTCTGCCCAGTCCTCTCACTTCTTGGTCCTCATCTCTTGAGTTCCAAAAATTGCTGAGTGGGCCAGGCCCTTTTCACCTCTAGGTGACCCGTGCCCTCTGTTCTCAGGTCCTCTGGTCTCTGCTGCTGCCTCTCTCAGCCTTAATGAAGTTCTCTTTATGAGATGTGGTCTCACTCAAGGTTGTAAGCCAAACCAGCAGACTCCAGAACCTTGGACTGATCTTCAGTACCACATGTGAACTTTGGAAGCAGCCAAATGGTATGAGACAAAGAGGCTAATGATGAGCATGGCACGGATGCTAAGCCAGCAGAAGGGTACGAGAGCATATTAAGAGAATGTGATGCTGCTGATGGAAGGCCACGCTGCCATGACAGACCTACACCAGGAGTTGGCTCAGCTTTCCTTGGACCAAATGCAGAGTCACATTCACCCTAGGGGAAGTAGGTAGACTTGCAAGACACTTAGCTGTCCTGTGCTGGATATCTCCTAGATGTTTTAGATATCTGATGACCTATGTCCTAGAAAGGGCACCACATGTTTTCTGTGTAGATCAAAGATCAGAATTGAGACCAAAGGCAGGAAATAAGAATGACTTGAGTTTATTGAACTTTGGGTTTCACTAACTATATGTGTTGTGCCAGTACTGGTTCTCAGTGTTCGTGAAGAAAAATGGAAGGTAGTTAAGGAAATAAAACTCTTTTTTTTTTTTTTTCAGTGTTCCTAGGGTGGACAGGAACATGGCGATGGTGTGAGGGCTTGTGTTAGAGTACTGGGAGGAATTTTAATGTACACAGAGAAGTATGAGACCTACTCCACGGGGGGGAGTTGGGCTAAAGAAAGACACTAAACTCCTTTCAGAATGGCTTTTGTATCTGGGTGCAGTGGCTCATGCAGCCTATAATCCCAGTATTCTGAGAGGCAAAGGCAGAAGGATCTCTGTGTGTTCGAGGGCAGCTTGGTCTGGAAAATGAGTCCAGGACATCCAAGGCAACACAGAGAAACCCTGTCTTGAAAAACAAAACAGAACAAAAAAGAATGGCTTTTGTAATAATGTTTTCAGCTTGTACAAAGTAGGGTGGACAGCCTTGGAGATGAGACGGCTAACTTCTAACCAGAAGTGGTATTCACGTAGAAGCTGGAGAGCCACCTGTCAGGGATGTGAGCATTGAAAAATTAGTGCCATGTCCCTTTAAAAGTTAAATTTAAGCTCACTATTTGCAAGTAAGTGGCAGCGGATATCTGCATCTGATCAGGCACCCCTGGGGTGCTGGCTGAAGCAGGCTTCTGGTAACATATTGAGATTTACCACTCCAGTAAGGGCAATATTTTATTAAATATTTCAAGACTACCTTTTACAAGTCTTATAAACATTTCTAATAAATAGAAAAGCTTAAATTGTGGAATAGACTTTTTAGGCATTCAGCAGGTTATTGTTTGATGACAATAAACAATTCCATTGTTTATGGAGGTGTTCTTTAAGCATTTATGCAGCGCTCCAGAATATACAATAGGGCAAGTTTCAGAGCTATTGATTTCAGCTCTGATGACCTTGGTCTGAATTTCCAGAAGCAACCAAAGGTTCTCCACAACCAGGAAGTTTTTGCTGAATCTGCATAGGTGACTGTCACAAGCAGAATATTCTATCAGATACCATAGTTAATTTGCTTCCTGGGTTTTACAAGACAAAAATGCTGTGCCCTCTGTCCTAATTAGCAACAAATTAAGTCAGAAGCATTTTAGATTCTTGACAAAGAAGAAATCTACTCAATTGCGTAAGTTCATCTTCTCGTGAAGAATGTACTCTGGGGCCAGGTGTGGGGTCCATGTCTTCAATCCAAGCATGAGGCGGAGTCAGGAGGGTCTCTAGTTCAAATCCAGCCTGGGCAACATATAGAGTTTGATGACTGTCTGGGCTACACAGTGACGTCTTGTCTGAGAAAGAGGAGGAGTGAAAGAGACATTGAAAAACAAGAAAGAAAGGTTCTGATGGAGAAATGAGAGAAGGTAGCACCCCCATACGCAGCCACCCATTGAGACTAGCACAGCCATCAGAAGGAGAGGTAGATGATGAAGACACGTGCTCTCTTCCTAACATGGCTCCCGTGTGAGCTCACACTGACAGCGTGCAGCCTTAACTCTTCTTATTCAAATGTCTGAAGGAAAACTTTATCATTAGGTCCAACAAGATGTGTTGTGATTTTGTATTACTTCTTGGCATTCTTATAACAATAGTAGATGTGGAGCTATTATAAATATTGTGGGCCTGTTTGTTCAGAGTGACAGGTGGCTTTTGTTCCCCAGGGAACCTGCAAAACTGGGAACCAATATCTCTACAAATTGTCTGTGGATCAATATTACAGGGAAGAAGTGGGGAGAAAAGAGGCTATTGGCCATGCTGAGCTTCATCTCAAAGAAGATGCTGTATTAGTAGAGAGAGATTAAGCTCTGATCCTCAAACCCATTCTTTTCCATTACAAAGGATTCTCCCTGAATTGTAGCCGTAGTTGGATGATGCTTACACAGGGTGATGGTGTATAAATGGGAGCCGTTAAGAACTTCCATTCTGTATCTTAAATAACTATTCATAATACTTAGCTGTCAGCACTAAAGCACTGCTCAGATTTCTAGATTATCTTTTGTTTTCACAGAAAAATGAAAAATGCCTGCCCTTCAAGGTATCAGCAAAACCCAAGGGGTATCTTTACCCTGTCTACAGCTGAAATCAGAAACCTACAGAGAAACACACTCTGATATATTAAGTCATGAATTCTATGTGTTTCCAAAGCTTTCAGCCATAGGATCTTGTATTTAATTTTCATTCTTACAATAACAAGCCTACTGCCAGACAGCTCAGATATTGTCCTTACTATACTGTAGTGTCAAACAAATAAGCCAACACGAGTCAATGTCTATTCCTGTGTGTACATGCACATCCCCAGCAAAAGACCCCAGTGCCAGCAAATTCAATCATACTAACAGAGCTGGAAGATTCGGGTCCTCTTAAAAGGCCTGATAAGAAAGTTTCTGAGTCCCAGAGACACATCAGACAGGAAGGTCTCATGCATTGCAGGGGCTTGCCACTTAAATCTCCAGCCCAAACCACAGCCATTTCCCCCATGTGCGCATCATTTTAGGTCCTTCCTGTGCTTCTTCTGTCAGCCTCTCAGGACTGTCTTTCTATCAAAAAAGTTTCATGGCCATCAGGCAAAAGTCACAAGACCCAAACGGGAACTCAACTCAATTCAACAGAGCAAATACAAAGTTATTGAGTGTCTATTTACACGGTGCCGTGATGGCTTTCCTGAATATCCCAAAATGAATTATATGTAATCCCTACACTCACGGGATCTATTATCTCCCAGAAGACAGAAGACAGACACAGAAAATATAAATGCCATTTTACAAAAAAGGATCATGTAAGAGGCAGATTCCATCAGGGAGGTTAGAATGAGAGAGGACCCTTGACAGGCCTCAAGGGATATGAGCATCCTTTAGGGGAGACTTATTGCCATCTATGGCAGGAGGTGACAAGGTCTTTTTATAAAGAATAAGACTGAAAATACTTTAGGTTTTCTGGGCTCCTGGTCTGTGAGGTGACAACTCCAGAGTACCCGCATACTACAAAAGCTACCACAGATATTATGCAAAAGAGCACATTTGTTCCAATAAACCTTTACAGATCCCAAAGCCTCAGGTAGCTTTACATAATTTGCACATGCTGCCAAGTTTGCTCCCTTTTTAATTTTTATTTTACAACTTTCAAAGAATTCTGATACTATTCTTAGCCTGTGGTCATTTAAAAAACAAGTAGCAAGCCAGAGCTGCCTATTGGACACAGTGTGCAACCAAGCTCTCCTCTGCTGACGTTTTACTGCAAAGAAAGGCTTTGCTATACCTGACCTCACTGAATCCTTAGACTTGCTCTCTGGGGTAGGCATCATCATTCTCAGCTTCCAGACTTCCAGATAAGGCTTATTGACCCTGGGTCATGTGGGTCTCAAAGGCCTTGACTAGACCACTGGGCAACACTGCCTCTTTATAATGGTCAGCAACACATAGGGACCATGTTATAAATGTTGTTTGGTTGTTTTTTTTTTTTTTTTTTTTTTTTTCCCCTAGAGGCACTTCGAAACCCAAGCGGTCTATTAACTAGAATATGAGGTTTGCTGTGGTGATTCTCGATTAGAGTCAATTTGGATTCCTGTGTTTATCTTGTTTTCTCTTTAACAAGTCATGCCAGGGCAGGATATAACACTCAATGATTTTTTTTTAAAGATTTATTTATTTATTTATTTATTTATTTATTTATTTATTTATTTATTATGCATACAGTGCTCTGTCTGCAGGTACACCTGCAGGCCAGAAGAGGGCATCAGATCACATCATAGATGGTTGTGAGCCACCATGTGGTTACTGGTAATTGAACTCATGACTTCTGGAAGAACTGCCAGTGTCCTTAAGCGCTGAGCCATCTCTCCAGCCCACTCAATGATTTTTATTTCCAGAATATCAACCCCATATTTGAGGAGAAAAAAAAGTACTCTTTCAGTATATATTCCAAAGTCTTCCTTCCATCTCCCATGCTGGGCCAGAAGCCATGTGTGGAAGGTTCTCTAAGGACTGCAGGTGGTAGACGTGCTTGGAGACAGGACTGTCTAAGCCTCTAACTTCTCTCTTTATTTTCTCTCTCCATTCAGAGGCATGATTACCTCTTGCATGGCTTCTTTATGTTCTGTGGTTTAAAATCGATTTCGTGTGCTAGAGGAGATGGAGGGAAAACGGAGATTGCCATGTTTTCTCCCATCACCTGGTATGATTACCCCAGTGGTGGTCTCCAGCCTTCTTGTATCATTTTCTTTCTCTGAACAGAGCTAAACTATCCTTTCAACTGTCTGTGGGGTTTTCACAAATGTAGGCTCTCCCTGAGCTGTCAGCTTTTTGATGGCACAGACACTCATCAGTCGGGACAGACCTATTAGAAATCAGCCTCTTGTCGAGCCCTGGGCCAGGCCCTGTGGGGAGTACATGCAGTAAATTGTCTTTCTTCAAAGAATTTATGATTTACTTAGGATAGAAGACCAACAAATACATAATAACAGAATAATGCCAGCTTCTTCTTATTAAATATTTTCCATGTCCCTGGTGTGTGTTCTATCAAATAAAACAAACTTTGGATTAATAATCAGAGATTTATTCAAAAGCATCATTGCCAAGGTAGAAGTGGCGGGGACACTGTTGCCATACAGAGAGAACCATTTCCACAGCGAAAACATTCTGATGGCGTCTGCAAGTTGCTCAAGTTACATGGAAAAGCTTTCTACTTTTATAGACAGAAGCAAACAGAAATAATAAAGCATGTGGAAATGCTATAATTGGATAGAGGAGCTGAGGTCAGACTGCTCTCTTGTAGCTGTGTCCTGGCCCTTCCTGAGGGTAGGCCAGAGCTCAGAGGTTGAAGAGAACTAGCTAACCAAATGTTGATTAACAAACACTTTCTTTTCTGTTGATGATATAAGCAGTTCAGCCAGCCATTTATGAGACAAAGAACAGGAATTTAGTAGTTGGCCCTGCAACCTCATCAGAGGTAAATATGGTATCTTTGCCAAGTCCATCTAAGTATCAGAAAGATATTACTTCTTGAACACGGATGGGTACAGGGATTTCTTAGTCTCCACACAAAATGCATCACCATCCATAATCTGCTTGCATCCTCAAGATTAATGCTGAAACAGTCAATCTTATGCCCAGGTCTGAACCCAGGGTATATAATCACTCATAAATTATATAGTAGCAACCAAAGGTTTAAGGAAGAAGAGAGTGAGTGAAGGCTGGAGAGGCCCTTGGGGTTTTGTAGAACAAGTGGAGGCTCCCTAGATTGTTAGGGCAGAGTATATTCCTCACAGAGGGGAGGAAGATAAACAGAGAGAGAGAGAGAGAGAGAGAGAGAGAGAGAGAGAGAGAGAGAGAGAGAGAGAGAGAGAAGGAGAGAGAGAGAGAGAGAGAGAGAGAGAGAGAGAGAGAGAGAGAGAG
>OU015747.1:112056012-112082963 GCA_907169655.1 Acomys percivali | reverse complement strand
AGAGAGAGAGAGAGAGAGAGAGAGAGAGAGAGAGAGAGAGAGAGAGAAGGGATGCTACAGAACTTAGTAGTTTAGCTCTGCACCCCAGGCATGTTACTTGGGAAAGAACAAACACTAACATTACACGGTGAGCCATGACCTGACGAAGCAAAGCAGAAATGGAGGGTGTGAAGCTACAGTCTGGAGGAAAGCACTTGCTGGAAGCTGAGGAAGCCTGGTGAGCAGGCTGAGGAAGGTAAGTGATACAGCATCTGGACTTTAGCCCCTGACGGTCTGAGTAAAGGAGAAACCAGTCAGAAGACAAGGACAGCCACTCAGACTTAAGAGTTCCAGGGGATCAGACTAGCATAGCAGCCGTGTGCAACAAATGAAAGGAAAAACAGGGGGCTACTTCAGAAGAAATAGGAGGATTCTGCAACAGGGCTGAGGAAGCACGGATCTCACTTTCATAGAGGGTAAATAACAACAAAACCTCAAAAATTGTTGAGGAAGGTTTTTAGGACTTTTGTTTACAGAGCCTCCGATGGCTCTTTTGTCTAGAATCCTTTGAAAGCATTGTTTAAAACAATAAACAGGCGAACACAAAGGTTTTCATGCTTTGAGATGCCAAGAGAGCTCATGTCAAAGTTAAGCCTACAAATCTTCAAATCTTATGAATCTTTTTATAACTCCTTTAAATTCCTAGTATGTATTAAAATCTCATAGGATGAAATAGAGAATGTGGTGCTGGACAAAATTCAGTTCTTGAAGAAGACCTTGTTTGGATCCATGTATTTCGAACCCACTTCAGCAAAGTCCCAGGAGTCTCATTATTCAGAGACCTCCCATGGCCTTGTGACCTTTTGGAAAGGTCACAGTATTTTCAAGGTATCCAGTGTTTTCATTATTCCATTGTGTAGATGAAAACTCTGAGGATCAGGGTGTTTGGCCCTTTGTTTGAAGATTATATAGCCACTAAGGATCTGACTACAGCCTCCCTACCCCAGCTTAATGCATCCTTCCACATGACAAATGTGCAAGAGCGTCAGTATGAGACTTTCACAGTTGATTCCAGAACACCTGATTACCCAATTCTTTCTGAGCTGTTTTCACCACATTCTGAAGTCCTTGTTGGATTTCATGCACTGTGAGCCTGCTGATAGCAGCTTCCAATCTATTGGCATTCGTCTGTGGTTCTACACGGCTTCCGGTGGTATCATTCGGATTTTAGATTGCTCCTCTCCCTTTGTTCTCTAGAACCTGGCATCTATAAACATGACACCACAGGCAGGAAAGGGCACAATGAGCAATCTCCTGCCTCCTAATGCAGGCTGGTGTGATGTGGGGAAGAGAAGGGGGGGGGGACGGGCACGGATAAAGTCCTGATGTCTTATACGTCCCTGGAATTGACACGCACCAGGCTAGTTCTCACAGTTGCTCCCATCAAGAACCGTTTAGTGTTAAATTTAGAATAAAAACCAATTAAAAGATAACAAGGAAACATATGCTCAGAATAGCAAGAATCAAACACAACTGCTAGCTACTGGAGGGAAGAGTTCGTATGCCTCACAGATTGAATTCTCCCTTGCTCATTCTCCATCTCTTGCCCACATTGCCGATTCATCTCTATCCAAATGACCTGGGGGTGGGGCACTAGGATTTTTACTACATGTATGGTGCATGCAGCAACCTGATGCTGGAAAACAGAGTTCAACAAATTCCTACTGATCCTTTCCCATGTCCTAGACCAGAGGAGTCTGTCTAGGTTGCCATGAAGTGTTAGAATGGTGACACGGGCTAAGTTCAAGGCACTTCTACATGGGCTTATTGCCATGGCACTGGTAGCTAATGAGATTAGGACATAGATGATATACCAGCTTCCTGTTTCTCCTGTCTACCTCAGAAAGATGTACTTGAAGCTGGGGAGACCAGAAAAGATGCCTCCCCACAAAGCCCCGAAGGTGATATATGTTCTAGTACCTTTTATGCTGCTATGATAAAATACTCATCAAAAGCAACTTGGAGACAAAGGGCTTACTTTGCTTAAAATGCAAGGACACAATCAATCATTGAAGGAAATCAAGGCAGGAACACAGTCACGAACCTGGAGGCAGAAATCACACAAGTTGCTTGCTGGCTCTTTCTGACAGTCAGTCAGTCAGTCAGTCAGTCAGTCAGTCTGTCTGTCTGTCTGTCTGTCTGTCTGTCTGTCTGTCTGTCTCTCTCTCTCTCTCTCTCTCTCTCTCTCTCTCTCTCTCTCTCTCTGGCTCAGTGGCAGGCGCATGTTTAACTAGCTTTCTTATACAGGCCAGGACAACCTGTTTAAGGATGCCATAGTGTGAATTAACAATTAAGATATACCTATAGGCCAATGTGATCTAAGCAATTCCATAGTCTAGGCTTTCCTTTCAGACAACTCTACACTGGGCCAATTGGCAAAGATAACTAGGCCATTGCCGTCATCATTGTCAGCCTCTTCTGCATGCAGAAGCAAGCTGACATAGAACACAGTTCTGGTACCCAGAAAATCATGTCACTCAGTTTTCTGCCTTTGCTGTCTTGCTAAATGTTGGCTTGGGAACTTATACAGGCCCTTGGTGGGTTTCATTTATGGCTTCCTGGATAATCCCCTATGTTAGGCTCCACTATGGTTCCCCACAGTCTTGCTCTGCAACCTGGCAGAATTCCCTCGACTCTTGTTACAGCCACAGCCCACTGGACATCGCTTTCCTCTTTACCTAACCTCACTGTCAGCAATTCCTACCAGCTCTGCTCCAGAATGTTCTTGGTTTCCCATCTTCTTCTATGGTTCCTTTCCCTCCAGTCATGCCCCAGCGTGTTCTAAAGCACAATCAGCGTGCAAGTTTTCCTCCTGAAATCTTTCAGTGATGTTAAAATAACTGAAAGATGAAGATATTGCTGGCTGGCCCTTAAGCCTGGCCCCATCCATTCTCTCTTCGGGATCTGGGTGCTCCATGTAGTCTGGGCACCTTCACTTCTTGGTCTCACCTGCCAGCCTAGCCCCGTGTCCAGCTTAGATGCCCTTCTTGGCCTTGGCAGCACTGAAGTTCATTCACCTTCATCACTCAATTCAGGCAATGTTAGTTTTTCTCAATCCTGAACCAGTCCAGGTCATATTCTGCTCTTTCAGTTTTTTGTTTGTTTGTTTGTTTTCATCCCATTAGTAGCTTCATTTTCACTTCTTGTTTACCGGCCACTGCCTAACTATCTGTGGAACAACTTGAAGGCACTGGCCACTTTTTATTCATCAATGTACCCCAACCCTCAGGCTCCCGTCCGTACTTCATTATACATATTTGAGGAATGCAAAAGTAAGAGGAGAAGGGGGCAGCTGAGCAGAGTTAAGGTTTTCTTCTATTCTCTTGTCATTTTAATACTCTCTAGCAATGATACAACTGTCAAGCAAATGATCACGACTGATTTGGTACCCTCGTGCAGGGAAGTGGGTATGCCAGGCAGATCCAGGAAGGAAGAGCCATGCCCAGGCAATAGGTATGTTTTGGGCACAAATAAAAACAAATGTGTAGTTCTTTGAGACTAGGATGACAGGTAATACAGACCCGGTCCCGGTTTCTGTTCTGTTGCTGTGTGACTCATGAGCTACAGTCCTTCCCTCTAGACTTCTGGGTGCTAGACTGCTAATGGAGGAAGAGGGAGAGTCACAGTACAAAACTGCTGGCTCTCTGGGTGATGGTGTCCGGACTGGGAAGTGGCTAGTCTGCCACGAAGCTTCGGATGAGGGATGACCTCTTGGCCCTTGTGAAATCTCAAGGGACAGCTCTGTTCAAATCAAAGCTGCACCTTTGTGAGTGAACACAATTTCCATAAGCCCTTCACCAAACACGATCTTGCTTCCTTGTATGCTAAGGCAGTAAGAAATGAAGTACGTGTGAAAAACTAACAATTTCACATTTCTGCATATGTGCTTCATTATAATTATGCTTTATAGCTTTCACAGTTTTGGTACCTTATGACTCTCTATGGCAGGCTGTCTAATCTGCCTTAGTAGTTTATTACCAGTTTCAGTAGGACAAGATGTGGCTGCTCCACCCTTAGGTACTACAATCTCCCATGTACCTTTACCTGGTGGCCTCCCATCTATAATCACTTTGCTGTCTACCCACTTCTTCCACTTGGCCTACAACCAGGGGTACCCTAGAGTTGAGTCTTGGGTCTACTCCTTTTTTCCCTGGCAGGCTCATCTCCCCACCTTCCAAGGCTTCAGGCACTGCAGGTTTGCATCTGCAGCTCTGATGCTCCCTCTAAGTTCTAAACTTGGCACTCTATTTCTTTTAACCTCTGCATTTGGATGTCCCTATGGCCACTCAAAACATCCAGGTCTACCTGTAGCTCTTTCCTCTTACCTCTCTCCCACCTGGTGGGTTCCATCACTCCCAAATTAGGAAGTGATTCTTTCAGATAATCAGTTACTGAAGCAAATATCCAGAAACTATTTTTGGCTCCTTTCCCCTTGCTCCTTACTCCCAAATTCACCTCATCACCAAATTTCTCGAGCAATTACTTTTAAAAAGGCAAACATCTCTTTTTTGATCCACTGCCAGGGCACTGCTGTGAGCCGCTTACAGCTGTCCCTGTGACAGCTCTAACTTCTCTTAAGCCATTTTACCCGGAGGAGGGGAGATCTGGAACTCTGATTAGTGACCTCCTACCTAATGTTCTAGTTAGGGCTGCATGGCTCTGTCTGTCAATCCTTAGCCTCTCCACTTTCCCAAGCAAGGCCACTGTCCCATTGTTCATATTGCACTGCCCTATCTTAAGAGTTCCCACTGGTCACTGTACTCTGCCCTCTGCCCGCTGCCACCACCCCATGGATGCCTTTCCTCTACCTAGCTCATCCTACACAGCTTTGGCACGTATAATTATTCAGCTGTGACTTTCTTGATACTTTCTATTATGGGCAGCCTGACCTTATTCATTCTAATAGCTATTCAGTTAACTCAAAACCCATAATCATTTGCTGTTTATTTACTTCTTTAGCTGCCATCCTTTCCATGGTCTCTAACAGAGCAGTGACCATTTCTCTGATCCAGTGTTGTTTGCCCAGTAGCCATCAGTTAGAGACTCAGTAACTGTTCACTGCAGGACTTAAAAACAAAGTTTGAAAAGAAAAGCCAATTTCACTCCTTTTGCATTTTTTCTCTTGTCTTTATCTGTGAGTCACCAGTGACCTCTGCCAACCCCACAAGTGCAGGGTACATGATCCGTATGAACTGAAACATACTGAGGATCCTTGGGGAAGATATTGAAGACAGTTTAGAGGACCCACCCCTTTCTCTCCACATAGTGCTGTAGAAGAATTCAGAGAGCTTTGTGTCCAGTTATCCTCATCCCACTACTGTAGCCAATACCCAACGTGAACTCACTGTGAGCAGGATCCATGGCAGCACCTAGCGGGGCTGCAGGGAGTGGAACAAAGCCTGCACTGTAAGAAAAGGAGTAAACGGGGTATTATTTCAATCTTCTTGTATCTGTTGAGGCTTGCTTTGCAACCTACTATGTGATAGCCAAGGGATAGGTCATTCTCCACAGATGAGTGAAGAGTGGGGACTGACTTTCACACGAACTCTGGTGCCTCATATTTGACCAGGTCCCCTTGATGGGGAGGCCCGCTGGCACTCAGGGGAAGGATAGCAGACTACCGAGAAGAGACTTGACACCCTATGATCATATATAGAGGGAAGAGGTCCCCCTCAGTCACAGTCATAGGGGAGGGGAATAGGGTGAAAGTGGGGGGGGGGGAGGAATGGGAGGACAGAAGGGATGGAATAACAGTTGAGATGTAATATGAATGAATTAATAAATAAATACATTTTTAAAAAAAGAAAGAAAGAGAGTAAACAGATGGAATGAAATGCATACAGCCTAAAGGCCCCCAACACATCAATATAACAGAGCCAATTACCACAGTCATCAACAGACTGACAGGAGGAAGGATGGCCACTCGCCTGGGCTGTAGAGGCACATGCAGAATGATTATAGAGTGACAGTATAAGACCCCTCTGTGGGGAAGACAACAAAACCTCCCAGAAAGAAAAAATGCCCAGGGAGTGTCGCTGTCAGCTTAGCCAATCACGCTGTTTTCCTCTACTGCTGGCACTCATATTTCACCTCCAAAACTGGCGCATGTTTTGAGAAATTGAACTGCAGAAGGACATGTTTCTCCCTTTCTTTTTCTTCATGTTTATCTTGTCTTAAACAAACAAACAAACAAACAAACAAACCAAACAAAGAACAGCCCTCATTTTTTTTCAGTTGCTCTAATCGAAGACTCCTACATTCTAACTCAGTGGGATGTATACTTGCCCTGCCTGGGTGAAACACGTTGGTGAGTTTGTGTGCTTATTTGACTTAGTGGAGCAGTCTGATCCTTTTTAACTACATCATGCTTACAAGACACCAGCAAAAATGACACCAACAAAACTGCCTTCACTGCCCTGAAGTTTGAGCTCTGCTGAATCCTACCCTGAGCCAGAGGGGCAGCCTGATGTCTACCAATCTTAGGATGGCTAGGGTGTGCCTCGCCTCCCCCCACCCCCCACCCCCCAGCCCTGCCCCAGCAGCTACTTGCTCTTAAAATGTTTATGTCAATTTCCTTCGATCAACCCTTCCTCACAAGCTCCCTTGCTTTTCCATTGTTCATCCCACGAAGGGCAGCCATCTCCATTATGGTACCCTGTATGTGAAAAAACCGAGCTCTCGCTCTCTCGCTAGGGAGTGTGTTTTGAACTTTGCATCAGCTTTCCTTGCTTCTTCTGTGGGACTCATGGAAGGAACCACAGGCTCTTTCCTGAACATAATGACTAGACAGCTGTTAAGTTCACCCTCAATGTTCCCTGTAGGGAGAGTTTAAGGAGGGAAGTGGATGCGATTGAAGAACCACCCGGATCAGTAACAGAGATGAAAGAGGTAGACCAGGGCCCCTTGGCTGTTGTAACATGAACAATCTACATTTCAAATAGTTACTGACTGGCCAGTGGGACCAGGTTTGAAAATGATGTCCCCTAACTTCCTTTTAAAAAATCACTTACCATATGTGTGTGTGTGTGTGTGTGTGTGTGAGAATCCTGGTATATATTTACATATTAAAATATATTTATACTTAGAAATATATAATACACATATATATGATTCATATATAACATATATAATGTATATGTATATATAGATTTACTGATTCCCTAAACATTAATTTTTTTCATATGCGTTTCTAGCTTTTTTTCTTTAAATAATATCTTAAGAGCTCTCTAATAGGCCTAAGCATAGCAATCATGGAGCCAGTAAGTCTTGCCCTCTGCTCTCCTTTATTTCTCTTGCTAAACCTTTAGATTAGTCCCTTATGCTAGCCACCAAGGTCTATTCCCTCATTTGGCCACTTCCTTGTGACTGACTAAATCTCTAAGGTTTAACTATCAGAACTCATAGGCCCAGCAATCAGAGCTCATTATTTGGTTTCGCTGTCTGGCTAACATCAGGACTCACCAACTCAGCTGTTCTCTCCTTGAAAACTCCTCCTGCAGAAACACATGCTGTCAAGAAGGCACCACTCCCTGTTGTTCCTCTGTGTAATAAATCTCCTTTGTACTGAGAATTTGGTGTCTAGGTTTGTTATGTGCTGACTCTGAGGCCCATTTCACTATGAATGGAACCAACTTCCAAGAGTTCTCTAAGACTAAAGAAAACTCGGTCTCTGATGTGGAACATAAACTTATGTGAGCTAACAGTGAAGGGATTCAGTTATGTGTTGATTTTCCTCAAAGTATTTTCTTATGTGGTGTGTTTCTTTTAAATATAAGTTGTACCATATTGAACCTAACATTTATCCCCTTGTCCTTTGTGGAAAAACTCTTTACATTCACTTTACCAAAGAAAAGCCATGAGAGCTGGGCATGGTAAACATAAGCTTAAAATCACAATGCTTATGAGCTGGTCTGGGTAACACTTGGTAATCCTGTCTCAAAACAGAAAGTTAAATAGTAATTCCAAAAATGATATGAAAGGTGGCAAAGAAAAACTTGCTGTTGATTTCCTACAATAAGTATTGACATTGATAACCCCAAACTCAGAACAACAATCACAAATTGAGAGTCGACTGTGAATCTAACCTGTTGCTGATGGTAACTTCGAGTCTCACGTCATATTAGATGACTTCCTTTTCCTATCTAGCTCACTCTTTTAATGCCAGATATGCAGGCAGGACATTATTACCATACCAACAACTCCCACAGGTGATGGAAATCTGAGAGGAAGGTGAGTTTTTGGAGCAAATTGCCTCTGGAGTGTGGAAGGGCTGGCAGGCATTTATAGAGATGATCTCTTAAATAATATCTGGCCAGTTTTCTTGAAAAATGAAAAAAAGGAGGAGGGAACGGAATGAAGAACAGAAGGAAGAGGAGGAGGAGGAAGAGAAGGAGGAGGAGGAGGGAGAGGAGGAGGAGGAAGAGAAGGAGGAGGAGGAGGAGGAGGAGGAGGAAACAAATAGAACTAGAAACCATTATGTCATGAAAATAACCCTGACTCAGAGAGACAGTGCTAAGTGTTTTCTCTCCTGGTGCACTCTATATTTTAGTTTTTATGTACATATGTGCATACGTGAGGGGAGTATGCCATAGCCCTGGAAATGGGACCATAGAGGGGGAACCTGAAGGGAGGACAAGAAGGTGACAAAATACATGTGCTGTGAAAACAGAAGATGGGGGGGTGCGGAGGTGTGGGGGGGATGCAGGGGGGGCCAGTAGGAGGGAATAAGGGGCACAGAAGAGGAAGAAGGAAAGACTAAAGAAGTGAGAAAGAATGAAGGTGGCGGAATGAAGCCCATCAATCACTTCGTATGCTAATTAAAGCAAATACAAAGTCTTGTTTTGTTTTGTCTTTTCAAAAGGGAAGGTCTGTGCGCTGAACATCCCCCCCCCCCCAGCTGTTTCTGCTTGGAGGACGCCTCCACAGTTCCTAAGCACTTAAAAGGCAGTGGCACACCCGCTGCTCCTCAGAGGTTTTCTTTGGGCACCCCTTTTCCACAGGGAGCTAGTGTTCGCACCCCCTCCTTCAAAAGACCTCCTGTGAGATACAGGTTTGATCCTTGCTCCCAGGAGTCTGGCTCTTAGGAGATTTGTTGCTTGTGAAGCAAACAGCATTTGTTTGTTTGCAGGAAGAAAGGGAGGGTTTTACTGAAGACCCTTTAAAAGTTTTTAATCTGTGGCCATTTTGTTCAAAAGTAGGGAGATGAGCTCCACATTTCATGAAAATGCTGATAAGAAACACAGAAGGAACAGCATAATCTGTGTCTTGGTGCACCAAATACAAAGCACCAGATACTTTGCTTTACCCAGGAAACTTGAATCCCTTCCTTGTGCCACCGTGTCAGGCATCTTACTGGGACTATCTTACGGACAAGGGGACTGAGGGCCACAGCCAGTTAGCAAACGTCTCGACAGCCACATGTAATAAAACATCTGATGCAGTTCTGTCAGACACTGAGCCCTTGCTGCAAGCAACTCCATTAAACTCCTATTGCAGTATCAGTTGAATTAACCTATTTAGCCTTGAGTCAGGCGTTATTAAATGTTGCATTATGTTATCAGAAATAGAAATCATTTGCGGAGTTTATAGAGTCACAGAACATTAGAAGCCGAAGAAACTCTTAAGTGTAATCTAATTTCAAGTTTGTTATTATAGAGACAAGAAAATTATTTTGAAGAGGGTTAGGTAATTTCTTCAAGGTCAAGCTGGCTGGCTAATAGCTCAGCCAAGACAAAAGAACCTGGTTCTCTGATGACGTCCCTATTTTAGTGGCTCTCGCCTCCATCCATGGCTACAGAGGAAGATGAGCCTGGCAGGCTGAGGAAGAGCACTCATGCCACAGAGCTGTGAGAAACCCAGTGACATCAAGTTCAGATTCTCCCTTTTGATACAGTCTCCTCCCAAATTACACTCTTTCCTGTGTGTGTGTGTGTGTGTGTGTGTGTGTGTGTGTGTGTTTACCATAATTCCTGTAGAGGTAATTAGGTGTAGAATTCATCCCAAAACTTTAATCAAGATAAAAAGCCCCCAAAACAGGTGCATTGTATTGCTAAGCATCTAGCCGTATGTATTTTCCTCCTGAGCCTATAGCATCTTTGCAGCCCACTGGTATATGTTGGATAAAACTAAATGGAGCAAACAGAGTTTCCACATTTTACATTGGTGAATTTAGTCTCTTCTCTTTATATTCCATTACATTCTCTTTATATTGCACTACAGAATGCAACCCTCTCTCCTCTCCACAGTCATGTTTCACAGCCTGATATTTTTCATAACTCCTCGTGTTAGTTACTTTATGTGCGGCTGAGACGACAGCACATGACAAAAGCAATTTAAGAAAGGAAGTTCTATTTTAGTTCACTGTTTGAGGATATGGCTAATGTGGGAGGGAAGTCAAAGGGGTGGGACTTTGAGGTGATTGGTCACTGTATCACAGTCAGAAAGCATAGAGAAATGAAAGCTGATACTAGGCTTGCTTGCTCTTTTCTATGCAATCAAGATCTCCAACCAGTAGAAATGTATCCTGTCATTTAGAGTGGGTCTTCTGGTTTCAGTTACTCTAATCTAGAAATTACCTCACTGATATGCTTAGAGGTTTGCTCCTAGAGGATTTTAGGTTCTGTTATATTGATGATCAATATTAATGATTTCACTTCTATATGCACTACATTATTCTAGGAGCTATAGGAATAAAGGAAAAAGGCTATATGGCTATTATTGCATCTGTCTAGATTATTTTGCCCTCGGGTCTTTATTTTTTATTTTTTAAATTTTTATATGTATGAATGCCATCTGTGCAGTGGATCCCCCGGACCTGGAGTTACAGAGTGTTACGGGTGCTCAGAAGGAAATCTGATTCCTCTGCAAAGGAAGCACATTCATCTACCCACTGAGCCATCTCTCCACCCCCTGTACCTAGGTCATTAGAGGGCCAGCCCCCTCCTCTTAGAGCTACCTCTCCTTGTCATCACCAGGTGAGTCTTGATGACTTCCAACTTCATCCATCACCAATTTCCTAGTGAACCTTTAGCATATCAGCTGCTTGTAATGATGTGAAGGCATGGCATAGGCTCCTGTGTGAAGCCATTGCTTTCATTCAATCACTACTTGCTTATTTTCTCTCCTCTCTAGTACATAAACTCCAGAGCGGTAGATTTTTCTTCTGCGTCATTCATCATATACGTAGCACGTAGACCAATGTCTAAATAGAGAGAAGCTACTGTAGAAATAAATGGCTAAACCTAAAATCCATTCTTAGGAACCAATCAATCAAGCTGCAAAAGTGAAGCTTATATATTTGTAGAGACTGAAAATAACCCAGAATACGACTGTGATGGGTGATTTTGACTGTCAATTTGAAGGCATTAGAAATAAATAACTAAACTACCAGGAATAGCTGTGAGGAGTCATCTAGGTTAGGTTAACCGGGGTAGAAAGGCCTGCCCTAAATACGTGTGGAAACATTCCATTAGCTGGAGGCCATAAGAAGAAGAGAATGACCTGTGCACCAGCACATCTGAAATGCGGAGCCCAAATAAACGCTTCCTGAAGCTGCCTTTGCCAGCTATTCAGTCAGTCACAGCATGAGGTCAGTAACTAATACAAGTCAACGACAAGGCTGCATAACAAATACTTTGCTTTTCTACTGTCGGATCTAGACACCAGGGTTATCCTAGCAACCAAAATACTGTCTGGGTTAAGATATGAAATTATTTGACAAGCTGTGGTGCCCAGAGGGGCAAAGATGACCATCTTGTCTTAAATATAGTTTGAAGCAATCTAGATATAGCTTGCTTGAGATAGTTGGAAAGATAGTGTTGCCTAGAGTACAAAGCTAAGCACCTTTAATTCTGACTGATGTGTATTTCAGAATCTCTTCAGTGTCCAAGTGCTTAAGACAGTCCACTATGGCACGCCAGCTGCTTCTGCACACACGCTTACTAATGAATGGCCTACTCAAAGCCACGTCTCCAGCCAAGCTTAGTTCTTCAGCCTGTACCACTCCTTTGCAGAAAGGACACCAGGAGAGAGCCCTGCATGGTACCAGTGCTGAAGTTTGTTGCTTAAAACGGTGAGAGAACATTCTGCCTGTTGATCTTTGAGAAAGTATACACAATGTGTTCCTGGGATGAACAGCTTTGGTGTCATCTGGAAGTGGGCTGGAATGCAGCATCTGAGGCCCCACCTAGGCTAACTTAGTCAGTTTCCATTTGAAAGAGATCCTATGCAATGCACGTGCACATAAAATTCTGAGAATCATTGCTGGGGTTGGGGAACTGCTGGTACCCAATACTCTGACGAAAAATAATTCCTCAACAAGCTACCCAAATCCAGAAAATTAAAAGAGAATGGCAGAGCATCCACCATGCACCTAGCAGAGCTGGACATCTCTTCTTGGTGGGCTCATCTTAGATCAATTTCCTGACTTTGGTGATTTCCTGATCTCACTTTGAACCCTTTTTGTAATGTGTACTTGATTGGTAACATGCATGTGTGTGTGTATGTGTGTATGTGTGTGTACACATATGTGTGTTTGGGGACCAGACATCAACTTTGGATGTTATCCCTGAGGTGTCATTTTCCTTGTCTTTTGAGATGAAGGAACGCACCAAGTCAGTTGGGTTAGTTTCCCGGAAAGTTCTGGAGCTCTGTTGTGCATCCTCTTCAGCACTGAGAAGATCAGCATGTACCATCATGCCCAGCTCTTTTTCATCTTTTATATTTTTAATGTAGGTTCTAGGGATTGAACTCTGGTCCTCATGTTTGTTTGAAAGTGCTGTGCCAATTCAACTCTCTCCCAGCCTTGCAGACATTCTTTCTCGGCCTGACTGGCTACCCATTAGTCTTGTAACTACATACAAATTACCAAAGCTCTGTGGAAATTTTCTTTCTATAAATGGGGGAGGGCAGGACTTCAGTGATCTGTCTGCTAGAAAATTAAATGAGCAAAGCTACATTGTGTGTATAGCAGGTTATCCGGCTGAGAACAGCATTCAAAACAGTCATTATTGGGAAATAGTATTCTTATTGATATCCTTCCTCAATTTACAGATTCCATTTACTCTGAGCTCATTGTATCAGAATCTAAGGAGCCAAAGCCTCAAACTAGATGTTTGCACATATGTTTAGGAAAGCTTAGAGAGTCTTTCAGAGGCCCTGCTTATGGCACAGCCACGCTTAGATCTGGTAGCTCCTTCTGCAAATCTGTAGATGCCACAGAACAGCATAATTCTCCTTGTCCCTTCTTAGATTACTGCAGGCTTTTACATGAAGCAGACCCTTAGCAAATGTTTGCTGAATGACTAAATGAATCATTTAGAGAAAATAGCCATATGCCATAATTGCTTTGCTACTTGAGGGCTAACTTTGTTGTTGCAAATATACACAGAAAGAGCCTTTGGAGATGGTTTGCAACCTAAGGGTCATAAAACAAAACATTACAGAAAATTTAATGACTATTTTTCATCAGATTTCTGTAAGCTTGTGTCTTTAACTTGGTCACATTTTCAAGGCATTGCAATCTGGGACGTTAGCCTGAAAACCACACTAGTGTAAAATATATGAGACCAGATTTCAGCCGACCAGCACTCAGCCTGGCATCTGAAGGCTAACCCCTGATGCAGTGGCTGCTCTTGCGACAGCTGGAGCAGGGATCTGTTTACTACCCTGGGAAAGGGACTGGTCAAATCTGTCCAAGACCAAGGCCACACAACAGCAAAGCAGAGAAACGTGGAAAATCTGATCCTGAGTGGAGGAGATACAATGCCACAGAGGTGAATTTTTACCTTTTTTGCCTCTAATTTGACCACTGATGGCATAGAACTGGAGATCATAAGATGGGACAAACTCTCACCCAAATTTCAGAGGAAAACAAAGGCATCCTGCCCAGCTTTCCCCATGGGAAGAAGGCAACTGTATTGATAGCAGTGTGCATTATGCACTAGCATTATGGACTATGCAATAAAGACTAAGCATTATGGACTATGGATTACGGACTACGCATTACAGACTAGCATTATGGACTAACAGTCAAAGCAGAAAGAAAACCTTGCGTATTGCAATTCATCAGCCTAGATGGCCCAGCTGATATGCAGCAAAAAACACTGGTCAGGAATGCAAAATGGCCAAAGGTGGCATCTCAAGTAACAATGCAAGTCATATTGGAAAAGGAGAGAAAGAAAGGCCTACAGAACCAGCTCTGGGCTGAAGCATTAACAAATAAAAGAAAGACAGGAGCTGTGCTGGATGAGTGAGTAGGGGATTAAGGCTAAGACTATAAAATACTTATCTGAGGGAGGACCACTGGGTTTTGATCACTCTCCTGAGATCCACAGATCTATAGCTTTATACTGTTTCTTCTGAAGTGAGGGAAGGTAAATTGCTCATTCTTTTCCCAATCTGTGGGTGCTAATTGTACACCAGACCCTCTTGGGGATAAAGACTTAGAAACTAATAAAATGTGGTCATGATGCTTTGTATTTCTTCCCAGACTTCTGGCCAGAGTTCAGGGATTTGTTTTTTTCTTTTCCTTTTTTCTTTCTTTTCATTGGAAGAGGGGTTGCTTAATGTTTTTTATTCAAAATCTCACATAACCCAGGCTAGCTATAAGCTTGCTGGGTAGCTGAGGATAACCTTCAGCCTTTAATTCTCCTGTGTCCACTTCCCAAAAGTTGAGATGACAACCAAGCTGCAGCTGAGCTATGTGTAGAAACATTTTGCTTTTAGAGGTTAACTTTTATCAGTTTTTCAAGATAACATAAAATTTTCAGAAAATATGCTTTAGTTTTCTAAAAGTTTTTACTATAGAAAAGGTATATATTTTTGTAGGAAATGAAATATAAACATTCTCACAATAAAAAAAATCCTCTATTATACTTATCACTAATCAATCTTGGAGCAAACAGCTAGACAATGTGCTCTTCTATATAAATGAAGTGATTTTGAGATTACATATACATTATATATATATATTTACTTAATGTGTATATTTGTGTGTGTAGGCATAAGTTATTATGTAATTCAAATGCTGATTTTTGCACCCCCACATCTGGTTGAATCCTTGTTCTGAGAGTCTCCTGTCTCAGTGTGGTGTAAACACTGCTCCCCAATTGTTCCCTGATGTCCCAATAAAGCAACTTACAGCCAATCACTGAGCAGGGAAGAGAATAGGGCTAGACTTCCTGAGAGTAAGGAGAGAAGGAGTTAGAAGAGGAAGTAAGGGATTCAGCCCCTGACAGAGGTCCAGGAGCGAGGAGAAAGATTCAATTGGAGCAGAATAGCCATAAAATGCAAGTATCTTAGGGACTTTGGCAAAGAGGAAGCCAGATTACCTTAAAGGGTTAAGAATAAAGTAATAACTGCTCAGTTATTGTGTTGTGACGCTTGTTTAGCAAATAATATCATAGAGTCTCAATTATTTGAGTGATAGCGGGTTAAGAGAGAAACTAAGAAACAAACACAATTATATAAAATTAACTTTAACATGTGTGAATGTATATATACATATATATATATATATGTCCATCTCTATATGGGTCTATATGTAGATAGGAATATAGTTATACAGAGAGAAAAAAGTTAAAAGACTTTGTATGTATATTTATGTATATATGTATTTGGATACAAACATCACACACATATGTATAAGATTGGATCCTAATTTAACTCTTCTACAATTTTTTTTCATATATTTATAAATAATGAGGAACAGAATCTCCAGTTGTCTAGAGAATAAACTAGTAGCGACCTGGTAGTGAACTCTCTTCTTGCCTCTGGTGAGTAGATTACTAGGAAACAAGATTTGGGTGGTGGGATTTGTTTCTTGCTTTATGCACTTTGAATGTTTTAAACAAATACACTTAAAATTCAATATAGGAATATAGTTAATGCTGCCAAGGCCATCATTTTGGGAGACAGTCCTACACGGAGACAACAACACTGAGGAGTGTGAAGAATGTTGCGATGAGCCTACGAAGCGTGAGAGAAGCAGGAAACACACAGCGAGATCTGTGCTTGGAGTCAGGAAGGCCCTGTGGAAGTGCTGTCACTCTAGTTAGTTCTTGCAGAGTGGAATGGAGATCCAGGATGGTGGGCAAGCTTGGGTAGATGGATAGCCCCAGGCTTCAAGGCTCAGAAGTCCAAAGAGCTTCAGTGCCAAAGCAGGATCCTAGGGAGCCCCTGTTCTCTTTTCTAGACCCCAGCCCTGCAGGCTTCGGCCCACTGAGCCTGGATCTGCACTTCTGCTCTCCAGAACTAGAAGACTGTGCATCTACGTTAAGACTTACGCAATCTTGCGTAATTTGTTACAGCAGCCACAGGAAACTGATACAGTGAGTAAAGCTGTACTTCTCATGCTGAGACAGCAGGATCGAGTGAGCATACGGTTTCAAGCTGAGGAGCAATGCCATTAAACTGCATTTTAAAAAGGTAACAGATGGTGAGGTTTAGAATGCAGTGAAATAGCAGGAAACAGAATCAAAGGAGTTACAGGAAGAAACCATTTAAATGGTGTTGTTATTGATGCAACAATAACTGTACAGATTTACAGGCACAGCATGACGTGTTGACTGATGGATAATATGTACATGCACGATGTTATGTTTGATGTAATAATCAAAGCAAGGTGATTAGTATAGCCATCACCTAAAATGTTGATCACTTATTCATGAAGAATACACTAAAATGTTCACTAATAGCTATTTAGAATATGATAGCATTACATTTAATTATATTCACCCAACTGTGCAGCACAAATCTGGACTTAACTCCTGCTATCTATCATAGCACACCATGCACCATCCTCTAACTCTTTCTCCTTCCCCTTTACTCTCTTGAATCTGAATCAATAGCAGTTGATATTGTAAATTTAGCTTTGAAAAATGCAAAATAGGAGACCTGATGAGAAAATATGTAGGTGGTGAGGAGGTCAAAACTCCATAGTGGTTGAATGCAAAGGATGAAAAGCACCAAGACACTGTCAATGTTGCGCCATACACAGAATCAGAATCTAGTGGCTACAGGGAAACCAGGTGTTGATCACTCCTGCTCTGGAAGGAAAGGGAAGATCCAGATGAAAGATGAAAGGGGGCTGGAGAGACGACTCAGTGCTTGAGAGCACTTGTTGCACTTTCCGAAGACTAGCGATCAGTTCCTGGCATCCAAATTGGGTGTCTCACAACCACTAGTCAGCTCTAGCTTCAGAAGAGCTGATGCCTTCACTAGGTCTCTATAGGCACTGTCACACTTGCGGATCTACACACACACACACACACACACACACACACACACACACCACACCACACCACACACACCACACACACACCACACAAATACACACCATACACACATAGACAGACAGAGAGAGAGAGAGAGAGAGAGAGAGAGAGAGAGAGAGAGAGAGAGAGTAAAATAAATCTTCCAAAAAAGGAAAGATTTGCATCCTTATTATAGATGTAAATGCTTTCTTTAAAGGACTCAGGGCAAAGGGGATGAAAATAAAGATTAAGAACATAGGAAGAGAACATGAACAGAACAGCAGTAGGAACATCAGTGAAGAGAAGATTTTTAAGGAGTGGCATGATGATAGAAAAGTCTATAGATAAGATGGATGGAGTGGTCATAGAATAAATGCTAGTGACACTCTGATTAAAAGGTCCTTGATTTTCTCCTCTAGTGCTGTTAAAAAGCAGTTGGAAGAGTGAAATGAAGTCAATGAAAGGAAGCAGAGAAATGACACAAAAACTCTTAGGAAATGTATTGAGAATATGTTTAAAGTAAACAGTCATTTAAAAAGGGCTCACATTTGTGAGAAGATGAGTTTTCAAAGATTCGGCATTGGGAAAGAGAAAATCTGGCTGCTGAAGAGGTTGTAAAGATTTAAAAAGGACACAACTAATGAGCAAGGGGTGAGGAGAGAGAAGAAGGTTGGGAGCCAAGACACAGGCAGAGACGTGGGTCTGAGGTGGAAGAACTTCCTGTTCTCGGTGCTCAAGGGCAAAGAATAGTGAAAGAAGAAAACAACTAACTTTACAGATTTATGGACAGGGGCAAAGGCTATTGGGAAATTCTACTCGCCATTGTGTTCTTTTGTGAAAAAGAAAGTGAAAGCGATCAAGCGATCAAGTCTAATCTTAGATGTAAGAAAAGGAAGTGTATTTTTCCCACAGGTTTCCACAATTTTCATGTAAAGATATTTAATCCAAATACTAGGCTACACAATGGTATCATGAAAAGTTAAAACAAAACAAAACAAAATAAAAACAAAAAAACTATTGAATGGAAAGCTGCCCTCTAACAATCTGGCCGAAAGCAAGCATCTCTGAGTTTTCATCAGCCGTGGAACTAATGCTGCATGCTTGCAATGGTGCCCACATAAAAGCCCAAAACAGAAGGGTTTTTACATCAGTTATTACCACTACTATAACCACTGGCAACAGCTGCACGAAACCATAACAACAACAGCAACAAACGATCGTGTTTTAGACTGAAGGGAGACCAGTGTCCAACAGGACAAACAACAGCACAGATGAATCTTGTAGCTTACAGAGAAGTCTCAAGAATGGGTGTACACCAAGGTAAAGATGGACAGTGGTCATTGGTGACTGCTTACAAGTCGGGCATAACTAAAACAAACTGAAATGATTGGACACATTTTAAAAGGTAAGTGGCAAGCAAGAAGTTACATAAACCGTATTCTGAGAAATCAAGGTAACAGTTGGACTGTGGCAAAGCTGGGCCCTGAGTGGCAAGAGTGGCTTCCCATGAAGAGAAGCAACGCACCATGCCAAAGCTAGGACACATTTCCCTACTAGGCTCAGTATTTATTTTTAAGGACACTGCCGTGCTGTGCCTGGAGAGAAGCAACGTGTAAAGGCAGGAGCTTGGCGAAAGAGCAGATGTTCATTTCCCAGAAATCTGGCCTTGTGATTCAGTCCCTGGCTTCTGGAATAGAGACTTGAGACAGCTTTGCTAGCTGGAACTGATCTTATCTACGCTCGCTTGTACTATGCTGTTCTCTTGGCAAATTGGAATCAGAGCATTGTTCACATTCCAAAGTTTGAGAAGTCCAAGGTTGCGTCTTTGGTGGACTCTGGCTTGGGGGACCATTCCTACAGTGGCGGGTAGCCCAGAGATTAATCTTTTGGTCCTGGGGCAAAGATGCCACCCAGAAAAGAAGCCATAACACATCTGCATCCTGTTGAGCAAGGAACACAGGGCTTGGTATGGAGCTCACAGAAACAAGAACTCTCAAGCCAAAGCCGTAATTGTCCTTTTGGTGGAACTGAAAGAAGAGGGTCCCTAGTCTCAGTGGAAGTTTTGATCCATGAGTGTTAAGGTGTTCAGTTTCTTGAGTTTCGTGTATCAGTTTAAGATGTCCCCATTAGCAGCTTGTACATCCATAAGTAGCTCTCACCAGAATACCAAGCAGATCAGCTCAGGGGAAGTCCAAGAATGGCAATGCTAAATCAGTCTCGATATGATTATAAATACTTAGGACAGCACCACTACCATACAACAAAGTGACTTCTGAAGACTTGAAAGTTTTCAGGATATTATACTTATTTAGACTGGCCATTCACTCGCTGTTCAGAGAGTGGGGACAAGGGTAGGTTTTTAATCCCGCCATCCATTAAAACATTCCTTCAAAACACAAGTCAATAGGGAAAATGGAAAATAAACCTAAACATTGTGCAAGATGGAATGAGAAGGGGCTTAGGATGTCATTCCTGTGAAGGTTAAGAGGCAGTATGTTGGGGTCACTGTGGGTAAAGGACCGGAACATTCTCCTTCTTTCCACCTGTTCTGCTGCTGTGGAATGGATGGTGGCTGTAAACCATTAGTGAATACTGTGTAGTAACTATCACAGTGAACATATAGTTACTATTCCATCCTACTTTATATAATATCCTCCTTTTGAGATTTGATATTAGCAAACTGACTAAGAAAATCTGAAGATAAGCACACAGAGATGAGGGCAATCTGAATAACCCTTTTCCTCTGGTGCCTTTATGTTTGGCCATACAGATTGTATATGGGCAGATAGTACTTTTGCCACTGAGCAGGCCACTCACCTTTACTGATGTCTTCATACTCCAGCCAGAGTCGCCGCTGGACTTGCTTGTTTGGGTACCATATGGAACAGGATTCCTCAAAGCCATAGATAGCTTCCTGGATGTAATGGTTACCAAACTGATCCAACAAGGCCACAAAATCTGCACGAGATGTAGCCCCATCCAAGGAGTGGAGAGCATTGCTGAAGGCTATGGGAGAACATCACCCAAGAGTAAATACGGATGGGAACTCACCTGTTGGGGTTATATGGATTCCTAGGCAACTTGTTCCCATATGTGACTATGTGAGCTAAAGTGACATTTGAGAGTTAAGTAGGAATAATATCATGCATTTCTGTTTAACTGAAATAAATATTCCTGTTCCTAAATAGGTATCTTTTCAAGTATGTTGGTTGCTTTGTTAATTTTATGCAAGTTAAGCAGAGGAGTGCAAATTCTGACTCCTGAAACCATTAAGTAAATGGTTTTGTGTCCCCTAAAACTGCAGTTCATGACATTAAATCAATTTAGCTGGTTCAATTAATAGCATTTTAAAAATAGAAAGAGAGCAGCACAGTCTAAAATAGAAACATAAATACTAGCAGGGAACATTTCACATCACAAGATGAAGTATTGTTTTATGATGTATGTGTTGTGTGAGTGTGGGTGTGTGAAGCACAAGGTCATACAATATATATAATTACAAATTATATATAAATATGATATATAAATATATAATATATATGGGTAGAGACCATGATGACTAATACTGATTGTCAACCTGACAGAATCTGGAATCATTTAGGTTAATGAGCTTCTGAGCATGTCTATGAAGAAGTTTCTAGATTAGGGTAGTTGAGGTGTGTCCAGGTTGGTTTTGTAAGCCTGACACAAACCTGGACATAAAGAAGAAGGAGAAGAAGAGGAGTAGAAAAAAGAGGTGGAGAAGGAGGAGGAGGAGGAGGAGGAATATTGAGGCAATGTCTCCATAAGAGTTGACTATAAGCAAGTCTGTTGGGAATTTTCTTTATTGATGATTAATGTGGGATAACCTAACCCATTGAGGGCAGTGTTAAGCTTTGGCAGGTGGGCTTCAGTTGTTTAAGAAAACAGTCTGAGAAAGTCATCAAGGAGCAAGCAAATAAGCAGCATTCCTCCATGGCTTCTGCTTCAGTTCCTGCCTGGAGTTCCTGCTTCAGCTTTCTTCCACGATGGACTGTTACTTGGGAAGTATAAGATAAAACAAACCCTTTCCTCCTGAAGTTGCTTTTGGGCATGGTGTTTTGTCACAGCAACAGAATAATAAGTGACGGGGGTGGGAAGACATACCCTAACTCTAGCTCTGCGTGGTACCATTCCATGGGCTAGGGTGCTGGGCAGAGTACAGAAGGAAAGCGAGTTGAATACCAGCATTCATCCCTCTCTGCTTCCTACGTGCAGACACATGTGACTAGGTGTCTCCTCATCCTGCCTCCGTGCTACCTCTGCTGCGATGGTGAGGCAAAACAAACAAACCTTTCCTTAAGTGAACTGTGCCAGGTGTTTCTGTCATAACAATGAGTAAACTAAGGAATGCAGGGACCAAAAAAGCTTGTAAAACATTTGACTAAGAAATGGGTAATGAAAAAAAAGTAAAAAGGTAAAAAAAAAAAAAAAAAAAAGAAAGAAAGAAATAGGTAATGGAAGATAACAGAAGCCGGGCACAGTGTCTCACGCCTATGATCCCAGGACTCAGGAGGCAAAAACAGGTGGATCTCTGTGAGTTTGAGGCCAGCCTCATTGACAAAGTGAGTCTAGGACAGCCAAGGATACACAGAGAAACCCTGTTTCAGAAAAGAATGAAAAGATAATGGAAGAAAAGAGGTAAGAAAGGAAAAACTGCTTATATTCTATTTTATATATGTCAATGAAGCAATGCTTATATTTTATTTTAGGAAAACCAAAGGCTAGCCTGGTCTACAAAGCACATCCAGGAGAGCCAAGGCTCCACAGAAAAATCCCTGTCTCAAAAAAAAGCAAAACAAAACAAGGCATATAAGATACACCTTGTAACTTAATCTGTGCCTAGAAAAGAATCTCATTCTATCCATTTGCTCAGAAGAAGCAATCTGAGCGCATGGGTTGAGTGCCTCACAGAGTGTCTATGCGTTAACCTGATTCTGAGCTTCATGGTTCCTTTGGAATAAAATTCCCAGACGTAGGGGAAGGCAGAGGGAAGGCATACTCTAGTGCTCACCCTGAGAGACAGCTGCTTGGTTGAGTTTGATGTGGTACATCACAGACCGAACCTTCCAGTGTTGCCGCACCGGGTAGCCAGACACCTCACTGAAGTTCACCATCCCTGGGGACAGAGGAGACGAAAGGTCAGTGTGTGAGGCTGATTCACAAGTTCCGAGTTGAAAGGCATGACCCAGCTCAATTAAGTTAAGGATGTAATGGTGAGAAAATTATAAAGTGCTCTTTGATGAAGAGACTTTCTAGAAGCATAGTTGTAACAACCATCTTCTATTGAACTCTTGCTCTCTGCTGGGCATTTTGCTAAGCACTTTGCATATGTTAAGCCATTTGATCCTTGTCCTATAGGTGTTAGCATCTGCACCTGCCAAATGAAGAGTCTGTGATGTTGGGAGGGTTCCTACATAAAGTACCCAGGACACTAGGTTAAGCCAGGGTGAGCTCCCAGAAGGGCCTGGACCTAGGACCAGAGTCCTTACTCATTCTATTGTAATATCTAAACAATAAATTTAAATTCAACACTAGACTTAACCATAATGCCAGATTCTTAGTGTCTAAAAAAATATTTGCAGTAATTGACTCAGTTCACGTATCTGTAACATCGATTTTTCTGTCTCGTTTAACTGATTTATATTTGGTATTTACACTTTAATTATTCTGAGGCTGATAATGCTTATTTCTCCTTTACCAGAAGGGATAGTGTCAGGGTAACTAAGTCGTTAAAGGGTAGTGACAGCCAAATATCGAGAGTCGTCTATGTACCAGGCAATACATTTAAGGAGCACCTTTCCCTATGAGAAAATACGGACTCTGAGACACTAAGTCTGTTGCCCAAGGTCCTCTCAACATGTGTCTCCTAGGAGACTTTACACATGTTATCAATGATACTCTTTTCCTTAAGAGCTGGGAGACAAAATTCCTCAATTTGAATTCTAACCTTTACCATAAATTTGAAATGTGACAGAAACAAAATAATTAGGCCTCAGGAAATAAAATAATGCCTTCTTAAGTTTATATTTTAAAAAACAATTTTAGCTTCCTTTCTGTGCCTGACATTTGTTATATAGATGCCACACGTGTGTTTATGTGTGTGCATATATGTATACATATGCAAATACATACAGCAAGTGTATATATACTATGCATAACATATAGAAAGTATGTGCACAAATATGGCAGTGAAATAGCCATACGCTTCCTCAAACTAAATCAACCAACTTAATAGCAAAACTGAATGAAAAGTGGGCAGGATTAATTAGCTGCTTGTCAACTCTGATCAAATTAGGTGAGTAATTACCAAATTTCCAATTTTGTGTGAATCATATGGGAATAATTATTGGTAAGGTAAAAAGAAGAAAGGTCAGGAAAAGTTGCTTAGTGAAGTGATTGCTTAAATTGTATCTCAGGTAATCAAAGAGAAGTTTCATGCACTGAAGAGAAGGTCTGGGGTGTCTGCATTCAAATGTTTATCTTTCAAGATATGACTTCTTCTGATGATAGTCACGCGACTGCAGATTTTGGCCTTCAACCTCTCTATTGACCTAAAAGGCACGCATAGGAAGTTCAGACTTAACAACTGTAAGACTTCATTACCTTAAACATAGAATTCCCTGGCATAGAAAGCATGTGTGCAGTGCGGAGCCCTTCCATACAGAGTCCACATCAGCACATTCACTCTGTTGCTATCTGAAAAAAAATGCCCATTTATAAAACACACCAAGTCTAACAGATACATATTTTTAATAATAGGGGAATGGATCCCGTGAACTATGTCCTATTAGGAAAAGAAAAAATAGACCAGTAACCAGATGACCTGGCCACCAAGGTTTGCAGTGTTGCTACAGCTGAAAGTTTCAGAATGACAATTACATTGACGCCTGCCACTTTTCCTTCTTACAACCCAAGTAGCTTCTGTCGGGCTACGTGGCTATGAGACATTTTGGTTCCCAGACGTTTAATCTGCCAAGGCAGAGGGATGGCTGAAATAAACTCTGGTTTCCTTTTCAGTCCTGTGATTTCAAATAGCTGTACATATGACTTGAGGCAAGTGGTGCAAACGTTTCTGTTTTCATATCTGAAAAGTGGGGCTGGGGGCATTTATCCCATTTACTATACGGGTAGGTGGCCATAACAGAATAAAGTTAGGAGTGTAAGACAGTGTGGAGGAGAATAAAGTAGCATGTGCATGCATGTTCCTGTGATATTGTCACTTTTCTCCCTTCCTCCTCCCCACAAATATATGTAAACTTGACATTTTTTAATGCGTACATTGCTGTGACCTTATAGACTGCACTTCAGAACTACACAGAGAGTTTAAGAATAGGGATGATGGCATCTTATCTCTACTCAAGATGAGCTAACTAGACTAGATGTGCTTACTTAATGGCTAAACACAATTCCAGTGGCGGTGCTTAGGCTCCACTGCAGTCAGTGAAGCGGGTGCATAACTGTTGGTGCTTGTGAAGTATCTGCCTATGCCTATTTACAGATAGCTCCTCCCTAGTTAAAAAGGAAGAATAAAGTACTATTTTCCAGCTGAGTCATGTGTGTTTTTTTCTCAGTGTGTCCTTGAAATACAGTCAGGTTTATTTTATTATCATTTTTGAAACATATTTGCACCAAACGGCTATTTTTCCAAAACAAAAACAAAAAACAAAACAACAACAAAAAAAACCCTCCATGTTTTTTTGAGAATGGGTACTGGTTTTATTTTATGTGTTTTAAACTATGCTTGAGTTGCTGAACATATCTCTGTCGAATCTGAGAAGGGGGAAGAGAGAAGGGAAGGAACCAGAAGAGAAAGAGAAAGGGAGAGAAGGGCAAAGGAAGGAGTGTACAAACGGACAGAAGACAGAACAATACAGAAGAAGAACACTACCCAAATCTACCGCGAGCACTCGGGGAAACCATCCCAACCCATTGTCTCTACTAACAGAAAGCACACTGAAAACCCATAAGTCAGTTGCGTGGAAGTCAGACCCTCTCAAGCATACTACATAGGAAGCCCAGTGATTATTCTTATGACAATTTCATTCATACACCCAGGATCTTATTAACAACTGAGTACCCACTATGTCTCCCTAGGCAACGGCATAGGTCCCAGTTAGCTTTCCTACAGGTTCCGCACATCAACAGCTGCCAGTCATACTTGCACCCTTCCCCTTCCTCTTCACGAAGGTTCCCTGCTTTCCTTCCTACTTTTGAGGCTGTGCCAAGACACACAGGATAGCTGCTGTGTTCCTTGCTATCACCAGCCCGGGATAAATAGCTGTTACCTGTTTCCATCTGGCTGGCCTTCCTTTATGTCCATGCAACCTGTAACAATGAAAGGCCCGGGAGCTTAACTGTTATTCCGAAGACGCCAAGATTTATAAATCAGTATTTCGAGTGTGTTATTTAATAATTCTGCCAGATGGTCTGTGTGCAAAGGATTCTCTAATTAAATAGGATTGGGAATCACTGGGTTAAATAAAGTGAGAGGGATTTCTTGCCTGCAGGCTTGCTAATACTAAGGTGATGTAAATTACTGAGGGGAGGGTGCCATGCCACATGCAGCTTTCCTGAATGTATTTGAAGTCAGAACCGGGTTGTGAATAGAACTTCGATTTTTCATGAAAAGACAAAGCAAAAAAAAAAAAAAAAAAAAAAAAAAAGAAATGCTGAGACAGAAGACTCTGAAGATCACTTTAGCTCTAAAATCCTCCGAGCTTGTAGGTCCAGGAGGATTATGACCCATAACAACACCGAGTGTGACAGGATAAAAGATTGGCTGTATCACTGCATGGAAAGTTATCACTAAAATGTTGCCAGAAGTAGCTGGAAAATATGGAAGGTATTTGGTCAGCCATCTCTTTCTTCGATCCTTCTAGTTGTTCTGGGCTTTAAAAATACAAAGGAAAGAGCTCCATCTTTGCTTATATCACAGATAGACGTGCCCTTGTTCTAACTAGCTCTGCTTAACCAAAATAGGTTAAAAGTTGGATAGAAAAGCATCCAGATCAAGAAGGATTACCTCTGTAGTTCCTATTTCCCCTGCCATGTAGGTTAGAAGTGTCTCAACTTGCCATCTTTAAAAAAATTAAAAAAAAAAAACCTCTAATAAGATATGTTAAGAGAGGTCCAAGAACAAAGGGCCAAATATAATTTTGTGGTGGCTAAGATCGTAATTTGAAGCTTTTCCTTATCTCAAAGATGTGGGTTCAAATACAGGTACTACTGATGTTTTCCAGCTCTATCTCCTTCACTCCTTCTGGACTGCTCCTGATCTGCCCTGGGTATCCTCCAAGCCTGGGAATTTCAGAACAATTTTCCCTTCCAAAATGAATTACCAACTTGGCAGGCAGGATCGTGCTTGGCCCCTGGTGAATCTTTAAACAAGTAGTTTGTTAGTAGCATGAAACTTCCCCTACTTGTAGGTGTCAGCTCCCAAACCTCCTTTACACACACACACACACACACACACACACACACACACACACACACACACACACACATTAGGAGGGGGAGAGAGCAAGACAGAAAGAGGGAGAGAGAGACAGAGAAAGACAGACTGACAGACAAACAGATACACACACACAAGGTAGGAGGAGAGAGAGAGAGAGAGAGAGAGAGAGAGAGAGAGAGAGAGAG
>OU015747.1:112016524-112052738 GCA_907169655.1 Acomys percivali | reverse complement strand
ATCATCATCATCATCATCATCATCATCATCATCATCATCATCATCATCATCGTCCTCTAGAAAGCATATTCCCATGGGTTCTAAGAAAATTCACACAGCCCCAAAAAAGAACGGGAAAGAGGGGTCAAATTGAAGAATCTCTCATACATTTTCTAGATAAACGGTTTAAATATTTTGTCCTCAGGAGTGCTTTATAATCTTCAAAGTAAGCAAATGTCCAAATGCTTGGTCCTGGTCATAAATGTCAGTATTTACTATGTTAGAAATTAAAAAAGAAAATTTAAGAATTAATTCATATGAAAGTGCCAATAAGCACATTTGATATTAACCTGTTTTATGGGAAAGAGGAGACTGGCATTATTTTATATATTAAAAGTCTTAATAGAAGACAATTGGATTCTTACAACTGAATCAACTTTATTACAACATGTTTTAGTTGAAGTATATGAAGGAAATTTAGCTTTTTAATAGGTAGGACTTAAAGTACTCCCTAAAGAAGTCCAAAAATGTACCAGAATCCTTTGCAAGCACCCTGAAGACTGACTGGCATTCTAGACTCACTTAAGCCAGGCCTTAAGGTTTGCCGGTAGAATGGAACTTGAACATTTTGGTGTGGCTTCAACATAAAATCTTAAAGGTATGATTTCATTTAAGGTTCTACCATGTACCCAGAAGGAGCCCATGTCTTGGATTTTTGAATGAGGAGTGTAGATTTGAACAGGATTGTGGGCAAGATCACAATTTGTCCCTTTAGGTATATCACATTCACCCTGATCCAAGATGCACAACGTTATGCAGAGAATAAGGCTCTTCGGAAAGGAAGATGCATCAACTCTGAGAAAGCAGCTCTACGCATATGAAGTTCACCTGAACGTTCCTTTTAGCACCTGTCCAGTGGCCACTTCCTTGGACTGGTTGTTGTAACCAAAGAACATTTCCCCAAAGAGAGTCTGGTTCATGGGGACCTCTCTGCCTTCCCCACAGTCGCCTCCCTCCGGGCAGGTCTCGGTGACCAGCTGGCAAGACCGTCCATCCACACCAAGCTTGTAGTCTTCGATACACCTAAACAGATCGAGACCTCAAGGTAAGTTACTCATCAGTCACTCAGAAGAACAGACACATTCAACGAATAGGGAAGCAACGACTTTGCAGAAATGATGCCTGGCCACGAACTAGGAATAATCCAATTTGATTTTGGTATCTTACAACTCAGTTTCTTAAATCTATAAATTGAAGTGATTTCCATCGTGGTCACATCAATTTTTTAATGCTTCCCTAGAAATTAAGTCTTTTAGGATTAGGCGCATCCACCTCTCCTAGCCTTCTGCTTTACAAGTCCAAGTTAGGAATTAGAGGAGATCAGCTTATAAGCGAGTCAACATCCTTAAGAGTAAGGTGTGCTGGCATTTGTATGAAGACCGTTCTGTGGAGTTTCTGCATTTGTTTGCAGAGTAGTTAGGTAGCAAAAGAGTGACACTGTGCTTAAGAAATTAATAACTCTCTAAACTGGTCCTGTGGCAAGTCAACCAACAAATGATGAAGGTTTGTGCTCTCCTGCTGTCTTCTGTTTGAATACATACAAACAAACCAGCAACTCAAACCAACTCCCCTCCAGTCAGCATTGACATCCCGAACTAAACGGATGCCTGGGCCACCGTGCACTCCCTAAGCCGAAAACTGCCTCTTCGGTGGGTGCTTTCCTCATTGCACTGCTCTAATTAGGAAGTAATACTCATTTAGTAATCATGGGTCAGTGACTTATAAGTCATTAATTGGACTTTATTTGTAGTTATGTTATGAATAAGATACATTTGTTAACTCAAGTAAGACTTAATATTTTAATAAGGCTGTCATTGTTAAAAAAAAAAAGAAAAAGATTTGTTTTCCTCCTGAGAAATAGAACAAATTTAAAAATGTAAGACAATTACGATACTGAGAACATCATTTATCACTATCTGCTATAATTGCAATAAGTTAAAGAACTCAGCCTTTTGTAGAGGAACAAAGGATCATAGTTTTCAAAAGTGAAACATAATACTGAAACAACATCGATGCCATCCTTAACTAGGCAGCTCTGGACTAGTTGATTAAACTCTTATCAGATTTCATTTCCAAAACTGCCAGAAAGGTGAGGGGAGTAGCTGTTGTACTAGGGCCATGGAGGAAATTAATACATATAGTCAACATATAGAGCTCACATCATGCTGAATGTACAGCTAGTCCTGGTTAAATGTTGCTATTGCTATTAGCAGGAGTACAAACAAGGACCATGCACACGCAACCGTCACTGCTGTCTTTCCCCAGGTGTGAGTGGAGCTCTTTATTTGTAAGGGATTGCGATTTCCTTTCTGGACAAGAACCTCAAATCAGGACTTACCTGACAGGCCGACTATATATAGTACCTTGGGCAACACATGCCTAATTCTGACTGAAATCAGAAAGAAAGCCCAGTGAGATGTTACGGCTTTTGTCCAGGGAACAGCTATGATTCAAGACCCACAGAGGACTGACTCCAGGGGGGAGACCATGAAATGATTCCTTCCTTAAGCCATATAAACCAGAGACTGGGCAACGGGGTTAAAGCTGGCTGGTTCCATTTCAGTCCATCTTAAACATCTTGGAAACTGCCTGTCCTTCCCACTCTTTCTTCTGTCCAACTATCACACAGCGAATTTCCTTGAAATGGGAGCTCGAGCTGGGCATCCTGTGGTTGCTCTTGTGTCTAAGACCTAACTAGGTTTTTCTGCACAAGCACGTAATGAAATGTATATACAATCAATAAAAACAGATACAACTTTGGCTGCCTCTGCTTCCGCTAATTGAAGTGGGTCAATCTTAATAGTAACATTACAGAACATTAAAATTTAGAGCAAGCTTCTATTTATGGAATTGGGATTTTTACAAGAAACTACATACAAAAATTGCTCAATTGCAAAGGGAATGAGATAAAATACAATAAAATAACATTACACGCGCACTGGAAATCTTCTCCTGGTTACTCAGCAGGCACCGGCTTTTAGCAAGCCCCTAACATAGTTTTATGACTATAAACATTGATTTTTCACTGCATGCTTATTAGATGGTGAGATCCTTGAGGACGCAAACCTAAATGCTAGTCTCCTCCTCAGCCGCCTAGTGGCCAGTGTGGTGTAAAACCTATAGCGAAGATCACCAACGGACCGCAGCAACAGGATGGGGCGGGAGAGTAGGGCAGGGAGTGTGGGAAGGGAGGAAAGGGTAGACACGCAACCTATGGGCACAGCAGAATTGACTAAATCTTTATTCACTTGATAAATATAGCATGAAAATGACTTTAAATATCATCTCACTCAGTGATACAAATTTAAATTTTGAGGAAACTGCAGAGCTTTTAAAAAGTCAGAAAGGGCCTGAATTCTGGTCCTCATCTTCCTGTCTTCCAGTCTTGAGGGAGATAGTTCACTATGCCAGACATTCCTTTTCTCACCTATGAAGTAGGGTGGTGTTGCTCACCCTGTTCCCTCACAGGAGTTTGGGGGGACGCAGTAGAACATTATACTCACAGGAGTAAATGCCTTTGCCGAAGGCGGGAGGGAGATGTAAAATGCTGGGGTTTTGAGAAGCAGAATTTGAAGTCTCCATTCTTCTAAAACCGCCCCTCCCTTTTGACAATCTAGTAGTTTCACATAATCTTTCTCAAGTTTTGGATTACGGGAACAGTTTCTGTCATAAGACATATCATTAACATAGCTCCTCTAAGGCATAGTTTGGAACATCCTGGCTTAATTTGCAATGATTTACGTAAACCATGTGGTTAATTTCCTCCTTTCAGGTAAGCCAGAGGCTGTGTTTCTGTAGCCACTGGACTAGACTTGCCCTAAGGCTCCTTCCTCTAAATTAGACTATCAAAGTTCTCATCCTATATACCAGCTCACTCCACCCAGCAACCTCATAGCAGCTCCAACTCACCCACAGAACATAAGGATGTTGTACAAGGTGGGGTCGTCCGGAAAGGGCGCCATCTGCTGGAGACAAAGCTGTTCGCAGCCGCCGTTGAAACCGTCTGAGCAGTCCACCCCGATGTGGCGGTCATAGCAACCTGTGCTGTCCTTCATAGGGCTGAGTCCTGAAGGGCACTGGCACAACCAGAAAGAATCCACACAAGAGTGTAAGCAGGAGATCCGAGTGGAGACACTGACACACTCCACGTTAAACTATTACCCCTGGGCAAGCAATCCATGAATTTCCTTTTTCCCCTTTGTCTCCTTCGAAAAGCTAAGTAACAGGCTTTTTTTTTTTTTTTTTTTTAACTTTCTGCTTCTGTCTGGGCACAATTCACACACATTTGCATTAAGCCTCTGGCCGTGAAGCAGGCTGGCATGGAACACTGTGGCAAGACAGAGCAAGTGAATACTGCTGCTTCCCAATCGGACCTCGGCTGGCAGAAGAGGGGAAGTGGTGGGCCAGGATTAAAATGCATTAAGCAGGGATTCCTCTGGTCTAGGGAAAGCAGTGGTGCTGTTTGAAAGCCACATTTAGAGGGCACTTCATCAAAGTTGCTACTAGTTAGTGATGCTGGGAATAACGGGGTGAGGCAGGACTGCCCCTCTGAGGGCAAAGGAGACATTTTTTTTTCCCTGCAGCCTTGGAGAGGAGGGAGATGCCTCCTCCCACCGTGGGAAATCCTGGGCTCACCACCTTGATTTCTCAAATGCATCCCTTGGAATCCACAGAGCTGACATCTGCTACACGAGGCTGCTGTGCTTGGCTTTGGCCAGCTAGTCTTAACGTGAAACATTTGCCCCTCTGTACGCATTGTCCCCAGTCAGCTTCCTGACAGCCAAAGAGGTGACAGCAAAGGAAGAGATCATAGAGGTTTCAGACGATGCTGGGAGAGGTCACGGAGCAAGGTGAGTCCAGAAGCATCTGCACAGGCCCCAGCCACTGGCCTGCCTCATTGTCTAACCCAACCCTCAGGACACCCCGTGAGAGGGGGAGTGTGACCCATCTGAGGAAACTGAGGCACAGACTGTTTGACTCCGGCAATCATAGCTGTTCCACTGCGGTCCACACTTCAATCCCCGGCCGACTGGCTGTGGCATCCTGATTGCATGGCTCTATCATCTCCTCATGTCACACTCAGACTCTGAGTGACACACCTATTTACTGAACCCCGAGCCTGTTATATTTTCTCTCACAATGCCCTGTGTTATCTTCATTCTAAGTCAAGGAAAACCCTGATATTGCTCTAAACTCTCTATGATTCAATTTTTTTAAAAATGCAACCTTGTTCCTGTGCTTGTGTGAAGATGTTGAGCATTATTAATATTAACACTGAATCTAACAGGCTGGGCAAAAGACAGGTATGAAAGCCAAGCTTGAGCAGCTAGTATAGGGCAGAGCTGAGAGTATGTCTAGATTTGATTCCAAAACAATATTCTCTCTCTCTCTCTCTTTTTTTTCTCTCTCTCTCTCATCTATCTATAATCTATGTATCATTTATCAGTCTATTTACCTATCTATCCATGCATCCATCTATCTACCCACCCACCTATCTAATGTATGTACATATGTACGTATGTATATATGTACGTATGTATTTACCTATCTATCATCTGTCATCTATGTCATCTATCTAAATACCCATCTACCTATCTATCCATTATCTATCTATCTATCTATCTATCTATCTATCTATCTATCTATCACCTGTCTGTCTGTCTCTTGCAAGCACATTCCTCCAAAACCCAAACAAAACTTCTGAAACTTGGCACAGTGTGAGCATTTCCCTTCACTCTGCACTGTCTGCTTGTCCTCTCCCTCTCCTGCCGGGCACCTTGGCTTAGCATAGAGCTTAGTGCTTTTGCAGATGTGTCTCTGAAAAGCCACTTCTCCTTCCTCCTCAGTCCCCAGTCAAAGATCGCAGCAGGATAGGCACTGTTTACTGACACTAATTCTACAATTTCCTAAACAAATGGCCCCCCCCAGGACCTGCCAGGCCCCCAGCTTGGTCCATTCCCTTTCCCAAGAAGGCAGATGGTATGCTGGAAGGTGGCAGCATTTAAAGCCAATTCCAAGGGCTCCCCCCCTGCTGCGCACACCCAGATGTTTCCCATAATGGTTATGATGGCAAATAAGCAAATGCAGAAGCTAAGGGATGCACCCCATGATTTGTTAGCACCCCATCCCACACATCTAACTCCTTGGCCACCCAGCTGTTAAGCCAGATGTGTCACAGGGGGCGCTGGCTTAGACACCCTGTAGCTGCCCAGTCTTGATTTGGGTATGGAAACAAATGTCTTGTACTAGTGGCCAGGAGTTGCTCCCCCACCCCACCCCCTTTTACAAAGCCTGTTAGAAGCCATCAATCAGAGATAATGCCAGCTGTCTTGCTAATACTGCTTCACGTGATTTTAACCCTCATACCAGCTAGTTCTATCAGCTTCCAGCAAGGACTCCCCAGCTTTGCAGCCACCTGCCTTTCTTCCAAGTGCTCCATCATGCACAATTTTTGACAAAGACTTCAGTGAATGGAACAGAGCAAGTAGGCTTTGTTCCAGGAATTCCATGTCCTGGCATATTCATGTCTTGCCTGGCCCTAATGTCTAGATGACCATGGCTGTTCCAAATTGGACCACCTGATGTTCAGCTTCTCTTAAAAGAGTTGGAGAGAAGACGGTATTAGCTGTTTTGTAAAAAGCTGGATGTTTTTTTCTTATAAGTAAAGCTAAAATATAATAACCAGAGCTATCATGAATTAGGCAATTCTTTCTGTAGTCTATTTTTATCTATTGTATTTTCTGTGGTCCCAACAACGCAGCTACACTTTGTCTTCTTAATTTTAAAGGTGGCTCAGAAAAAGAAGGAAATGTTTAAGGTCACCATGATAGGGAATGGCAGAACCAAACTTTGGACCTAGATTTGTCTGAATCCCAAGCTTCTGTGTGTTTCTCATTCCGCTGACTACCTGTGATAAAATCTGCCTCCCTTAGAAGAAATAAAAGCCATGCACCAACAACATAAAACAACCCTGTAGACTTGCCACTTGTCTATTTTAAGCTTTTTCTGAAGTATATTCTTGGATCAATTATGGACTTAGAGGTTTAGCCTAAGTTTGTTTATGTGTTTACACACACACACACCATGTTATTAGTGGAACTATTTTATGACAAAACACTGCAAGTTGTCCAGAGTGATGACCTTGAAGGCAAAACAGATCTGCAGTCACTGAGAAAGATGCAATTATCTTCATTGTACTGTAACTAACTGGGTGGCAGTTCAGTGTATTTTTAAAATGTTTTCAGAAAAAAAAATATTGACATGAAATACTGCCCTTGGTATCTGGATCACCCGTTCTCCAGAGATCTGATCATTCAAGCATCCATGAAATAAGTTTGGCTTCTCACATGTTTTCCTTCTGTTAAGACATTCAAATTTCAGGTTCCCTCAAAAATTTTGATCTGACTACAAGGAAGGGCTTACAGCCAACTGTGGCTTTGTTTCTGGAAATTGGTACAGCCTCACCCAAGGGATCCAAGGAGCTCTTGTCTATAGCAGTTTCATTTCCTGCTGGTAAGATTGGGGTGTTCTCTCTTGGCTATGGAAAATCCTTCCATTTAGTCCTTGAATAAGAGCCATTTGTCCGGGAGAGAACCCCAAGGTCATATATTCACCCCTCTTTGCATAGGTTACATTTAGCAGTCCCAGGGACTTTATGAACTGCAGGCTTAGGAAGAAAACTCTATTTATTATAGCCATAGCCCTCCCCCACCAGGAAGTCCTAATAAATGAGCTCATATTTCAGTGACCCCTAAAACACATGAGGTTAATCGCCTTTCATGAGGTCTTCATGGCTTCTTGACTCTTTACTGGTCTAAGGCATAATTTGCTGATGAGATTAAAATGATTTTCCCTATTCAAATCCTTTTCTTTGCTGTCTTTCCCCCTCTTTTTCTACCAATGAGTTTTGGTTGATTAATTACTCAGGAGGCTAAATTGGAGACCACAGACATCTCAGGTCCAGCTTACAAAGTAGATACTCTGATGCCAGATGGATATGGGTGAGAGATGCATGAGCTTATTCATATCCCCTGGGAGAAGAGGGACAGATTTCAGCAGCTGAGCCTGCCTAACCTTACTTGGATGATTCATAAGCCATGCGACCACATTTTCCTACTGGAAATAGGTACAATTTTTACTATGTAGCAATCTCATTCATTTTGCAAGTGATGGCTTCCACAATTTCTTGATGGGCTTTGACATGCTGGTTCAAGCCATGCAGGACTTCTCCCAAGGGGAAAAGTGTGATGGAGTTAAATTTATATTTCAGACTGCTATGGTTTTCTGTCCTCATTTTTCTGGAAGCCTCTGAAGTGTATTCATTTACCCATTGTCCTACAGAGAGAAGGAGAGGTGCTCATTTCTAATGGTCTCTGTCGCTGTACATGTGTGCTCTAGTGAAGGGAAAATGGGACGTGTTATGGGAAACCATGGTGGACAGCATGTGTAGGAAGAGTGTTAGGGTCATTGAGCAAGTCAGCATTCCTTAGAACATAATGGACAGGCAGAGAAGGTCATGTGTTCTATACACAAGAATTCAGGACCGCAAACCCTGCCCCTTGCATGGCCACAGTCTACATATCTAGTTTATTTCAACATTTTGCAAAGCAGAAGCATTTGTTGGACCCTTTCAGCATGAGTGTGAGTTAGTAGGTGAGGAGGAAATGTGGAATTTCCTAGTTTCTTTATTTGTGGTATAGCAGTGGTTGTAATTTTCTAATTTTCAGGACACATTTTATGCTGTACTTTGGTAGGTAGGATTGATAAGAATGAAGGGGGCTAGGAAGATGGACCAATCAGTAGAGTGATTGCTGCACAAGCATGAATATGTGAGTCCACATTCCCAATACCCATAAAAAGAAAAATGTAGTCTGTATGGATGTATGTAATCTCAGCACCAGGGAGATATACATGTAAGGATCCCAGGGGCTTTATGGCTTTCAGGAAGGTTGTCTCAGTGAATTCTTGAGATTTAGGTTTAGTGAGACATCTCATCTCAAAGAATAAGGTAGGGGGTGATTAAGAAAGACAATCGATGCTGCTCTCTAGAATTCACATGAATCGCGTGCACACACACACACACACACACACACACACACACACACACACACACCAGTAAGGAAGCCCTTATAAAAACTGGGGCAGGGGTGAGGAGGCTGGAGTTCAGTCTGCTAAGTCTACTCAATCTCCACTGCCATTAGTCATGGATGGTTCATCTAAATGTGTCTATATTAAAATCATAGGAATGTAAGAGCATATCTCCTTTCATGAACAAAAGTATGTTACAGATGTGAAATCAAGGATCTTGAGATGAGGGGATAAGCTTGGATTACTTAGATTGGATCAATGTAATCACAGGAACTGTTCAAAGTAGAGGAGGAATATATAATGGAAAGTAAACAGGCTACACAATAATGGGTAGAAAAATACAATGTCTCTGCCTTTAGTTTGCGGTCTACCTATAGAGCTCTGAGCTGACAAAAGTGTATGGAGTCCAGGAGCTAAAAGGGGTAAAAGTGTCAATTCTTTCTAGACTTCTGGAAAGGAATACAGCCCTGACTACCCCTTAGTTTCAGCCCAATGAGACCTCCTATCCTGGATTCTCATGTAGAGCTACAATATAATAAATTTTTACGGCTTTAATCTACTAAAATCAGTGTGATTTGTTTCAGCAACAATATGACAGTGTCTGGTGCAGGAGAATTTAAGGGCAGTGAATAAGATCTGGCTGTCAGTAGTGGGTGGTAGGTAGCCTCATGCCTTGGAAAGGCTCAGGAATCTTTCACAGTCCTTGGTTGTTGGAGAGAAGTCACATGTTGACTAGAGAGTTAAGGTTTGCTGAGGAAATGCTTTTCACGGATATGTTTCCTGTCCTCAGAGACTACATAAACAACAGGATAATTAACTGGTAGCCATTAACCCCTGGGAGTTTATGCATAACTAAAAGAGAATGAAGGTTGAGTAGCCAGTGTGGAACGTAACATGAACCCTACCTGTCTGGCTTGAGTTTAAATTAGAAAAATATGGAGCTCCATCTCCTGTGAAGTCCACATCTCTGACTCCTTCCCAGGTTCCTGAAGGCCCAGGATGCTCTTGTTTCTCATTCTTTACACCTTTCATAAAAATATGCCTTTCTTGGGAATTCTTTCCATTCAGCACTCAGAAGACTGGAATAAGGGTCTATGTGCAGAGGTGGGCCAATTCTCAGATTGCAGGGGGTGCAGATTATCTTTGCCTCTGGCCCAACTCCAGATGACGGAGGACCATTCTGCTAACATGCCAAGACTTTGAAACAATACCCATGCCCAGTAGACTCAGGCCAGGCTCAAAGTCAGATCCTGAGTCATCTTTTCAGTAGGGTCACAAGCCTCATGGTGTGGTGTGTGAGCTCTCACAAAATCCACCCCTCTGTTGAGGGATCATATGCTTCACAGCCAATGAGAAACAGTGAGTGGGATGTATCTGCCAATTGGCTTGGCCCTTTTGTCTCTGGGAGCCACGTGGTGGAGTCACAGTGACTTCAAAGAATTATGCTAATAGAGTACTGGTATAATTGGGTGACTTTCTGCAGTGGCTCTGATTCTGCAAATGCATATTCATCAGGGCTATTTCTGCTAGCTCTGTCTCACAGATTACAATACGGAAACTGTAGAAATCCATCGGTACAGCTACATGCCAAGGGAAAGGCGAAGGATGGCCGACAGAATGCACCTGAAAGGCAACGCCCCCGTCCACGCTCCCCCGCCACCCCCTCCCCCCCCCACCTCCCCACTCCCACCCCTGAGGGAAGAGTCCTGATAGGAAGAAGTAACGAGAAGGAGGGAGTCAATTCCTTTGTATGAATATTCAAATCCTATGTGTGGCTAAAAAGGATGGATAAGGGGTGAGGGTGGGGGAGAATCACAGAGGTGCATGTCCAGGTTTCAGGACTTAAAATGACCCCAGAAAATAATAAGGAGTGGAAAACTGAAGTCAGAGTAAAGAAAAGCAGACTGGATGGTAAAAGAGAAAAGACAAAAGTACTTCATCTTGGAACACAATTGAGCAATGAAATTGTCTCCTGGGAAACCCACGCGGGTAGAACAGGCCAAAGGGGGAGAGCACTGAGGCGCTTCCAGCCGTTCACCTCCTGGCTGCCCTGGAAGCCATGAGCTAACAAGTACTTTCCTTGGTATTTCCCCAAGCACTCTCCTGTTCTTTGTCTTCTTTGGGTATCTGCCAAAGCGTCCTATCTGCCTCACACCTTTATCCCTCTTTTGCTTTTTCCTGTGTCCACTTCTTTCTGAGGTGAGCCAGACTCCTCCTGGAAGCAATTTAGTACCAGCTTGGTGACTACACCCTGGACATTCATCATTGACACCGAGCAACTCCCTGAATGGAACAGATGCTCAGAGTTGAGTAAGAAAGAGTGTGAGAGATGGTGTTGGCTCTGCATCCTCACAGCTTCCCATGGTCTGGGTCCCCTCCCACATCACAGCTGTCAGGAAGGGAAGTTAAATGGGGCACCATATCCTCCCCAGGGCTGGAAGCTCCTGGTTCTTTCTCCCAACCTAACACTGTAGAAATGCACATCTCAATGAATATTCCCTACCTCCTCTATCCTCACATCAAGCATCTTCCCTGACACCTTTCCCTGAGCCAGCCTCTCTCCCTTCTTGGCAATTTTATGATTCTTCCTCCAAACCTTTAAAGAGGTATGACTAAGAACAGATGCATCTGTTAGGGCCAGTATAAAGCAATGGCCAATATAAAGCGACCAGCCCCCAATGGCTCCATTATCTCTTGCCTGCATTTACCTATCTGGTCTAGTGCCATTTTCACTTCTATAACCCAGGAGATAGCATAGTGTGTCCTAGGCCCCAAAGTCTTACTGCTTAACAACGTCGCCTGTTTTTTTTTTTTTTTAAACTAGCCAAGGCAATGGCTCTGAAAACAAAAACAAAACAAAACAAAAGAAACAAGAAATCCACTTTTTTAGGGAAGTGGGCTTCCTTGATGTAATCTCCAACAGATCACAATATATATTTTTGGAGACAGTATCCATATAGCCCTGGCTGACTTAGGACTCATTAAGTAGACCAGGTTGGCCTCAAGCTATCAGAGATGCCTGCCCCTGGACAGGAAGCTGGAGTGGTAAGCAGGGTGCTGGGGACATTTTTGTTGTCAGCCTTAGCCTTTAACAGCCGAGCCATCTCTCTCGTGCTCTCATCACATTTTAGTTCATGCTTTCCCCTAGCATTCCTACCATAACGTACTCCTTTCATTTCCCTAGCTTTCGGTGGTTTTCTCCTAAATTTCCCTATTAGGCTTGGAGTCAATGCTAATTGTTGAAGCAACTGATTAGCTTTCAAATAGCTCCCACCAAGTGGAAAGACTATACTATGGAAATTCATCTAGAAAGGTCTGGAACACCTAGTAGTGTTCTGTGAGGACTTCGTTGATAACTCCTCATTCCTATCAAGAGAAAAATTCTTAATTTAGACTAGATGGTGGTCACAGATTCTTCTGTATGACTGTATCATGTGTTACCCCATCATCACTCCCCCATACAGGAACCTCCATGATGGAAAGACCAACATACCACACAACCAGTAGAGTCCAACTTGCGATCTGAAATGCAACGAAAATTCTTACTGCAGCCTCCATTATCTTTGCTGCAATCACGCACTGGTCCAAAGGAGTCTAAGAGGACCTCCAGGCTGTCAAAGGATGATGATGTCATCAGCTCCTCTCTGTATGAAGAAGCAATGGAGGAATCAAGGGATTCCAAATGCAACAAGTGTCCCTGCATTTCCACGTCCCAATCTGGTCTGCTTTTGCTGGTCTCACTCTCATTTATAAAAATTACAGATTGGCCATACTCAAAATCTTGAGCAAACAAATCACGGGCATTTGCCATATCTGGGAAATGAGCCAATGCTATAATGCCTGGTCAAAGAAGGAGATCTGAATGTAGGCAAGGAAATTATCACTTTATTGCCTGTCAGTCCTTGAGGTTTGTGGGAAGTGCTTACAAACTCGAATTTTATGTCCTTTTCCAGTGAATGAGCCTTGGTGTATGCAATATCACTCCAGATGAAGAGCATGTCTGGACTGTGTATATGGGGAACTTCTTTGTCGGCTTCAGCTTGCTAAAACACTACCACCACCACCATTACCACCACCAAGCTTTGCTACCTTGATGTAGTTTCTGACTCCACTTCCTAAGCAACCCTGAAGCAAGACTCACCTGACCTCCACAGCATCTTCCATCACAGTCATGTCGGTCTTACACTTTGCCGATGGATTGATGGCCAGTTCAGCTGGGGGAATCACGAAGCTCTTACTGAGGGGCAACCACATGCCTTCCCCGAGGGTATAGGTAAATCTGCACAAACACACATACCAGGTGGTTACAGCTGAACATAAGTTCCCACTAGTATTCTGTCATCTAGCTGCCTCCTCTTCAGTCTTCATGGATCTACAGGTACCCACATAGCAGGTGACTCTGTAGGGATCTACACACCAGGTAGTTATGGTGTAGCATAGCAATTACACTAGAGGGTCTGAAATTCTGTCTCCACTTGCTCCTTTCTCATCCTCCTCATCCCTTGCTGTGCTCTTCAGATAGGTGAGACAGTTGAAAGTGTCCAGCATGGACAGCATGACTGAGTCGGAGAAAGGCAGAGAGGCCTCCTCCCATTCATGGACAAAAGATTATGGTACCCATTCACCAGATGTTAGAAATAGCTTTCATCAAGTCATAAAAAGTGAGTGTCAGATTTCTTCCAGGTTTGAAGCTGGGCTTCCCTTGTGTTAAGTCATACAATATATAAAAGCATTGCAATTGAAGTGAGGTGCTGGCCACGCCCAGCCGCATCCTATAGTTGTATACTTTCAGTGGCAGCCAGGGTTTCTCCAGCCCTGAAAAGGAAGAGGTTGCCTTTTCTGGCTTCTGTATGACAGGAACAGAAGTAACTGAAATAAGGGGCCTCCAGGGGTAAGAAGAGAGAGAGATGAGCAAATGAGCAAAACATTTATTTTCTAAACCCCTACCTACACCCAGCACTAACAATGATAACCCATGGGATACAGGGAAGAATTTTTTTTATTTATTCTTATAACAAGAGCTAAAAGGAATAAAAGAATCAATCAGCATTTCAAGGGAGAGCTTAAGGAAACCAGGAGAGATTATTTGTTTATTTATTCATTCATTTCATCTCAAAGACATTAAAGTGCTCTGTATTCATGGTTTAAAAAAAGTCTGAGTGATAAAAGCCACTGTGGGTGGAACATCACAAGGAGGTGGCAGCCTAGCGTCTCCTCCCAATGTGATGTGGAGGGAGGAACAATGGAAAGATGTGTGCAATTAAGCAGAACTCTGCACCGGCTCCGGCTCCCATCATCGTTCTGGTCACAGCTCTTCTCTCCCCTAGCCCACACAGTCTTCTCTCCTCTCTGGGTTGCCTGGCATATTAGGAAACCAGACTGGTGCCTTAGATTTGTTTTTATGAAGTATGTAGCCCACCCCAGAGTGCTGGCCACACAACAGATGCACAGACTGGGGATGCCTAGCTATATCATTTCTTCCCATGACTTGAATGACAGTCCTTGCTATCAGAGTTGCTGAAAGAGGATAAGACAGGTTCTAGCATCACCACAGGAGGTTCTGGGAGAGGGGTGCATCTCTGTGGAAGTGGGATGTGGCTTGATTTGGTAGATATTTCTCCTATTTCTAATTCTGCTTCTTACTCCTCTACTCTTCTGAATCCTCTGAGCTTCTGGGAATGTTCTGAGATGTCCTTGATGCTCTAGAAGGTCCTCAGATCTTCCTGCTTCAAAGGGTATGAGGCAATAGGCAAGCCTACGACTTAGGGGGATGGTTGTATGCAAAAAACTATTGCTGCAGTCATTACAAACTCAACCTGGTTCCTTAACCCCCACTGCTAGAAGTCTCAGCTAAGGTCACCCCATAGACTCCAGGGAGCTTCCCCCAACTCAGAGATACCTCCCCATTGATTCCTGTTCTCTCTCCCAGTCATTGGGATGTCCCCTCTCCCCACACCCAATTCTGACCCCTGTTACCATCACCATCCCCTCTCCTGCAGGTTCCTCCTTCCATCTACTTCATATTTCCATTTTATTTCCTCTTCTGAATGATATTCAACCATCCTCCCTTGAGCCTTCCTTGGCTTCTTTGGGTCTGTGGATTGTAACATAGTTATCCTGTACTTTACAGCTAATACCATGCGCATCTTTCAGGGTCTGGGTTACTTCACTCAGTATGATCTTTTCTAATTCCACCCATGTGCCTGCAAATTTTGTGATATCTTTGCTTTTTGATAGCTGAGTAGTATTCTACTGTGTAAATGTATCACATTATCTTTATCCATTCTTTGGTAGAGAGACATCTAGGTTGTTTTCAGTTTCTGATGGGACTTCCAGTGGAGAAAGGGAGACACCAACCCACCCATAAAACCTTCAACCCAAAATTTGGCTTGCCTGTAAGAAGTATAGCGATTCAGACAGTGCAGAGACTGAGGGAGTGGCAAATCAATGTCTGGCTCAACTTGAGACCCACTCCTTGGAAAAGGGCTAATTCCTGATACTATTAATTATACTCTGGTATGCTCTCAGAGAGAAGTCTAGTATAACTATCTTCTAAGAGGCTTTATCCAGAAGCTGATAGAAACAGATGGAGAGACTCACAGCCAAACAATAGGCAGAGATTGAAGAGTTTTATGAAAAGTGGGAGGAAAGATAGAGGGAGCTGGAGGGGTCAAGGACACCACAAGGAGACCTATAGAGTAAACTAACATGGCTCCATGGGGGCTCTCTAGACTTAGAGCTGCTACACATATGTAGCAGATTGGGTCAACATATGGGTCCCCTAACAATGGGAGTAGGGCCTATCTCTGACTCTGTTGCCTGCCTCTGGATATCTTTCCGCTAGCTGGGCTGCGTTGTCAGGCTTCAATGGGAGAGGATGCCTTTAGTCTAACTGCAACTTGAGGTGCCACAGTGGGTTGGCACCTCTTGGGAGCCTCTCCTTCTCTGAGAAGAAGAAAAGGGGCATGGGGGAGGAGTGTGTGAGGGGTGAGTGGGAGGAAAGGCAGGAGGGGGCTAGGGCCAGGCTGTAAAGTGATTAAATAAATTTTAAAATATTGGTGAAAAAAAAAGAGAAATCAGCCAGGGATATTTATTGAAGGCATAGAAGCACATTTACACACACACACACACACACACACACACACACACACACACACACACTTCATCTGGTATTATGACAATAATAGGCTGATCTGAGGTGCACTGAGTCTGGGACTTAAAGATAAATGTGGGTTGAAATATATAACCTTCAGGCATTTGAATGACTTAATTTGTATTTCATAAAGGATATTCCTGAGGTGGCCACTTATTCTAGGCAGCTTGGACAAGGGCAACACTAATACACACCATTTCAGAAGAAGAACCACAAGTTTGAATGGCATCAGCATTAATGTGGCTCATGGGACATTGACCTTTGCTTTTTATTTTGGCTTTAAAATTATAATTTTACTTGGATAATATAACAGGTTTTTGGAAATAGTTGGCAGCTCTGGCACATTTTACTTTTATGGAAGAATAGGGTTGCTGCCCAACCATCTTGCAGTGCTCCTAAGGGGAAAAAAACACTTATAACTTGTCCCAACTGAAACTGTTTTTCATATTCCTGTGCATGCAAAGTTGAAGATGGTGAAAGTGTCATGATGATCACATCTTTTGCTTCTTCTGGCCCCAACCCTGTTTCATATTTTCATTGCCCCCATATCATATGACTGTAGCTCCTACTATCCTTCTACACTTTTTTATCACATTACTCTTGCTTCTGTTATTACTTCTTGCTGGATTTTATTTTCTCCTCACCTAAACTGACTCATGTAGACATTCATTTACAGTCACAAACCCTTACAGAAAGTGCCCCAGAAATGTGATCTCCAATACTCAGGCTGAGAAAGGGACTCTTCCCTTTCTACATACATCATCTCTGCTGCTGGTCCTGTATTGAATTGTACCTGTCATTTTTGTGTGCTCATCATCACTAAGCAGAATGTGCATTCTCAGGTAGCAGAGGACGGTTAACATGATTCCTAGAATAAGGGCGCCATTCAATAAATAGTTATTAACTATTCAACAGGCTATTTTGTTTCCTTCATTATCAATGGTGTCTGGGTGACATACCCTCACTGTTCAAATTCAAAGGACGTATTGGTGAAGCTAATTCTTTATGGTAAACAGGGTGTGAGATAACTGTGGAGTCTGGATGGATCTTATGACCAAGACATTATTTTCCATGAGCAGAAGATGAACTGCTCTGTTAGTTAACAAGCAAAACAATGTAGTCTTCTCCAGTCTGTGGCAGAATCAAGGTGAAACACTGTAGGGGAAGCCAAATTAGATGTGGAATGAAACTGACATTTGCTGAGAAATCTCAAGACACACACACACACACACACACACACACACACACACACAGAGAGAGAGAGAGAGAGAGAGAGAGAGAGAGAGAGAGAGAGAGAGAAAGGCTTGCCAGAGCTGCTCATTTATCCTCATGATGGCCCTCTCAAGGAAGTACTGTGGCACCATCTTACAATCACACCACATAATAAGGAGGTTAGTGACCTCCTAAACGTCAATCCTTTGTAGGAAGAAAAGATGGAGTTGATCAGGTGTGGGTCCCAGCAGCTTGCCAGCCCATGCTGACTGGTGCCTATGAAATTCTAAAACTTTATTTCACCCGCAGAATCTACTGAACAACTCCAAAAACCAAATATAGACCAAGCTGTTAGGAAAAAAAAGCTGTGTCCTGAAATCTCATATGTCCCTCATTCATGCAAATCTGGCAGGGATGACTTTTAAAACACTACCCCGGGGGAGGCTGGGTGAGCATCTGGAATGCTCTCCCACATTGGGCCTTCTCTAGAGACAGCTGGTGATGACCACTGCTGTTGAGGACTCAGCTTTATGCTACACAGAAATCCAGATAGCTTTATGCTGTTGAAACTCAGATAGAAATTTCTGTCCAGAGGCAAACACTCATTGACTGATGTAAGACAAAATAAGCATGTGGTCTCTGTAGCACATACAGACTGTAAGAAAACAGAATAGCTTTTGACTCGGTGTCTTTACCCTTCCTTGGGCCAGGTTTTTCTAGGACAAGGTATTATTCTCAGGGAAACACATACATATTTGAAGGGAAGATCATAGTGAAAAAAAGAAAGCCTACACTAGTCCTTGGCAGCAGAGAGTCCAGTGGAATAGATGGATCTTCACAATGAGACACCACAAGAATGTCTTTGCTGTGAAAACTCAGCTGGCTAAATCAGAGTCCTCTTCCACAGAGTTTGGGTTGCTGGTGAGCCCTCAAAGCTGAGCTCACCATCCATGTCCTTTCCTATTTTGATTTCAAGAGCTTGGGAGATACCTCGCATGAGCACCTACATATATCTGCCAAAGGCCTATATATTCAAAAGCAATATCAAGTTTATAAAGCTCTCTATGGAACCCCTTCTTTCCTCAAGAAAACAACCATCTAATTCAGAATCAAATAGCCAAGTTAAAAATAAATCTGAGACAAATTAATTGACAATTATCTACTATAGTCATTCATTATGAATCAGTACACTGAAGATTTATAAGAATGTTTATCATTGGCTTGTAGATGAAATTTACCATGATGTGCTCAGAAAGGATTCATTCCCTGGGCACAACTCCCAGCACTTTTGAATACATTGGTTTGTGCAGGGTGTGTTGGTCCTTATATTGTCTGGCATTATCATCTAAAGCCAGGGATAAAAGAGCATTGGTCGAGTCAGAAAACTTAAAGACAGGAATCTTCTTTATCAAGTCTATGAAGATCATAACTACAGCATCTGGAAACATGCTTTGGAATGACAGATACTCAAGAGATCATGGATCTGGAGACTTGGTCTGAACTGCGGATGTGTTCAACACTTATATTAGGAGGAAAATATACAATTTTGCTGAATGACAGAGTATGAGAAAATACTGGATATAGTTGATCGGATACAGTGGGAGGTGGATTTGACCAAGAATGGAAATTTCCATAGGAGAAGATCAACTTGTTTAATAGTTGAATGTCAACATTCAGTGGTGGGAAGATTTGAAAGCCATAATTTAAACTCTATTTCACAGGTTAGAGAAATCTTCAGTGACTTGGATTGATCAAAATAAAACTGTGTTAGTACAACAGCAAAAAAATAAAGTTTTCATCACTGACCAGATGAAATGTTTCCCAGAATTGCCATTGGTAAATGGTTGACTTTGATGCCAGAATGGTTTTAATTTAAAAGTGCCCAAAATAAGTGAAGCAAACCCATTGTATTCATTTGAGAAAAGAGTTATTGTCATGTTAGGGACCAAAATTGTTAATAACATATTGATCACTCCATTGGCTCCTGAGGCGGTGAAGTCATGGATTAAACCACACACCTGCTCCCCTCTGTAGATCATGGCTGTCACATATACTTGGCAACCAGCAAGCTCAGGGAAAAATGATGCTTTTGGAGATGGCATGCATTTTTATATGCAAGTTCTGCTCTAATAGAGATTTGACCAAAACCTTTTGGGTTTAATATTAACTTAAAATTTTGTAGAAAATGGATAATTTATCTATGTTAATCAAAGAAACTTCTCCAGACTACCCATCACCTTGTTTTGGTTATCCTCAATCATTCTAGCAGTTGAGCAATATGAAAATGAGGGGAAAGTCATTAAAAAAAAAAAAACATTGTTGGAAAATTTAAGACCAAGCACTACTGTTGATTTCTCATAGACCTCATGTATTCAAGAGCAGCCTGATGCCAGTGTCATTAACTTGACTCAGATGTCCCTAAGAGAGACACTCAGGAGACTGAAGGACAAGGAAAGGCCATTTGAGGAAGTGGTCCTGTAAATGGGAACAGCTGCATCCATGCTAAATCATGATGGTGAATGGTACACACGTTGCATGAGGTCATGGACTCATGGAGGCAGGTGCAGGGGCAAAATCCACAGGGGAGCTAGGTGTAATTGACAGAGAAGGGGTTGGAGAAGGTGGCTGTAAGGAAACCTCAGCTAACAGCATTACTGCAGGAAAGAAGAAATAAGTACTCTACCCATCCCCCACTGCTCACCCTCCAGCAAGGGCATGCGGTAACTGAGAGCATTCTCTGACAACATCCACCTGTGAAGGTGTGCTCAGTTCCTCCAAAAGCAGGTTTGCTCCTGGAAGAAGACAGAAGTTCACACTGCCAGGCCAAGCACAGCCTCTGACTCTAAACGGCTACATGCTAAATGGATGGTAAGGGAAAGGCATACCAACTGCAGGAATGAACAATACGATCTTAGATTGGAAATAAGCTTATGTTCCCGAAAAGGCCTAGTGTGAATTAAATTTTGTGAAAATTCAATAGTTCATGGCTGGCACCCAAATTCTCCCTTTGCTTGTGCGTCTTTCTAATATGTGCTATTTATTATCAGATATGCAGGTAGAAGTTGGGAGGGACTAGGACCATCAAATTTGATCAGGAGGAGCAATAGATAAAAGAAAATAATAATGAGGTAGGGTTGAGAATAGAGGGAGGCAGGGGCGGGACAGATTAATTTTGAACAACTTAAGCCTCTATGAGGAAGGTGCAAATTAGATGTAAAGCAGAGAGGCAGAAGCTGACATTAATTGCCTGTTCTGTGCCAGATTTTGTGCTGGGGACTTTCCCTGTATTATCTCGCATATCCTTTACAATAATCCAGCCAGGCATGTAATATTGCCCCATTTAACAAACGGGGAAACAGGAATGTCTGGGAGTTTGAGCACAATCCTGGGGCTCACTGAGGTGACAAGGAAGGAAATTAGACCCAAACAGGATCTGACTGACTTCCCAGTCCTCCACGCTGCTACCGGGGATGATGTGGGTCAAGTACTTTGTTCTAAGTAGGCAAAACATGTCCAAGTGTTTTCCGTGTCTAACACTGGGAATGTTCAGTGAGGGGTGGCTGGCACACTGGGTTTATAGACACACACAAGCATGTCCCTGGACATGAACTTACCTGAATATTTTATCAGAGGGCTGTTCTCCCAAGACCAGGTCAAAGCCTCGCTGAAATATTGTGTAAGGCCAAGGCCTAAAAGGAGAAACATCATCCAATTAAAGTCCACTCAGCAAACACTCTTTTCCTGCCAGGTATCATGCTGCCTTCTAAAGACCCAAAGAAACAGCACACATTCTCTGCTCTCAAGATGCTTGCTAGGGCGAGCTTGTGTGCAACCTCGAACCCAGGGAAGGGGTCAAGAACAAGGTTAATATAAAAGCCATTGATCTACCAAGAAAGCAGAAATTGATAGACATAACATTGCTTCTGTTCAGCGTGAGATGGGCTCAGCCATAACTTACTACCTTTCTGTTGTACAATCACAGAAATCTATGTTTGACTTACTTAAGAAAGATGGGGGGTCATAATACTTTTAAATAGTCAAATTCTTTGAAATTAGGTATCTCAGGATTCAAAGCCTGCTCTGCTACAGAGCCAGCAGTTTGAGTAAGGGAGATAGCTTGCCTTGCTGACTCTACCTCCTCATTTGAAAAAAAAAAAAAAAAAAGATATGGGGGTTAATTACAGCAACCTAACAGAATTTTTAGGTCAAGAGTCATAGGTCAGAGTCTTCACTGTTTCTTGTCTCTACTCAAAAGAATATGAGGGTTCTTAGTGGTTGAGATAACTCCAGATATATCCAGACATTTTAATGCCTCTCTTACCAGGCAGTGGTGGTGCACGCCTTTAATCCCAGCACTCGGGAGGCAGAGGTAGGCGGATCACTGTGAGTTTGAGGCCAGCCTGGTCTACAAAGTTAGTCCAGGACAGCCAAGGCTACACAGAGAAACCTTGTCTTGAAAGACAAAACAAACAAACAAACAAACAAAAAAAGCCACTCATATAAACAGAAGAAATTAGTTCCTTTCAAGTCATTATCAACTCTGCCCTGCTAGCAAACATCTGAGTACTGGTAAGAATTCTAGAAAGTAGAAAAATATCTCTTTTGACAATGTGGATCCTTTCACTAGCTCGGCCATGGAAACCCCAAATGAGTTATTAATTCAAACGAGTGTTAGAAAGCCTGGAACTTGGGCTGAGTACTGAGCTAATGTGTACACTGGGTGGACTTAGTCCTTCAATTATGGAGCATAATTATGGAACAGCCTCATAATTGATCCAATTACTGAGCATTTATTTTTGGCTATTCCTTTGTTTCCTGAGGGCTACGAAAAGCCAGAGAATATGTTATAATTATTATTTGGGGCTGAGCCTAATATTAAGCATTAACTCTATGGTTGCCAGCACAAGGCTTAGCACCTGGGAGACAGAATTGAGGGAAATGTAGAGGATTGCTCTGGAATGACACATTGGTAGTTGAACAGCAGCACTGGCATGTAAAAGGTAGGGTTAGGATGGCTGGAATACTGTAGTCACCAAGACACAATACTGCTGTGCACAACACATGTCCAGCATAGGGCCATTTGGTTAAGCGCTAAAAAAACTGCTTATAAATCTGAGCCTAAATGCTAACTCAATTTACATATAAACACAAAGTAGTTTGTACAACTTTAATACAAGGTCCATCTAAGGTGTGGGGCTATTGAGAAATTATACATTGCATAGTCATTAATTGATAAAAACAGCATATACTTTGTCTGCATTTATTTTGTTTTAATATTTTTGAGAAAGGGTCTAATGCTGCCCACGCTGGCCTCAGACTCACTTTATAGTCGAGGGTAGTGTCAATTCCTTGGTCCTTTTGCCCCGACTCTGAAATGTTAGGATTTCTGTGGTGTACCACTATACCAGATGCAATATAGCATATTCCCATTAGTCTCCATTGCTCTTATTGTATTCAATGTCCATTATGTCTTACAGTAGGTAAATTGTATTCCATACAAATGTCTGCAATAGCACTTTTTTTTTGTGCTGTAATAGAGTATTTACATGTTAAAAAACAGTTATACCACTATAAATTTCCTTGCTACTTCTCATTTAATTGCTACTAAAGCATCCTATTTACTTGTAGAAATTCTGTATGCACAGCTTGTGTTATTTATGAAATTAAGGAAAATGCAAGAGATTTTAAACGGTTGTTATAAGATGGGGTATTGTGCTAAATCAAGTTGAGAAGCACCAATTAACCTAACCAGGTAAACTATGAAAGGCACAGGAGAGCCCATGCTTCACAAGAAGAGGAAGGAGGAGCCATTGGCGTGACAGAAGGGAAGACACAGCATAAGTGACGCCTTTTTGTGATTACTATTTAGAAATGCTTTCTTCCTAGAATTCAATTTAGAAATATCCAAGGCTTCAGAAGTATTTGAACACTGTGGAATGAATAGCCTCCACATCAAAGAAACCTTTCCCCCCACCAGATGTTGTCCATGTTTGTTATGTTCATCATATGTGGGTGCAGACCCATATTTAAATCTGTTCTTGTTTGGCTGAACAGGAAATGATGTCTCCTGAGCACTACAAAATATGAACCAATTCAATAAAAGATGACCCAGCTGATCCTAAACACAAGAACAATTAAAAATAAGGAAAAGAGACTTGCTCCTTCTTTTTATTTGTAGGTAGTACTGTATTCACTTACTATTGTTTAGTAATTTTAATACACAATTTGCCTTCAAGTCACCCTCTCAGTTCAAAACTGGTATGGTGTGGAATTGGAGTAAATTCTTGCCTTGGTTCCTGGATTTTTTAAAAATATATTTTTAGGTAGGACTAGCTTGTGAGTAAGAAATACATAGGCTCACACACACACACACACACACACACACACACACACACACACACACACAGTCTGTCTTCAAGGCACAGTTAATGAATCAGCCAGCTTGGAAGCACTTACGCAGACATCTGCATGTTTCTCAATGGAAGCAGAAGAGGCCTCCAGCTCTTGAGTCAGTCCAAAGCATAAGTAACTAATACATGGAGGGCTCAGATATGCAGAATAGACTTCCCCTCCTCTCGCATGCTCACATTTAAAGGCAGCGTGATTGGGACATAGGTTCTGAAGCGAGTCTATGTGATCTGAATTCCAGGCCACTAACAACCCCTATAATGACTTTGGGCAAGTTCTTTAACCATTCTGTAACCTCATGTCCTCATCTATGAAATGAGGCCAATGACAGTAGCTGTGGCTGTCAGGTAAGGTAGCAATGAGGAGACACTAGCTCATCATTAGTATATGCTCAGCACAGTGTGGGCATTTAATGAGTATCATAGAATCTGTTATTAAATATGTTAAATTTACTAACTACCTAGGTCAAATATAAACCCTACAGTAAAGAGTGATTTATCCATGTCTATAGAAGAGAGTTCTCAAACCCATGGGTCATGATCCCTTGGGGGGGTGGTCACATATCAGATATTCTATTAGATATTTCCACTATAATTCATAAGAATAGAAAAATTACAGTTATGATGTAGCAAAAAAATTTATGGTAGAGGGTCACCACAACATGAGGAGCTATATTAAAGGGTCACAGCCTTAGGAAGGTTGAGAACCTCTCCTATAGAGGAAGCTGTGTCTTGCCCCAAGGTACAATGCAATGCTAGCACAGGCTATATGTAAAACTCAGATTGTAGACAGATTAGAATTTTCAGGAGAGGAGACAAGTGTGAATATGGGAAAGGCAAGGCCCCACCCAGTGGAGCCAAGCACTCAGTATTGACACTAATCACCAAGAGACAGGGAAGAGGACATCATAAAATTGTTGTAAAATTCAGGAAGCTGCAGATCACAGTAGCAATGGAATAAAAAGAAACAGTTATTTTTTTATCCCCATTAGTCAGGAATGATCTGCTAAAGATGGGGATTTTAACTCAATATATTTACCAACTATTTCCAGAGGCCTATTGTGTGTTAACTGTGGTACCAGGCAACAAGAATTGGGATAAGGAGATTCTTGCCCTCCAAGGAATCTACAGTCTTTCTGAAGAAACACATATTCATTTAGATAAACAAAAGAGCGTGTTAACAGCGAAGAGGGGTGGGGTTATAGGAAGCAGGCTACATCCATACTGGCTAATAATAGACCAGCAATCCAGAGAAGAGAAGGCTGTGTGTTTGGCAAAGCCCAAAATGATGGTGGGGAGTTTGGCTTCTAGCACTGGGGAGGCAATGTCGTGACTCAGGAATAGCAGGAAGTAATGAGGAAGTAGTATAACAGCACCAAAAATACTTAGACGCTGAAGATCTTGAACCAACCCCCAAAAGGAAAGGTTTTTGCTATTAGAACTCCTTGAATTAAGTCAAGAAAGAAAAATGCACTGGTCCCAACACAAGGAAGCGCATCCTGCTTCAGGGCAGAGCTGATTTTTGAGGTTAGACGCTGGATCTACAGGCTGTTAGAAATATCCCTCTCTTTTCTTTGCTGCTCACACCGTGAACTTTGTCCTCTCCACATTGGTAAAGCACATGGTAGATGGACACAGTAGCCACAGCTCAAGTCTCCACAGCCTCAGACCTCAGGAGAAAATATCTTCTTCCTCATTAGCAAAGCTACAACTGTAGAATAATTGGGTCATGTATCCCAGGTCTCTCCATCAGATTGTGGGCCAGGACAGAGGCATCTCAGCAGGTTTCAAGTCATGTTGGTTCCTCAGCATTAAATCTGGGAGATAGTGTACCTTATTAATCAAACCTGAGTGTTTTCACCTCAACTTTACTATTCTGGTGCCTTCAGCAAGACTGTCCATCACTGCTGAGTGGAGTGGACTATGCCAAGGTTAGCTGTGTGGAGAGGACACTGACCCATCTTGAAGCCTACATGCAGTGTTTTCCAGGCCACGTGTGATGCAGGTACCTGCCATAGAAGGAGTTCTCAGTCTCTTGTTTCCTCTTGGATATGTGGCCTCCAGTATTCCCTGTGCTGTACTAGGCAATACACCTGCAGTGTCTTAGCTCAGGGAAATGGCAGAATCTGAAGTTAGAAAATAGTTTGTTTGTTTTTTTTAATTTGGTGCACAACTTCATTCTGACAAATCAAGGCACTGAACCTTCCCCTGCCATATGGGCATCCTCAGATGGCCTCCACGTAGGTCCACCCAGGCCAAGTCAGCAACTGTCTTAGAGCCATTGCTTCAGACACAAGTAGACTGGTGAGCCACTGCAGAGCCCACTGTAATGACAGCATGGCAGCCAGAAGGGTCTACACTCAACTATGCAAGCTGAGAACACCAGCAACCTCTTACTGCTTTTCTTTTTCTGTTTATGTATCAGGTGATATCCACAGCATACTCAGTTTTCTCCATGTACTGACGATTTCTTAGCTTTCAATTTCTGTTAACAACTCTCTTTTTTCCCAAGTCCTAAGGATGTACTGGGTCATGAGTGAGTTGGTTGTGCCCATAATTGGCATTTTGGCCTTATTTATGGTTACTTTGACAGTTCCTTCACTGTGTGACTTGAATTGATTTCGGAAAACCATATTTGACCAGCCTGCTATGTGTTGGGCTGAGAACTCTCTTCTTCTGGGCTCTTTCTTTGCAGAAAGGGACTACTTGCATTCTACATGAGGGTCCTTTATATGCTCAAGGGCTAACTCTGATTTCCTGTTAAGTAGGGCACTGGAAATAGAGAGTAAAGCCTTTGTCCAGAATGTCAGGTGATGGATCCTATAGTGAAGGCATCACAAGGGAATGGTGGATAAATGTTTTTTTATCCAAAGTCTTAAGAATAATAATGGTTAATGGTGGCCAGGCTTATATATGACACCTTATACCCTCAGGGTCTTTGCAGATACTTCTATACCTAGAATCTTTCCTGCCACCATTTATATTACTCTTAATTCATACTATTGTGTATTATTAATAGTGTTTAACTACTAAATAGTCTATTTTGCACTGTCTTCATTGTATGTTGTAGATAATATTATGTAGATTAGTGTATAGTTTTACATTTAGCTAAAAAAAAAAAAAAAAAAAAAAAAAAAAAAAAACAGCTTCCAAACTCTTAGGCCATCCCTGGCTCTTTTCTTCCAAGAACATACAAAAATAATAAATATATTAAGTACTTAGCTAACATACTCCCTCACCATCTAGAGAGGTCATGATAATGGCTATGTCTTTGGTGGTCACTTCATCACACAGCAGGTGCTCAGGAAGCCTCTCTAAATCACAGGGGATGGATGGTTGAACACATCTGTCCGTAGCCCTGGGTGAGACAGTCATTGAACTGCACACAGGCAGTAAGTCACTTGATATTCCCAACCTAGTATAACCATCTACAGGCATGTGCAGATGTCAATCAATGGGCACTTTTAGAGCCTATTTGAGGCTAGGAATCATGGATTTACTGTGCCAGTCAGCCAGGTAGCCAATTGCAATGGTCATTGAATTTATTGAGTGCTAGAAATATTTTGGTAGATAGCATATAATACATGGACGAAATCTTACTTGGTGTATTAGCACAGACTTTGGCTGTTTGAGACACATTAATACTTGATTCCTAAGGAAAACATCTTTAGCACAGCTATCCATTATGGTTCACATTTCTACTTGGTGAATAGAGAACACATTTATAATGTCATTATAAAATATGAATTGTGATGACGACAGCATACTTTATAAACTTGTGATCTTGTAACATGTAAATCTCATGGGATGTAAAATTAAATGTTCATGAGAATATATCCATTGTTCAATGTCTATTCATGGGTAACATTAATTTCTAGTTTTATATGTAAAATAACATGTTATCAATAACTAGCAAAGTAGTCAGGAGTGGGATCAGGAACTAGAGCAAACGGTTTCATACAGGCTTCAAGAATTGCTAACTCTATGATTTTAGAAAATTCATACTTCCTACCACAAGACCATTCCACTCACTTCTGCACCTTGCCAGTCCTGCCACAGCCACAACACCTTCTGCTTCCCTCCAGTCTCACAGTCTAGATCTTTGTCTTTTCCATGGTTTCTATCATTCTCAGTTATTTCAGTATCCAATGAAGTGGTCCTTTCAATGTTTGTGCTAGATAGTTTTATGTCAACTTAACACAAGCTAGAGTCATCAGAAAGGAGGGAGCGTCAATGGAGAAAAAAAAAATGCCTCCGTAAGATTGGGCTGCAGACAAGACTGTAGAAGATTTTCTTAATTAGTGATTAAGGAGTGAGAAGTATAAGCCAAAGGAAGCCCTTCCTCCCTGGGTTGCTTTTAGTCAGGGCACCTCATCATAGCAATAGAAACCTTATGTAGGACAATGGTCAAGACACTTTTCAAATGATCTCGTCTCTTGCCTTCATTCCCACCACCACATCCTCATTTGCCACTTGCTGAAACCCATCACTGATGTTTGAGCACAAGAATCCCAATATCTAGCTGGGTGTGGTGGCGCACGCCTATAATCCCAGCACTTGGGAGGCAGAGGCAGGTGGATCACTGTGAGTTCGAGGCCAGCCTGGTCTACAAAGGGGGTCCAGGACAGTCAAGGCTACACAGAGAAACCCCGTCAAAAAAAAAAAAAAAAAAAAAGAATCCCAATATCTAACTCTCTTCATTCATATTCTTGCCCCATTCCTGATATCTGCCAATATTCTACTGCTGTGCGACAGAGAGCCAATACACCCACCATTCCCCTAACAGTCATCCAACTCAGGTACTTTCTTTTCATAAATTAAGATTAAGTTCAATCATCAGTTACTGCCACAATTCCCTTTTGTGTTGACTAGTCCCCACACTTCCACATACTTTTCTGCAATACAACACTGGTTAAATCCAATGTGCTTGGGGCTCCATTTCTGTGTTACACAAGGGAAGGCAGCTGGCAACCATACTGTTGGGTTTTTTGTAAACCCCTGACCATTAACCTCAGTGTGTTCTGAATTCTTCCCATTGACCAAGCTCATTTATTTTGACCATTCACTCTCTTTTCTAGACTACTATTTAATTACTATCTTCTTTCTCTTCGACCCTCTGACAACTGACCCTTCATCCTTCAGCTAATGTCTTCTCTCCACACAACTGAGGAGAAAAAGGCAACCAGATTCAAAGCTTCCCTCACCACCTCTACCCACTGCCTGTTCTCTGACTGTGGCTTGGCCTCCTGATGATAATGAGGCATATGAGCTTATGAGAAGTTTAGGCTCACCATTGGCATCCTACGATAAATGGACTGTGAGGCAGAAGTGTGATATGGAACTTAAAATCCACACACTTTCTTCAGATCTCATGCTTTCAAGTAAAAAACAAAAATAAAAAGCAAAGCAACAAAGAAAAACACCGCAGAGCTCCACTTTCTTCACAGGTACTCTTGATATTATTGAATGAAGTACGCATAAATAAATTTCAAACCATTAAGAATCTTGGTTTTAATTTTAATTCAGCTTTTGCAGTAGTTTTCATTCTATATTTTATGTGTGAACACGAATATGCTTTACATAAATTATTTTATTTAAAGATAGAGCAGTGAAAAACTGCCACATTCCTGCCTGTGTGTGGCTCAGTTTTCTCCTCTATAATAGCACCTATGTCATCAACTGCACACAGTGAAATGATTTTTTTCAAAGATGTGCACTCAGAGTCCCATAACTCTAGGATAAAGAAATTAACTATTATCATCTATATATTATATGAATGATTAAGTTGTTAAAATGAAAATTTTAATCTTTGTATTGTATATAGTGTGTGTGTATGTGTGTGTGTGTTTGTGTGTGTGTGTCCAGAGGCACACATATGTCACAACACTAATACAGAGATCAGAGAATAATCTTAGGAGTTGGTCCTCACCTTCCACATTCTTTGAGATGAGGTGCCTCTTATTCACTCATTCACTGCTGAATGCACAAAGCTAGTTGGCCCAGAGCTGCTGGAAAGTTCCCTGTCTCTATCTCCTTCTCCCATAAAAGTACTGGGATCACAGATACCCCCAACTATGCCTCAGGCTTCTGTGTGGGTTCTGGAGATCTAATATGAGACCCTTGAGCTTGCACAGCCATCACTTTGCTCACTGAGCTGGCTCCCACCCCTTAAAATGGAGTTTTACCTGAAGACATTTCAGAGGTATATAAAGTGATTTGGAAATGCAACAATGAAGAAAATGTACTCCCCCCCCCTTAGATTTGACCACCCTCTAAAGGAGCAATAAGCAAAAACAGACATATTCCCAAATAAAGTCCACACTTGGCTTCTTTTTTTGTCAAAAGGGGCAATTTGGAGAATATAGGAAGTGACTCCAATGATATGGAAGACATTAGTACTTTAACTCCGAGCACCCGACTTATGGGGAGAAATTCTACATGTTCTTTGAATTAAGAAGCATCATAGAAGGCAGAGGTAGATTGCATGTATCCTCAGATGGGGAAAGTTGGCCTTGCCTTGAAGTTTCCCTGAATATTTTGGGATTCAGGATTATTTAAGGCAAAATGAGGGGGAAAACTCTTGAATGAGTCAGAAGAGGCTGTTAATAGTAGCTGCTATTTATTGAACACTTATCATATGCCAGGCAGGCACCACACTGCAACATCCATGTAAAACTCATAGCCATTTACAGAAACCGCAGCTATGTAATCATTATGCACATGATGCATAAGTGAGGAGATATGGTACAGTTCAGTCAGTTGCTTAAGGCTGGATAGCTAGTAAGGAGGAGAGATGAGGGTCATCATGTATCACCTGGTCTACTTTCTGTCATGTCTTGTTCGGTTCCTCTTGCCACCATGGGATGAGAGCTGTTGGAGAAAATTTATAAATACAGCCTTGGGTCTAAACCCAGGAATGTTGGATAAGCACTGACTTGGCTCTCTGTGTAGAGATCATCCATTGGAGCAGAAGTTATCTCCAGTCCACAGGAAGACTCCCCTGTACTTTGGCCTGTATTTTTAGGGCAAGTACATATGGCACAGATAGTAATAAAATCACTCATTTCTCTCCGTTTTTGGATGTTCTGAGCCACACCTAGCTACAGAATCTCCTTTATCTCTACACCACTCAGAAGTGACACTTAGCACAACATTTCCCAAACTTTAGGGTGCTGCCTAAAGACTTGCCGGTGATATGACTATAATGATTCAGAATTGTGGGGTTCTTTCATCCACACATCTAAGGTTAGGCTAGACATAAATATTTTGGGGGAAGTGAAGCAGATGACCTTGAAGCCAACATTTCAGGAGAATACTGATCTATCAGCCAAGCATACTTTTATGACACAGTTGGTGTTTTATAAACTATGGCTGCCATTAAAGCAGAAATTATAATGAATCCTTAGAACTCAATGAAACCCATTTATAAAATTCTGAATGATGTCGAGGAACAGAGTATATGGAGTTCCTTATTAATAAACTAAGATAGCCTGAATCTCATTGCACTTATATGTGATGCAATTTATTTTTATAAAACCCATCAGTCATTTTTATTTCTGTAGATCTACATTCCCATTAATACAGCATGTTTTAGTCAATGTTGCTGTGAGGAGACACCATGACCACCACAACTCTTAATAAGAAAAGCATTTAATTAAGCCTTGTTTATGGTTTCAGAGTTTTATTATCAGCATGGCAGGAAGACATGGTGCTGGAGGAGCTGAGAATTCTACAATCAGATCCTCAGGCAGGAGGAAGGAGAAAGAGAGACACTGGATCTGGTTTGAGCATTTGAAATCCTGAAGCCTACCACAGTGAGCCACTTTTCTTCAATAAGGTCACACACCTCCTAATCCCTGTCAAGTCGTGCCATTATCTAACGACCAAGTGTTCAAATATATGAGCCTATGGGGGCCATTCTTATTCAAATCATCACACAGTATTATACAAAATTATGGCTTCCCACATATATAAACACATCCACAAATACGGATGTCTAAATATGCTCTAGGAGATGTCACACAAGTGACATGCACAGTCATGGAACTCATATTACTCAGATTGCACAGCTGCAACATCTCTTATAGGGTTTGGAGACCAGATAACCTGTGCTCTACCCTCCTAGCAAGTGCTGCAGATAAGAAAGCACTAATGCAGAGCACAGCTAGCTGAGGTAAGAGAGCGGGCCCCTTACAGACTACCACTGGGCCTAAGGACATTCAGACAAGCTAACCCTAAAAGGTCTCACTATAGCTCCTGTGGTGTCTGGGCTCTGGGGTCCGGCAATCTCTAGTCAAGTCCAAGGTCTAGATCGGAGTACCTTGCCAGCCGCATAAAACTGACACATGTAAGATATTTAACCCTTCAAGTACCCACCTCCCCTTTGCATAAAGATGTTAATAGTCAAAACTCATTTCTTAGGGAACTGTAAGATGATTAAATGAATGAATAAGTGGATTTTCAGGACAATAACTGAAGTAGAACTGTCATTTCTGAATAGAAATTTCTTCTCAACTTCTCTTGGTGGATTCTGCATTTAGAGGCTCAATAGTTTTGCACTCTGGGCTAATGCAACCTGGGTCTTAAGTTCAACCTCCCTGAAAGCTTGTTAGTCTTGCTTTCTCTACAGAGCCTGCAGTAGGTCCCTGACATCCAACTTCAATCCCAAGTGAACAAAGAGAAGAGCTTGGCAGTGGATCTACATAAATTCACTGCCAAACAAGGAAAATGGTTCAACATCCACCCGTGACAGAATGTGACCTCCTAGTACAAGAGAAGCTACAGACCTGTGGCCTCCTACTCCACCACAGATGCACACATTAATTCTTGTAGGGAAGTAAATAGTACTAACTCAAGCGAAGGGAGAAGAATGAGGGTACAGAATGTACAGTGGGAGGCACCGATGGCTGAGTTGGTATGATTAATAATGTAAATAAGCCAGAGAGGAATAAAATATCCATCAAGGAACCCAATTTGTATTTTACTAATCTCCCAAAGCACCCCCCATCTACCAATTTATTTCAATTCAACATATATTTAGAAGTTTTGCTTTTAATTGAACCTCTCATCCATTTATTCATTTATTTATTTACTTGAAAATATTAATTAACCAATTGCCATGTAAAAAACACTTTGCTAAACACTGTCAGGGGACATTGAAATGATTAATAGACATTCCTTGCCATCAAGGACTTCATTAATGTACTAAATCATTCCCCAAGCATCTATTATGCACCTCTGATGAGCAGCCACTATGGAGAGCTCTGGGACACAGACAAAAGGCTGGGTCCTTATCCTGGATCATGGTCCAATGGGATGAAGATGACAAGTAAACACACACCCTGGCATTTAGGTTGTCAGTTGTTATGACTGAACAAGTAAAAGCTGCAGTTTATTGTATATTAACTAATAGTCCTGAGCAAGTCCTTTACATTTGTTGAATCTCATTAAGAACTATAGAGAAAGCTACTGCATTAGTCCTACTTAATGTACAGTGAAAGCAAGGCTAAGGAAATCTAAATAACATTAGTCAGAACCTTGCAGCTAATGTGATAGAGACAGAGTTCCAGTCTCAAGTGTTAGAAGCCAGAGCCCTTTCTGCAGTGTTTGAGAATCCCCACCACCCTATTCAGCACAACAGAGGATATTGGAAAACTGGTGGGACTAATGAGATGAGCACACCATCTGGATCCCGAGAATGTACAAGATACTCCAAGTGAAATGGAAGCATATGGGCTCAGAGGAAGAAAAGATTACATCCGGTTCAAAGGTCATGAAAAAAAAGACTTGTGCAGGAAGAGACTGTTTAGAAACACTTGGGAAAATGAGCTGAATCTAGGTATTTGTGGTACAGAGGATAGAAAAGACTTGCTGCAGAAGGAACAGTGTGGACAAAGGCATGGACCAGGTGGACACAAAAGAACACCAGAAGCAACTAAGGGGACAGTCATGGGAAATGTAAGGTAGGGGCAGTTAAGAGGTGGGGAAGTGATTCGCAGACTTATATGGTGATGGTACTAGAAAGTGAATCTCTACACTTATGGCATCTAGGGAGCCATGCCAGATTCGAAGCAGAGGAGTAGTGACATCAGAACTTTGCACCTAGGAAAGCAGGTCACACGGATTATAGCAACTTTAAGATAAATCAATAGCTGACATTTTACATCCAAGATGAAAAAGATGCATAAACTTGGTGGGAGATGTTGCCTCCTAGGGCATGGTCCCTCTGTGATTGCTCAAAGCAGTAGTTGAGAAACAAGGGGTAGTTTAAGGTGGCTTTTGGGTTCAGAGATAGAAGGATGGGGACAACAATTCTGCTGTGAATTAAGCCAGTATTTCCAGAGGACGATTTTCCATGGGATGCAGGTGTAGAGGAGCAGGTAGCTAGACAAGTTGAAAAAAAAATGTGGTCCAGAGAGGCAAGAACACAGGTGGAGTCTCATGTTGAAATGGCAGACATATAGGAGAGAGGAACATAGTTACATCAAAATATGGTGACTAGTCACTTCATGCTCCCATTTTGCAGACAAGCTCAATGAAGTTAGGAGACTAAATCACCAAAAATTCATGGAGAAGAAAAAGGAGAAAAGATAGTTTATTTGTTCATTCCCTCAACAAACATGTATTTGGCAGCTGCTATTGACTCTGTGCTCCTATGAAATGGAAGTAAGCAGAGGCCATGGTGGTAGGGTATTATTTCAGAGTTTAGTGAATGTATCTATAAAGGCAAGCAGAGGAGGGTGCTTGAAAAGACCATGGTGAGGCAAGAAGAGCCTCAGTGTGAAGGCAAAGACCAAGCTTTTGGGGGCCCAGAGACTGAACAACTCCCTTCTTTAAATCCATACCTAGACCATACAAGTTCCTGCATGATGCCACCCTACCCACTGGTCAACCTCACCTCTCACTTTTGCCTTCTGCCATGGTAGCTGACAGTCCATAAAGGGGCTCATGCAGTCCTTCTCCAGCACCTTCCAGGCTTCCAAAGCTCATGTCATCCCTCCTGGCCTGCCTGGTACTTCTCAGTGCTCAGCTTCAGGTCAGAAGTCCTGGCTTCCAAACTTTAAGTCAGCCATATCCTCCCTATCTTCTCCCTGTCTATACACCTCACTATACTTTTCAGTGTAAGTCCTTGTGGTGTTTATTTGCTTGTTTGTTTGTTTGTTTGCTCTAGTGATTCCACCATATTCTTAGTCATTGGAGGCCAGATACCTCAATGCCTTATCCACTGCTGTGTCTGTAGCCTGTATTAAAACTTAGTACAAAGCCAAAGCCCTTAGAGTGAGTGGGGAAGGAATATAGAAAGAAAAACTTCAATTAATTATTTGAGTGATTATAAATTGAGTGTGTGATATTAGGACATTTTATGAATATGAATATAGGGCATGGAACAAAAAGAGGCAGAGAGACTGCAATTTGAGTTTAAAGTTTTAAGGCAACAACTGTAGCTCCAGCATCCAGGAGATTAATCAAGATAAAGACAAAACCAGTATATGTGTGCATTTTCCTTAGGAAATGCAGGCAATGAAAGTAAGTCAGGAAAATAGTAAAGGGTCAGGGGCTTATTTGATATTTGGATAAGGGTGAGAAGATGACTGGGTATAACAGAAAATTCAAGTGTGGCTGGCCACGGGCCAGACTACAGAAAGTAGAAAGCCAAAGAATCCAGCTAGTGAATAAAACTATGATTCCCAAACACATACTAGAGTGGGAAAGGATAAAGATAAGGAGAGCAAAAGATGAAAAAAATGATGAGGAGTAAAGGCAAGGATGTTGAGGAACAGGAAAATAACAAAATGCCAGAGCAGACAGGAAAGGCTGTTGCCACATGGCAAAAATTAGCATGGTGATCCTGCTGTAAGCCCTGACCTGGTCTTAGAATGGATACAGAAGGCTCATTTCTGTGAGGTCTGCCTTAGTGCTAGGAAGTTCCTGAGCAGAGAGGCAGGAAGGAAGCCATTCCAGACAAGGCTTGGGATATGCCAGACAGAGGTTGCAGAAGATAAAGAAAACAAAGATTTGGGGGTGACTGTAAATATACTTTAGCAATGGCTTTTCTAGTGGCCTGGGTTGGTTGAGGGAGCAACGGAGTCAGAAAAGGCCAAAACAAGCCTGGTGGACATTAAGAAACAGTGTCCAGGTATGGAGCTTGGGGAGAGTAAAATGGAAGAAAAAGAATGTGGGGAGGCTGGGGAGGGACCCACGGTCTAGACTGCCATTCCCACTGGACCCTGGACCCGTTCCCTGTCTCAAGCTGGAGATTTCTTCCTGAAACACACACACACACACACACACACACACACACACACACACACACACA
>OU015747.1:112004745-112015989 GCA_907169655.1 Acomys percivali | reverse complement strand
CTCTCTCTCTCTCTCTCTCTCTCTCTCTCTCTCTCTCTCTCTCTCTCAAACCTCTAAAGTATTCACTCTGACCTTGGACATGGGCACAGTGGTGGGCAGCTTCCGGCCTCTGGACTAACAAAAGGTTTCAGATCCCTGTGGCCGTGCCTCATGCATCTCCCACCAGTCTCAATTTCACTCCTACAAATGACAGCTGCTGGCACTGCCACTGTTGGATTGTGCCACGGTAGAATGTTCTGGCTGGAGCCTAATCCATTCTGTCAAGCTGACTGACTGTGAGCAGAGACTCCAGGAACTCCAGCAATTGTAAGAGCCCAGCCAGAGGCAAGACGGAGAAAGAGACAGCAGCGGAGCCGCCTGTCCTCCCCCTTCACGGACACTGTGAGTGTTTTGCCATTTCTTCGGTTTTTTAGCATCTTCCAACATGGGGGCTTATTTTCCCTCCACACCACTGCTGCAGCAGCCAGGAACAAAAAGCAGAGGCTATAATTGTTCAGAACAGACAGTGACAAGAGTGGAACAGTTCGAAAGTGCATTCTGCCATGTTTGGCTTTTGATTTTTTTCTCTTTCTCCAATTTAAGTGATGGGGGATGGTAAGCATCACTCTGGGGATAAAGGGATGAAGAAACTTTGCCTCTATTACAACCATGGGAAAGCAAAGTCATTGCCTTATAAGGTATCAGGGTGCCATCACACTGAAAAAAGTTCAGACACTAGACCTCTGGGAAATTTTGAGATGATGGTAGTCTCAGTGGACAGACTGGACTTTTTTGCTTTGTGAGATCATAAAATGCTAAGGTTTAGACTCCTGGAAGGCATGTCCAATCTGCAGCCAGTGGGCTGCACACCATCAAGGACAGCTACAAGATGCAACCTGACACAAAAGCAGAAACTTATTTAAAATATTGCAAGACTTTTTCGTGATCTTTTCTATAATCCAAATATGTGGTTCTCAAGTGTGAAATTTATAGATGACAATGTCGTGTCACACCATCACAAGGTTGGACATATCTCATACATTTCTCACGACAAACCCACTGCCACATGCAATTATTGTGAGCTTCATTCCCAAGCACCAAAGGATGGGACACATATTGCCTCTCAGTGCAAAGCATTCTATTTTGAGGTGGTGTAATGGTGTTGAGCGTTCTTTCTTTCTTTTCTTTGAGACAGTGCTGGGATTACAAGTGTGCGTCACTATGCCTTGCTCATTTGTAAAACATTTCAATTGAAGTATGCTCCATTCTCATAGGCCTCAGCTTTTCCTTTCTGGGGCAAAGCACAGAGAGCTAGCCTCATGTTCTTACTCCATTGGTTTGAATATGTCCCTTTTACTTCTTCTGTAGTGAGTGCTTCCCCATAGCTAACCAATCCCTGGTCACTCTTATCTGTATCCTCCCCAGTCTGTCACTGAATCCCCTAGACTTATATCATGATATCTATGATCGGCACATTCTAAGCAAGAGTCACATAAGCATCCATGCCATCTCCTCTGCCCTTTCCTGGACACAACAGATCTCATTGAATCCATGCAACATCACCTTAGCTACAGTCAGGTGAGACTCACGTGCTTCTCAAGTTTGGCTCTTAGGCCAAGTATCAATGAGAACACCCGTGTTCTTACCAGTCCACTCTGTTCTTGAACCCTGGGATACAGCACAGACATTCCCTCAGGCACCAGGCACTTGGATTCCCAGATGCGAAACAGGACTGTGGACTGAATACCACCAACCCACCATTGGGGATTGCCCTTGGCAGAAGGGAGCTGCTTGGCCTCATAGTGGCCTGCTTCTCAAGGAAGTTTAGCCCAATGACTAGTCAACATGGGAGGCAATGGTCTAACTTCCAGCTCCATTGGAAACAATTCTAAGGCCCATCCTAGATCCAAGCTCCCCAGGGTACCAGTTATGGCCTCTTCTCTTTCTGTACATTTGACATCTCTCAGTGTAGAATCTGTGCCTCTCACTCTTGCCAGAGCATGCTCCTGAATTCTTCTCCGAAAGTTCCCTTATGCAAGACTTCCCCTACAACTTGACTTACCACCTGTACCCAAACCTCTCTCAGGCATCCTCACACCCTGCTTTGATGCAATGCGAAGAAACCACTTGCTGCCTTCTACTTCAAACCCAGTGAATGCTTTCCGCAAATACCTGCCCATCCTAGGGGACACTTGCCTGTTCAGATATATCAAAAGTACTCTTTCATGTTATCTCTCTCGGGCCAAACAAGGTTAGATAACATGTACAGTCTGTACCAGGTCAAGAAAATGCCCGAGATGAGCAGACCAGCGTCCACTTACCTGTGCCAGCCCACTATGTGTCTCTACCCTCTCTTTGTTCTCTCCCAACTGCTGGCTCGCCCCTCTCAGCACTATTACAACCTGAACCCCGTCACCTCTTCACTGTTGTCTTGTGTGCCTGTTCCCACACCCACCCTAGTTTCCCATGCTTCTGGTCCTCAAGGTCACTGGAGCTTTGTGTGCCTTCATTCTGTTCCTTGCTCTTAGCAGTCACTGTACCCTTTAAAAAGAAGGCAGGATGATGATCAAACAAGGATTCTGGGCTAGAGTGAGTGGCCTGAACAACAGGGGCGTGCTTTCGGTATCCCCCTTTGGTGGCTTGCTGCTACAGAGGGAATGCCTTGGTGCCTCATACTAGCCCAAAGCCAAAGTAACAGGTCTGTAGTCTTCCATCCCTCAGCCACACCTGCTTCCCGTGTCCACTGCTGAAACCCTTCTGGCTGGGCATGTGTTGAACAGCCTGTTCTGTCTTTCTGGCCCCACTCGTCCTACTAGATCTCTGCTGGTCACTAAATAGATACCTTTACTTTCAAACCATAATCTCTAGTCCTTGCCATTTTGTTGTTACATGATCTCCTGTCTAGGTTATTTTCTGAATGGACAAAATGGGGCATTTTCTTGCTACAGAGGTGACCATGAAAACTCTGATAAGATCAGAGAAAGCCGAATGACAGATGTGTTGAGGTGGGGCCTGAGCCCTGCGAGGCTGCCCTTAAAGCTGATTCTCAAACTCACTCTCTTGCCCCTCAAAGGAGTGTCTTTCTTTATGGTTGTCTTCCAGGGTTCCACATTCATCTTATATGCAATTCTCTTCACAGCACATCTACTTGCTGGGCACAAACTAACTAGGAAGATGCCAGAACTGATGTTTGGTTCAGATGGAAAATAAACCCAGTTCCATTCCAAAAAAAAACCCACTTCATGGTTGAGAGGGGCATTAGAAATCACTACTTTGATATTTTGGTAAAGCCATAAACAACATTAGTGCAGAGCTAAGCAGCCACCTTGGCAACCCAAGCCATGTTATACCTGACTGATACAGGACAAGGAAAAAAAAAGATGAATGAGGAAGCATCTGAAGAGAGATCCTAGCTCTCTTGGTGGTTAAAGTGGAACAGAAATGGTCTAAAACAGGGGAGAAATAGCCCATAGCATTTTATTTTCTACAGTGTCATACCCATTGTGCCACCAAAGCACATAAAATCTCTTCTCTTATAACTCAGGGGAGTTTCATGGTCACATATGTTAGGTTGGAAGCCAGACGGAGTTCAGAACATAGATTTGACATCTTGGCTAGCTGACCTTGAGACAATCTTACCCCTTTGTCTCATTTCATTCTGTGCACAATAATAATCATCTAAACCTCATTGGAGAGTAATGACGGGACAGTATTTACCTCATGAAATTGTGGGTAAAATTGAAGAGGTTAATGCATATAATGTGATTCCCCCCAGTGGCAGGCACACAGGCAGCACTGTTGACATGTATGCTTTTATCAATGTGTCTGCCATCCCATGTGGCAACAGAGTCCTACACTGATGTGACTTGGGAAGCCTGCAAACATTTTTAACTGTCACAGCTTAGGGGTGGCTTGCTACACACGTGTAGTAGAAGGAAGTCAGGGACATCAGAATCCATACTACAAATGACAAGAGGGCCCCAGAGCAGATGGCAATACCTCTGAGACCGAGAGCTTTTCATGTAATGCAGGGATTGTCAAGCTTTTTCTGTGAAAAACTCGATGATAAACATGTTTAGCTTTGTCGGTTCTGCAGTACTCGTTGCAAGCACATGACGTTAACACTATAGCAGGGAAGGAGTGCACAGAACACACCTAAAGGCAAGGGTATCCGTGTGTTAACAGTAAAACTTTATTTATAAAACCATGTGGGAAGTCTGATTTGGCCCGAGTCTACTCCTGTCATACCCTCATGGACCACCTCACATCCTGCTCTTTACAGTTCCCCATGTCCTATTAGTCATCACCCAAGCTAACTGTTTGGAATCCAAAGGCTTCTTCAGGTTTCCTCTCCTTGCACTCTTGCCTCTCCTTTGAGAACCCACAACACAATCACACCACTGTCCCCAAAGAAGCTGTGCACATTCCATAGCCCAAACCCTAGTACTCTGCTCTACCATAAACACCACCACATCCCAGATGGGATCTCCTTGTTCCCTCCTTCCTTCCTCTCTTTCAGAGGTGTGCACAATGACAGTGAGGGCAGTCAGAAAGGCATTAACGGTGTCTGAAGACACTGGAGCATTCTCAGGGGGCAACTGCTTTGCAAAGAAAAGAAACAAGTAGCGTCAAGAGGCATTTCCAATACGAACAAATCGGGTCTGGTGATTGATAGTAGGTATGTGAAGGAGAAAGTGGACAGGGTAATTGTGGGGGAATGTGGAGACTTTCCCCCAAATTATTCACCTGGGAGGATGCTGGGTAGATGATACTGCTTATGTGGGCTATGATGTTGGGAGTCAGAGGAGCTACCCATGTGGGAGTAGGCTTCATGTTCCATTCTGGACAGGCTAATTTTAGATACTTAGAGCAAATCTGTGAACAGATATCCAGAGGCAGCTAAAGATGGCGGCATAAAAATAAGGCTAGAGACGAGGATTGGAGATAACACCTTGGAAGCAGCATATGGACTAGAGTCAAGACTCTGGGATGGGAAGAGCTACTGGGGTGGGGTGGGCTGGGGATAATGTGGTCATGGAAGGAAACAATGACCCTGCAAAGCCTCCAGGAGGAGAAAAGAAATGCAGGGAATGCCACTGGAAACAGGAACCTTTCAGATCCTCAAATGAGTAGACTTGTCTTAGCGTGGCAATCAAAGGAGTTCAAGGTATATATTCACATGAATAGGAATGAGGGGAAAATACAATTGTAGCCCTAGATATAGTAACAAAGAAACTTCCAAATAAAATTTCTCACTCCCTCAAAGAAACTTGGCTCTGGGTCTAAACCCATACCCTAACTAAACCTAAATGTGCTTTAAAGGATCCAACGGATGCTACTGCTTTTGGATCCTAAGCTCAGAGATGGTATTTATTCCTTGATGGAACCTAAGAGCTATTTGTTGCTCCTTCGTTTAAAAAGAAAGTGTGTTGAATTAAGAATCTTACATGTTTTTAAATCTTTTTTCTTTCTTCCTTCCTCCCTTCCTTTCTTCCTTCCTTCCTTCCTTTTAAACTTACTCATTAGTACCTGTACTAGAGCATCACTGCAAGAACAAGGGGAGGCAGAGTTGCTCTCAGATAAAAGAAATCAAAATTCGTCATTAGGATGTATAGGCCAGGTGGAACTAAGTATTTATACAAACATGCACATTCTACTGTTCCTTCAAATGGTGCTAAAATGACTGATTGACTCCTTGTGTAAGGAACACTGGGTGTGACAGTCACTCCCTTGTTAAAACTGAGGAACTCTACACAATGGGATTAGCATCAAGCCTAAATGCAGGAAATGTAGGCAATTACCCAGTTGACACTGCAGTAGGGAAGAGGTCTTAAGTATTTAATAGGCTGAAACCCAGGTTTAAAAAAAGAGTATTCACTCAGTTTTGACTGGTCCTGATCCTTTACAGGATTGAGTTTTAAAAAGTGAAATACATTTGCCACTATTTTGACTCACATAGGGTTATAAGTGTGATGGAAGAAGAATGCTGTGTGACAAGATAGTTCATTTTGGTGTTTGGAGTTTGTGTTACTTTCTGAATGACTGTGGGCTTAGACATTCAATTTATTCTGATTTAGCAACTTTTTATCCAGCTGTCAGAGGCATAAGATCTACTCACTGCCACTTTCTTTGGAGAACAGTAACCTCTGCAGGGTGACGCTTAATTGGCTCTTTACCTACTACTGAAAGGGACAGAAAATATTGCCATGCAGAGGTACAATGGCCAAACACACAAACCACAAACCTAGCAACTCCATTAAAGCGTTGCAGTCACAGCCTGTGAACATTGAAAGCCGGAAGAGGGTACCAGTCACACCAGGCCTCTAAAAGTGAGGGTCACTTTCTCTTTTTAAATGAAGGGCACATGTGGTCCCCTGCCTCCAGTGTATTTCTTCTGCTTTCTTAAGAGTACACGGAGAAGAGGAAGGAGAGAGAAGAAAAGAAAGGGTTAGCCTGGACGGTGATTTTTTTTCCCCAGTAATGGAGGAATAATGGCTCATTCCAGGAAGACAGAGAAAATGGGCTAAATTAGAAAACATTTCACAATGCTGGGCCTCAGTATCAAGTTGAGCCAAACTCAATCCAGCACAGCAATTTCCCACCTCCCAACTGTTTCTGCCTGTGCTCAAAGCTCCAATTATATCAGCCCAAATCCTTCTCCTAAACTCCAAACTCTGGCTTCTCCTTTGCCTCCCCCTGCCCCCACCTTGAGCTCTCTCTGCCTCCAAAAGGGAGTGTTGACTGTCAGTGGATTTGGGCTTCCTTCCCTCCTGCAGCTTTCTTGAGCTGTCTCTCTTCTCCCCAGTTTCCTTTATTAAAAATGCTAATGCTACCATTTTCTGCCTGGATCTCAGACAAACACAGTCAAGAGGAGCCGGGGATGGGAGGGGACAGAAATGATCTGCACCAAGGAGCAGCTTTTTATCTGGCTGTCCCTCTAGTGGATGCTCCCAGCCTTCCACTGAGGCTCACAGCACTGCAAACACAGCAGGGTTTGGGGGAGGAAGAGAAGGAGGAGGAGGAGGAGGAGGAGGAGGCTGATTTTTTTTTCATTTTAAAATTAAAATCCCCTAAAAGGAGAAAATGCTGTCCTTGTAACTTTGGCAGAGACTTTCGGCTTTTGTTCTCTTTGTCAGGGTGGCAAATTTCATCTTCTACTTTGGAGACAGAGAGGGAAAGAACAGAGGCATGCCATATACCACATACCTGGAGGAAGAGGAAGCCGAGGAAGGATAACAAGAGGGATGAAGGAGACATAGACTGAGTGTAAGGAGGTGGTGGCAGCAAAAAGTACAGAGGGGAGAGAAAAAAAATAAAGGGCAGATTGGAGTGGACTTAAAAGAATAGGGAAGAAACAAAAAGTAAGATGACAGTTCCAGAACTATAAAAACTGCATATAGGAAAATGACTCGCGCAAATCTCCAGAGATCAGCTATCATCCCCAGGTACGTTCCCCAGGACTTTGTCCATCTCCCAGGCAATGCAGAAATGTGTGTGGTACCCCTCCTCCCGTACTGTCCACATCATCTAGCAAACATCAACATCACATTCTCTTCCTACATTTTCTTCCATTTCATCCCACTTCCTGGTTATATCTACTTAAATAATTTTTTCTGCCCTGTCTGATGACATTGTTATCATATGGATATTACCAGAGCATGGGCACATCTCATATAAGTATGCTTACCAAATTATACACCCCATGTTTGTTCTTTTCTCTCTCCCTGTAAACTAATGCCTGTTCCCCTATAATTAGTTTCGTACTCTTCACCAAACTCCCTCATTTTTCTGTACTTCAGGTAATAAAACACCTTTTACATCTGGCTGTGAAAGCTGCAGAAGCCATTATGAGTGGTTGTCCAAAGCTGGGAAGAAAGAGTTCATTGAAGAGGAAATAAATGCACAAGCAGACCCCAGGAGACCTGATCCCTGATAATTCAGCATTAATCAGCTGTGTGACCAGCTGGATTTGTGTGAAGCCTGCTTTATCTCTGACAGTCTTAAGACCTGATCTTCCTTAAGTCTGCAAGAGAACAGCACACTGGGGGATGGGGGATTGGTCTCAGAGCCTTCTAGTCTTGGGCTCAAGTCTTGGCTTTACACACTTACGAGTCATGTAGTAATTTATTTGACCTTCTGATGGCGATGCCCGCAGAGACAAGCTTGGGGAGATAATGCTCACTAGGTGAGCTTCTTAGGGTGCTACAGAAAGTAAGAAGAGATTCTCTAATGTGACTCTCCAGTGTTCACAACTCCCCTAGCCTGAAAGAAATATTTACAAATTTCATTTACTACAGATTTTGTATTTATAGCTACAACTTTGCAGCCATTAGAAAAAACAAATAACTGCTGTTTGCTTGATAATTTAAAACATCTGACAATGGCTCTGTAAAATGCCCATGAGGTAATCCAGTGGGTCTCAACCTTCCAAATGCTGTGACTTTTCAATATAGTTCCTCATGTTGTGGTGACCCTCAACCATAACATTATTTTCAGTACTAATTCATAATTGTGATTTTGCTACTGTTATGAACCAAAATGTATATATCCGTGTTTTCCAATGGCTTTATGTGACCCCGGTGAAAGGGTTGCTTGATCCCCCAAAGGGATTTGGACCCATATGTTGAGAACTGCTGATGTAAGCGAAGAATGGGGAAAATTCTTTGTAAGGACACAGCAGACCTCCTACAAATGACAGCTTTTTCTGCTACTAATGGGAATATTTCATAGCATCTGAGTTGGACCTAGAGAAATGAATTCACGTTGATCTCATCCAGACTCATTTCTTCCCTGTGGTGTTAAAAATACGGGTCTAAAGGATGCAGGAAAAAATTCAGAAGTCAAGTCCTGGATGGCACACTACTTTGAAGGAAGTGTGTGTGTGTGTGTGTGTGTGTGTGTGTATGTGTGTGCATCCATGTATATGTATATGTTATATATGTCTGTATTTGTTTATATATTTCATATACAAACATAACTATATAACTATATGTAGCTAATATATATATGAAATATATATATGTATATATAAAATATATATACATATATTAAATATGTATATATATGAAATATATGTGTGTGAAATATATATATATATGAAATATATCATATATATATATATGAAAAGTTCCAAAGATAACCATTTTGAGTGAGAATTCTGTCTTGAATCTCATTAGAGGCCCCCACCATGGGACCCCTGGGCTACTGACATGAAGAAGCAGGCTAGATGACTGTAAGAACACCCTCCACTGGTTTCTAATACCTAAATAGCAAGAGAAACACCTGCACCCCCTTTCTCTCCCTTGGGGTTTGCCATCCTTTCTGAGATGAGTGCTCTTGCAGTCTGTGCTGGGTGTGACTTAGGTGGAGGGTGCTAAAGCAGCAGTGACTCAAAAGAGTAAAGAAATTCCTGTTACTCTTCCTCTGGGAACCAACCTCAGAGAGACGGCAGCCATTGGCTCTGCTCCTTCATTCTGATGTAATTCTTACTCAGCACTGCCCTGGGATAAAATGTGCCTCCCCTGAAAACCAGTCCCTTTGCAAAGGCCTTTAGAGAGGAACTAAAATTAAAGAAGGATGTGGGGTGAAGCTCTTATTCAGTGGGACTGCTGTCCTTAGGAGAAGAGGAAGTGAGGTCCCAGAGCTTCCTTTTCTGGGTGAGGACACAGTGAGAGTGTATCCATTGGAAGTCAGCTGTGGCTACCTAAAAAGCACTCCAATCTGGACCTCAAGCCTCTCCAACTGTGAACAAATCAAATAAATGTCTGATGTTCAAGGTATCTAATTTGCAGTCTCATTTTTTCATTCTTATCTATCCTTTGAGAATTTTTTGTACACACACACACACACACACACACACACACACACACACACACAATGTAACTTAGACTATATCTACTCTCACTCCTCCTTGAACTTCTCCTAGATCACTTCTAGCCATGCCCCCCCTCCCAACTTCATTTCCTCCTTGTTAAATTCACTGAACATAGGAGTGAATTTAAAAGCACATGGTGTAGGGCCACCCACTGTAGCACAGGCCACCTCACATGGGCCCCTTCCCTGGAGAAAACTGGTAGTCTCTACTCCAGCAACCTTCAACTGCCAGATGACCTCAGCTAGGGGTAGGGCACTGTGGTCACCTCCCTCCTCTAGGATGGGTTCTTGAGCTTCTGTGAAGACAGCTATAGCTGTTGTGAGCTCCTGAGGATGGTGTCTGGAAGACGGGTTGGCAGCATCCCTCCTCAACCTTTAGATGGCACAGTCTTTCTATGCCTTTTTCCCTCCTGCCCTGCTCCCCAGGCTATGTGGTCAGGGGTGGGCTTTGTTGTTGATCTTTTGGGGTGTTATTTTTTAAGGCAGGTGTCTCTTAGCCCAGGCTGGCCACAGGCTCCTGGCATTCTCCTCCTTCTGCCTCCTGTGTAGAATTATAGGCCATAATACCCAGCTCACCATTTTGTTACAGTAACTGGGTATGACTAATACAATCACTTGCTCTCTATGACCAGCCAAGAACACTACATCGCATGCATAGCACAGAACAAAAAAAGGAGACAGTCCGTATCCATAACATTTACAGTCCTGTGAGAGACCAACAAGACTATGACCTGAGCTCTCACTTGGCCTTGTGTAAGGGCTGCGGTGCTCCGGTGAAGAATCTGTTAAACAGTGACCGTGCTGACAGGAGGTTAGAAATGAGTATTCTGAGAAAGCTCTGTGTGGGGGGGGGGGAGTTAGAGGTAACTGGGAACAGGATGACACGTATCCATAACTCTCATTACTCCCACCCCACATCTTGTAGCTATTCCAGGAACATTCTCTTTCCAGAAAACCATTTTTCTACAATATCTAGCTATGTCTGTGTCACAGATGTACACCCAAGTGACCCAAGGTAAGCTTGTGGGGACTCTACTGGAGCCCATGTGCCTTAGGCTGAGGCTTTGATCCATCTTCATTTGGGTCCCATAATTGTTTGAGGCATGCAGCAAGACCACTGTATTTTCTTCTTCAATATACATGCAAGTAACTGTTCAGTTTTTTCCTTCATGTTTATTCATCTCAGCTCACCTATGCATTGGTTTCATAAACATTTTAAGTTAGCATCTAACTTCCCCAATGACAGCTCTCTTAAACCTTGTACTGTAAGCATGTTTCACTTGGACCTATGATGTCTGTGGGTTTCATCATAGGTGTGAAGAGATTTCTCACTTGAGATTTATCTCTGTCAGACACTTAGGTGTGTGAGGGATGTGTGTGTGTGTGTGTGTG
>OU015747.1:111991824-112004735 GCA_907169655.1 Acomys percivali | reverse complement strand
AGAGAGAGAGAGAGAGAGAGAGAGAGAGAGAGAGAGAGAAAGAGAGAAAGAGAGAGAGAGAGAGCACCCTAACTTCATGCACTCTGATATGCATGGGAATTGAATGTGAATTGGCTATATCAGGAAGATTTCTTGGTCTACAAAGTGAGTCCAGGACAGCCTATGCTACACAGAGAAACTCTGTCTCGAAAAACCAAAAAAAAAAAAAAAAAAAATCTTATAAATATGATTTGATTTTTTCCCCTCTCTCTGAGTATATGTAGTCACTTCTCCTTCTTCTGTGTTATAACACAGTATAGAGTTCACTATCAGATGCTACCATATGCTTTTAGAAATGACCTGGCATATGGTATTCTGTCCTAGTGGTGGAAAACTAACCAAGAAAAGACAAGGTGTTGCTATAACAAACATCTGAAACACATGACTTTGGAAATAGACAATGTGAAAAGGATAGATGAATTGAAAGAAACATGTGGACCAATCCTATAATTGCCTGACTGCAGCATTAAGAGCAATTCTGACAAAGGAGGACTTGGAAGATAGAAGCTGTAGCAAGGCCTTTTGGAAGTCTCTTGATAGTTGTGACTGGATTGTGGATAGAGACATTATTATGAGATGTGCACCAGTCCAGAAGAGACCAGATGCATGGATGGCTCACTGCATGGCAGCCTTCTCCTTCAAGGTCATAGTCAATCTGCAAGACTAGCATGGTACCTTGCATCATGACCTGACAGCCTTCCAACATTTCCTGCCTCTTAAAGTTTTCACTGACACAACACTGCAGCAATGGGTTGAAATTCCAAGTAAGTGAATCTCTTTGGAATCAACTACCCCCAAAGAGAAGGTTTCTGCAGGGAGGCGGGGGGGGGGGTGAGCTATTGAAAACTGGAGTGAAGGCCATATTTGCCATACAGTTGCATAGAACTCGATGAAGTTCTGTCCGTATCCCATCTGGAAGTTTATGGAAGGCAAAAGTGAGGAATGATAAACCTTGATATGTGGCCCCAGGCATTGAAACTTCTACTTTAATGTGGCCACTTTAGCCATATGCACTAAAGTCAAGAACAGAGAGATGATTTAAAGATGACATGTATAATTAAAATGTAACCAGACTGGGAGAACTTGGAACCTGGCTTCCTATAGATTAAAAGAGTAATGTATACAAGAAAATACTAGAGCTGTAGACCTGCCCACCAGCAAAGGAAGGCAATAGGACAAAGACACTAAAGCACTGAGGGCCCCTCCTTCTAAGGGTCACAGAGATCTAGAAGGGTAGAATAGTTTATGAAGACACTCTATAGGATCAGTGCCTGGAGCCTTCTGGAGCCTCTGTTCTCTGTTCTTGGACAGTTTTCCCAAGCCATCGCTTAATCGGCCTCAGGTACAAACTGGCTCTGGCTGTTGGTCTAGAAGGTAGAACTGGCAAATCTTGGCAAAGTCCACATGGCCATAGGTCTCAGGCTCCAAGAATGTAAGAGCTAGGGGGACATGGTCATCCTGGGTAAGATTCCAATGGGAGGCTGTCTAGACAAAGCCTTGCCAAAAAGAGCAGAGCCGCTGCAAGCAGCTCCATCATAGTGAAACATTTGAGCTGGAGCTGCACTCAAAACCCCAGAATGGTAGAGATACCATCATGAAGTGCCAGCCGAGAATAGCCACGGGACTGAGACTCCAACCCTAGAGGAATAGGGCTTAGACATAAGGAGCAGTTAGAGGTTTGGGAGCCAAGTCTCGTGTGCCCTGTTGGAAAGCATGGACTTGACTGCCATTGTCTTTTAAGACTCAACACTTGCCCTGTTAGGTTTTGGGGTTCCTTGGGACCACTTACCCTCATTTTCTCGCCTACTGCTCTTTATCAGAACAGGAATGTTCTATCCCACCAGGTTATCTGGGAAGCAGAAAATGTGAATCCAAGTGCTCACAGCTGGAAGGGATGTTTCAGGTTCAATCACACTTGAGTGCCATCTACAACCGGCTTAAGTGAAACGCTGCCCTTTGGACTTTGGACTTTATGTTTAGAAGAATTTAGACTTTGGTGCTAACATGTGCAATGAATTTATTTTGCTTGTGAGAAAAACACAAGCTTGAGGGGACCTACTATCATCAAATATACCTCTTTAAAAGTTACGCTAGCTGGGCGGTGGTGGCACGCATCTTGAATCTCAGCACTCAGGGGCAGCGGCAGGTGGATGTCTGTGAGTATGAGGCCAGCCTGGTCTACAGAGTGAGTTCTAGGATAGTCAGGGCTACACAGAGAAACCCTGCCTCGAAAATTTGAGTTAATTAATTAACTAATAAACTTAATTAATTAAGCTGAAATTTAATCTGTCTTAACAATATTAAGAGCTTATCTACCTAAGCATATTTGACTCACAGATGAATGTTATCTAAGGAATGGCTAAGTGATCTCTAGAGCAGTGGTTCTCAGCCCTCCTAATGCTGTTGCTGGTCTTTCAGTACAGTATTCACATTGTAGTGACCCCCCAACCATATAATTATTTTTATTGCTACTTCATATCTATAATTTTCTACTGTCATGAATTATAATGTATATATCTGTGTTTTCTGATGGTCTTAGATGACCCTTGTGAAAGGAGTGTTCTATCCCCCAAGAGGTCATGACCCACAGGCTGAGAACCACTGCTCTAGAGCCAGCTCCCTATAAAAGGGAGTTGGTTGTTCTGTGCTATCTTCTTTGAGGTTTCCTGCTGTAGTGCCATGCATGGCACATGTGGCCATTGCTAGGTGCTAACACCACTGGACTTCCCAGCTTCTATAGCTAAGATAACTTCTATTGCTTATAAATGATCTATTCTATGCTATTTTGGTATGTTGCAGGATATTTGATCCCATTGTGAACCTTGAGATTGTGAACTGTAAAAATCTGTTTCTAGTTGTGGAGTGGCTCAGCCCTAGCACACACCTTTAATCCAAGAGCTAAATAAAAATCAATCTTAGTTCAAGAGGTGGAGCAAGAAACCAGCTGGTAAGCTGGGAGTGATGGTGCATACCTTAAGTCCCAGCACTTGGGAGGCAGAGCCAGGCAGATTTCTGTGAGGCCAGCCAGGTCTACAAAGAGAGTCTTGAAAAACCAAAAAGAGAAAAGAAAAAAGAAACTGGCTGACAGAGACTAAACAGAAAGGAAAGATATTGAGAGAGGGCGTGTAAGAGAGTGCGTAGAAGAAGGAGCTTTTGGCTTTTAGCTTTTGGCTTTTTTCATCTGCGCTATGAGCTGAGTAAGAAAGGCCCTTTTCCTTCTGGGAAATTTTAAAGTAGGAAGGTCAGCTGGGTACTTCATCTGCCTCTCTGAACTAGTAGGCTTTCACCCCAGCATCTGGGTCCTGAGTCTTTATTGGTAAAATCGAACAATTGGATTTTCCTTTCACTATGACAACATTGTTATACATCAAAATGCATTAAAAATCCTGTATATTCTACATAGCATAGATCCAAATGGCTTGTATATAAAGCTTTGGACAAATCACTAATGCATCACCTTCCTTTTTATTTTCCTTCTTGCCAATTTCAGGTGCCTTACTCCTCACTCTTGCTCTAGGATTGCATGTTCTTTTTTTTTTTTTTTAATTTTTTTTTTAATTAATTTATTCTTGTTACATCTCTATGGTTATCCCATCTCTTGTATCCTCCCATTCTCCCCTCCCTCTCATTTTCCCCTTATTCCCCTCCCCTATGACTGTTCCTCAGAGGGATTACCTCCCTCTGTATATGCTCATAGGGTATCAAGTTTCTTCTCTGTGACCTATATAAGCTGGTTCTAGCATCTTAGACTAAGACAGTCTCATACAGGTAGTTTCCACATAAGGATGGTTAGCAGTGACTATGAGTTTATGTAGAGGGAGATATTACATGCAACTAGCAGAATCTATACTTTGAATGAGTTTTGATTTTTGGATTTTTTTAATGTGAAATATGATTTTTCTCTTCATGATGTTGGAAAGTCACGCCTCCTGGTCAAGCCATGCAGTTGCCAGGTAAATAAGTAATACTCTCCAGTACTAAGTTTATAGGGTTGTGAGTATTAAGAAAATGTTTGTGGGGTGGGGAGGGGATGTTACAGGAATGAACTATGTGGTCCAGAGTAGCCTCAAACTGACAGTTTTCACTCTGTATACTCTGAAGTATTGGAAGTATAGGTGTGAGCCACCACACCTGACTAAATACAGTTTGACCTATGGTGTTTCAGCATATCATAGGTTTATTGGTAAGTATCCCCAATATTATTTGAGGTGTATCTGCATTCCAGTTTACCCAGTTACAAAATCCAGATGGACATTGACCATACCTTCTTCTAACTCTGTTGTAGAGAATAAATGAAGTGAGTGCTTTGAACAGGCTCTACCTATCACAAGCCCTGAGTGGTGGCTAGTTATTATTATCTATCTCTTTTTCCTTAGGTACCTAAGACAATACATGAGACATCAGCAAGGGCTTTATAAATGAATAAATAATATCTGTACTCTACTTTAGTGGTGCTCAGAAGACAAATGAGATAACTCATAAAAGAATACCATGACATAAAACACTGATTTCTCCTTAGGAGAAGAAGGACTTAAACATTAGGTGTCATGTAGGGGTTTGATAGAACCAGCATGCTTAGCCCTAAGTACACCCATTCATTTACTCAGCCCATGAACATTTATGGGGTGCTTAGAAATGAATGTGACAGGAAACACCACAGAGTTATAAAAATGACACATGCCTAAACTTGCAACTTGGTATAACAAGGGCACAGGGAGATACACACACAGATGATTATGGTTACCAGATTATTGTAATTATCATTTGAAATCAGTAACACAGGTATTAATGTGGATAGCAGGATAACAGGAGAGGCAGAGGGCTTCTTGTAGTTGGCTATCACTGGTAAGCATTGCAGACAGGGCCATCTCAGTGTAGACTTAAACACTCATAAGGTGCTTGCGTGTCCAGAGGGAGAGAGGAGGAGGAGGAGAAGGAGGAGGAGGAGGAGGAGGAGGCAGCTTCCCAAGCACTGGGTATCTGCAGACAAAGATAGTAGAGACATGGACACAGCATGGTACATACACAGCCTCTGCAAGAGCCACACTGCCATAGCATTCCAGGCAGAGAGTGATTGGAGTGAGATGGCTGGAGGGCTTGGCAGAGATGTGGCCAGGGAAAGCTTGTAACTCATCTTGGACAGCTTCATGTTTCTTTTCTGTAAGGCCACAGAGACGACAGATGAGTCTGAGGCAGAGTGGGAAATGGCCAGCTCTTTTTGATAAATCCTTTTGGTGGCTACAAAGTAAGGTCTTGGGGGATAATTAAGGATGTGGGAGCCAGATAATAGCCTGTCAAAGGACGCAATCAGAGACAAAGCTCCTACCCAGAGAGCTGTGGTCCTACAGAGGAGTCTATGTGCATGTGTGAGAGATTCAATGAATAAACATGTGGGGGTGGGGGTGCTCCATGCTATACTTTGAGGAGGTATCTCAGAGACCTGGGCTCTATACCAGTGTCCTTTCCTAAAGAGTCCTATGATGGAGAGTCATCATGAGTCTTCCAAAGCACAGGCAGGATAGGCTGTTTTGCTTAGAGTCCCAAGATATCAGCGCTGAAATCGAATGCCCAAATTTGTGCAGAAATTTAAAATATGATCTTGGAAAGATAATTTTGTTAAATATTATTTTATTCACATTAGCCAAATAGCTTTAAAGGGGGTTGAGGGCTAGAAAGCTAGAAATAGAGATACTCTCTAGCTCCTCAATAAATCAAAGCTAAACTATGGCCCCAGCCAAGGACAATACGTGCAGTAAACTTTGAACTCAGATCTAATCAGATCTAGCCAATGGACAGGACATTCTCCACAGTTGAGTGGAGAGTGGGGACTGACTTTCACATGAACTCTGGTGCTACAAATTTGACCACGTCCACTGGATGGAGAGGCCTGGTGACACTCAGAGGAAGGATAACAGGCCACCAAGAAGAGACTTGATACACTATGAGCATATACAGGGGGAGGAGGTCCTCCTCAGTCACAGTCATAGGGGAGGGGAGTAGGGGGAAAGCAGGAGGGAGGGAGGAATGGGAGGATACAAGGGATAGGATAACAATTGAGATGTAATATGAATAAATTAATAACATATATATGTTAAGAAAAATAAACAAATAAAAGCTAAAATTCAAAACCATAGTTAAAAAAAAAGAACCAAAACAACAACAATCAACCAACTAACTAAACAAAACAAAAAAAAAAAAAAAAAGAAAGAAAGAAAGAAAAAAATAGAAGGAACAAAACCAACCAAAACAGCAACAACAACAAAACTAAAGTCTTACTAATCTACACACACATACGCGCACACACGCGCACACACGCACACATGAGAGAGAGAGGAGAGAGAGGAGAGAGGAGAGAGAGAGATTGTTTTCCAGCTTCATAGCTTACAGTGATTATCAATTATATTTTCAGTATCTTCATCCTCAGAACCATTTCTTTTTCTTACCAACCCCTATCTCACAGTAGCCTTAGGCTACCAACTCGAACTCCAACCATGCCCTACATTCTATATTGCAGGCCATAATAAATTTAATTTCTAAGTTGGTTGAAGATACAAAGAATGGGAAGAAATTCTAAGATAGCATCATCAGCCTACTCCCCGAGTTTCAGTTCAAAGGATTTGTGGTTTAAGGCCAGAAAACAGCAGACTTAATGCATATATAGGCTCCTGTCTCCCCACCCCCTTCCCCACAATTCTCTGGTGTACAAGGTTGGAGCAGGGGGTGTTGGGAAACAGAGTCTTTGATGATGTGTCCTCCCTGCTGTGAAGACTAATGACTTCAAAGAGGGCGTCTGCTGTGCTGGGGGCTTCTGTGGAAAATCTGACTGCAGCTTAATTAGGCAAGAGGCCTGCGTTTAGGATATTGTGTCCAATAGCACCCTCCCCTGCCCAGTGAGAAGCACAATTTCGGGAAGAGTGAGACAAGGCTTTTGAAGAACAGGACTGTCTTTGAAGCTGGCAGAGAAAAGAGAAGGAAAAAAAAAAAAAGTCAAAACCCAAACTAAATAGAACCCAGGCACCCCGTGGCCTGCTAGGCAGTGACTGAAGTTCAAAGTTTAGAACAGTGGTAGCGAGACCTCTCTGCTGAAAGCCATGTCCCTAGCAAGTGTTGTGTCTGATGCCAGAGTCCCTCATTCTACAAAGAAGAACCGTTTAACTTTATTGTCACTGGTGTTACCAGCCTTCTCCGGGAGCCATATACCTTTGCCTTCTGTGATTCTGTCATTTACAGTCAGCCTTCAGGGTGTGTGTGCACCCTGACAGAACTGCATCCATACTGAGCCAGCACAGACTCTCCCTTCTCATTATTTCCTAAGCAACGCGGTGCAGCAGCTGTTTACTGTGTGTTTACAGTGTATCTGGTGATTATGAGTAAGCTAGGGATAATTTCAAGGTTATAAGGAGACGCACATAGGTCCAGGGCAAATGTCACAGGGGCAGAAGCCATCTTGGATTGTGAGTCTGGGAGCAGTTAGTAGAGCCAATCATCTGAGAATGCTGCATGCTGATTTTACTTCTTACTGGCCCTCAAAGAAATAGTTACTGTTAATGACTCTAATTCATAGGGGAGGAAGTGGAGATGCAGACAGCTTAGGGATTTGCTCAAGGGAAGTAGGTAGGTAATAAGGGGTAGAGCCAGGAATTGGGCCCAGATGATCTGTAGAGTCTTAACTCTCATGTTCTTCTGAGATCTTCTGGCTCAGTTTCATATAGACTAAAACTTCTTGTCTCTGAAATGAACTGGATCACAGAGGGCTTCTGGATCACCCAACGGTAGATAGTAAAGAAGAAATCCCTGGTAGAAGTGATGTATTATAAGCAATATCAAAACAGTCTATCCTTCATGACCCTCATATAAAAATTTGTCCTGTGAGTCCATATCTCATAGTATTAGAAATCTCACTAGAAGCCACTATTTAATTTTTATTAAACATATATTGTGTATATCTGAGATAGAGTCTTAGAGATAATCTCTTATTCCAAAGCCTTATTAACGAGCAGGGTGTTAAGACAAGATAGCACAGGACACAAAGTGACATAGGAAAGTCATAAGCCTGAATCAACCAAATGGAAGATGGCTTCCAAATGGAGATCTGGGGAGGTTTAAGGGTGGAGCAGTTATTTGGGCTAGCCTTGAAACACAGGTAGACTAGACCACTATTCTGAGCTACTCAGGGGCTGTCCTGAGCGTAAGTGGAGAAGGTGGTATGGACAAGTGGTTCAATGGGCCACTGGGTCCACCTTGGGAGAAGCTGCTGTCAGAGACCCTGCTGAGTGCTTCCATGGGGCCAGATTCATCCTCAGACCTCACAGGCAGCCTTTGGCCAGGCTTCTGAGATCATCACACCTCCTTCCACCCCTACCGGGGGGTCTCATGCAACCTATGCATACTCTTGTGTCCCGACATCCTCACTCCTCAAACTTGCAGAGGAAGTTATGTGCATATTCATAAAGCTCCTATCAGTACTGCCTGCCACTGAGAAAGCACTTAGTAAATGTGACCTGATACTAGCTAAACTAGGTGCCAGTCATAAGCAACTAGATTAGTTCATCACTTAGAAGGATGTACATGACATATCATCCCCTTCCTCACTTATAGGAACCATGGGACAATTGCAATGAGTTCCTCAAGTGTACTTTGTTGATGTCTGCTGCAGTTTATTTCTCTGTGTTAAAGTCCACTTATTCATCATGTGATTTTTACCAGAATCCGAACATTCACAGGACCTAAGAGGAAAACCTCAACTGAGGGCCTCAAGCCTAGACAAAGAACTCAAGGCAGCTAAGGAATGCTGAAAACTGTTTTCTCCTGGGTAGGGTTCCCTCTATTGATTATCCAATACCAATTGTCATCCCTAAAACCATATACATGTAAGTAATAGTATATGGACTGAATAGGATGTATTTATATATTTAAGAATAGACAGCTAGACAGACAGACACATCATATATATGTGTAACAAGCAATTAAAGAAAAAGAAAGCATGAGTTTGAGAGATAGTAAGGTGGTAAGGACATAAAGGAGCGGTTGGATAGGAAAGGAAAGGTGGGATATTGTAATTATGATATAATTCAAAAATAAAAATCACAATTAAAAAGAAAATAAAAAATACTGTTAACTGATCTAACTGATTTGTTTTAAAACCAGTGCATATCTATAATCCCAGGAGAGGTGGAGACAGGCAGATCCCTGATGCTCACTGGCCAGACCCAGCTTAGTAGAATTAGTGAACTTCAGGTGCAGTGAGAGACTCTGAGAGTGACTGAGAGTGACTGCAGAATTCTAGCCTCTATATACACATCATACATCACACACACATACATATACATAAATACACTCATGTAGACATCATATATCACACACATACATACACACATACATACCATGTGTACATCATAGATCACACACACATACATACATACAAAAATACATATACAGGTACATCATCATACATCACATGTACATACACAAATACATAAACATACATACACCATACATTACACACATATATACATACATACACGAATATATATATATATACACACATGTACATCATACATCATGCACATACACACACACACACCCAAAGTGGGAGAAGAGAAGGAATAGTTGGAGAATTAGGCATTTTTGAAAAGAAAAGTCTCAAAATAGTTATCCTGTACACACTGATCTGGAACATCAGAAAAATTAAGATCCAGCCAGCCCACACCTGACAATGTTATTTGTTCTCAGGCATCCACCCTACACTGCACAAAAGTTCAGCGTATTTTTGTATCTACATCAAGCTATCACAGGAATTAGCAGTGAGGAATAGAAAAAGGAAGTAAATACATTGATTTTTATTCTAAGGGACAGAATTGGCCAAAAAGGTGAAAGCCACAGGGGAACATTTTTATTCAACCCAAAGATCTGTTTAAGAATCCATGTTACAACAACAGAATGAGCTGCCTCATCAAATGCCATTGTCCCTGTCACTAACGATGTTCCAGCCGTGCCTGGAAGGCCATCTGCTACAAAGACCGCAGGAGGGATGTCTACGCGGAGTGCCACATTGGATAATATGACCTGGAGGTGGGCTCCCAACTCTGAGTTTCTAGATTTGTCAGTGATCCAGCTGATAAACTCCTGTTCTTGTCCCTAAAATTAGATAGGTGACTCACCACTTTCAGGAGAAAAACTAAAATTTAATAAGGTTTTATATAAGACCTGTAGAAAAACAAGGCCTGGTTTTGTCTTTTCCAAACCACGTCCAAACTTGATAATCCTAAATTGGTCACTGGCTTTGCCCAGGAAGGATTTCTCAAGATGAACACATATTTTTCACTTACTTAACAAATATTTACTGAGTTACTACTATGTTCCTGGCAGCATGTCAAGGTATGACAATGCAATGACATATGAAACACTATTTTTTCCACTATGTAATTTATATTCTGGTTGTAGGTTCTGTTAAACTCACCTGCAAAATTGACATTAAGATTGCATCATTTGGTGAATGATTAAAGAGCAGAAAATAGCTCACAACTAATGCTAAACAAAGATTTTAGCATTCACTGTATACTGATCTAGAACTTACATGTTTATGAATATTATTGAGTCCAACACATCATATTTAGGTTGTCTCAATAATCCTTATGATAAATTTTATTAAGTAGATATTATTATTTTTATTGTTAATTGCAATGAAAGCAAGGTTTATAAAAGTCATAAATTATCCAAAAACAAAGGTCTTTCTTAGTGAGTAAAAGATTTGAACCTATGTCTGTCAGACTCAGCCCTTGCATTTTGCTTTGCGCTGTCTCCCATGAAGGTTAAATGTGAACAGGTGAGGGCAGTGGGTAAAGCTCAGTGATAGTGTGCTTGCCTAGCCTGCAAGATGTTCGGAGTTCAGTTCCTAGAACCTAAAATATAATAATAAAACCACTGGGTGCATATTAGTCCTTTGTGGTTGCAGTTTCCTGGCTAGCAGGGAAGTTTGAGTGAAACTGCCTGGAGTCTGTTAAGAATGTCCAAGACTATGCCTGAAAGAAAAAAACCTCTGAGTACACCCCAGATGACCATGTCCCTAGGTCAGGTAGCAGGAGTAAGATGGGCAAGTCTGTCTTTAAGACGCGAACAGTGTATTACCCACTCATGACTCACTGGACAAGGGGCAAGGGCTGTGAAAGGTGCCCGTAGCCAGGGTCTGCCTCAGCACTTCATTCCCCTGCTGTAGGTGGTGCATCCGCTCTTCTGAGGTGAGCCATCATGGCCGGATGCTGGCCATGGTTTTGCACTAACAATAGCACAGAGATACCCAGTAACAGACACCTGTTCCCCACGGACAGTTACAGCCTAGGGCCCCTCGGTATATATCTAGCTTACGTGCCATTTTACCTGAGTTGGATCGAGGCCAATGGCACTTACTGTCCTTCAGCCTCCAGCAAGGTCCCTCTAGTGACTTGTTATCCTCCCTAGGATGTTATGTCACTCTGAAAGATTCTCAACTCAGAACACAAAACTTACTGTTTTAACCCAGTCCCAACTCCTAAAGTCTCCGTCCTCGGAAATCTAAAGCTAAATTTCAGCCTTGTGTCTGTTTTCCTCTTGAGACTCTTGGAAACACTTACTCTTAAAGTGTTTGACCAAACAAAGTCCTCTGTAGGGACTAGGATTTTATTGCCTTGCCTATAAAATGTAGACATGGATCTTACCTTAAAGCTTTGAAGTGAGAATGAAATCTCATCTAGTAGTGGGTTGGTGAAATTGATAGTCAACTTCACACAATTTACAATGACCTAGGAGATGAACATGTTTGAGAGGTTTTTGGAGGCCTATTTCACTGAGATGGGAAGACCATCATGCATGGGGGGGGGTGTGCCATCCCACAGGCTGGGGTCTCCGGCTGCATAAAAAGGAGAAAGCTATCTGAACCCTGGTACTTGCCTCTGCTTTCCAACTGCGGGTGCAATGTGGCCAGCCACCTTAGCTCTAACCTTCCCTACTATGACGACTGTAGCTTCCAACAGTGAGCCAAAACAAGCCCTTCCTGAAGCTGCTTTTGTTCAACAGTTTGCCACAACAAACAGAAAAGTAACTAATACAGGTACTTAGAAGGGTATCTGCAAAGACCACATAAAGGCCACTTTGTTACTATGACTATTATCATCACAAGTGGCACTCCTGTACTCGCCAGGCAGAGGACGAGGAATGTTTTAATCACTGGCATGTAAAGTGTTATGGTCCTCAACTCATGTCAGTTCCGCACTAGGTAGGCATTTCCCAGAGTTGACTATGTTCCCTCCAGTGACCATCTCACAGTCGTGAACCCCGACTCCACTTAAGGCCAGTGTTCTCATGTGACTATAAAGAAAAGCATCCCTGATGTACATTAGCATGGATGGACAGACTCCATGCTGAGAACTAGCGACTGAGAGGCCTCGTGGGAAACTTGCATCTCTAGAGCTAATCAGGCTGATGCAACCTCAGGGTTTGTGCAGCTGTTTGTGGCCTCATTTCACAGTCCTCTACAACAGAAGTCTGGGGTCTCCAGAATGCAAAGGTCTTAAATCCAAAAGCCAACCACTAGTGGCAGGCGTGGCACTGCTGCACATGATTGTGTCTCCTGGCTGTATCTCCTCAAGCTGTGATGCTAATCTCAGTGTGGGAAAACCCTGTGGGAAGATTAATAAACTAGGTGAAAAGGAGACTACCAGGGAAGGAAAGAAAGATTCCAGTTGATGAACCCCACTATAGTATAATGAAAATAACCTGGATGTCAGGATCAGAGTTTAAGGAGTTCTGCTCATGCCTCTGTGAAACTGACCAATCTACTACTAAATCTCAAATAATAATAATAATAATAATAATAATAATAATAATAATAATAATAA
>OU015747.1:111948858-111991814 GCA_907169655.1 Acomys percivali | reverse complement strand
AATAATAATAATAATAATAATAATAATAATAATAATAATAATAATAATAATAATAATAATAATAATACTTTTGGGGCTGTGTGTGTGTGTGTTTGTATTTACTTCAAGGGATGAAACTTTACATTACCTGGATTCTCTTACTTTTTGCTGCTCTCGGTTCCTCCCCACACACACAGATTTTTTTCAGCCCTATGCATTGCTTTTCTTATATGAAGGGAAACAAAAGATTCAGCACAAAACTTGAAATCTGTGACAAACTGTTTATTTCCTAATTTTTGAAATTATATATAACATTTAAAGCCTAGGAAAATAATTATAGTGTGAGTGATTGAAAAAGAATCTAAACCACTTGTCTAGGAGGAATACACCATAGGATTACTTTTATGGAAATAGCTTTCACAGAAATTGTAGGTGGTATAAATATCACTAATTGCCCATCTTTTTAAAAAAAACATTGTTTGTAGGATTTTTAACTAGATACATATCGTTCACTCACTCACTCACACACACACACTCACATACACACGTATGATTTTTTAAAAATTATTTCTATTTGGGGGAAGTGTGTGTATGTGTGTGTGTGTGTGTGTGTGTGTGTGTGTGTGTGTGAGAGAGAGAGAGAGAGAGAGGAGAGAGAGAGAGAGAGAGAGAGAGAGAGAGAGAGAGAGAGAGAGAGATGTATGTATAGAAATGTATGCAAGTACTCATGGATGCCAAGGAATGACGTTGGTGTCCTGCTCTGTCCTTCGCTGTTTTATTCCTTTGAGATACAACTCTCACTGAACTTGGAGGTAATGTGACAACCAGCAAGGCCAAGCATCCTCCCATTTGTATCCTCTCCAGTTCCAGACACACATGCCCATGCCTAGTGAGTGGTGGGACTTGAACTCAGGTCCTTGTACTTGCTCAGAGAGTGCTTTTACCCACTAAACTCTCTCTCTAGCCTCTTAGGGTGATACAGCTTTAAAAACAGCTCAGCATGATATTTAGCCTTACATGCAACAAATGATAAGAATTAGTTAGCATTGCATGAGGAACTGCTCTGTATGTGAGAACACTGAAGTTGTACTATACTAACCATCACAGTAAATGTGTAGGCCACTACTTGCTGTTCACGCAGCTTTTTTTTTTTTTTTTTTTATGCTGACTTACAGGGGTGTGTACTAAAGTCTGGGCCTGCATGCTAGGCTTAAAAACCACTTGTTTCTTCTAGCTCACAATAACAGGTTATATGTGTTAACTTTCTAATGGGAAAAAAATGACTTTTCTATTACATCAAGACTAACTTCCTTATGGAAAATTTTGAGAAAAATAATGTGCTGCAAGAATACTTGTAATGATCTTCTCTGTGTCTTTCCTGCTTTTCATGATTATAAAGCTTAGACATATTCATTGCTAGGCTATGGGAAAGAACACAATGAATGCAGATGGAAGAAGGTGGTAGCAAGGAGAATTTCTGATGAAAAAAAAAAAAGGAAACTGGAAGGAAATACACACAAATGGCAAATGCTAAAGGTAGTTTAAACATAAAATAATGAGTGAATTTCTTTTTCTATTGATTAAAAAAGAAAGATATGTAGCTCAAATTCCAAAGGGAAGAAAAAAAATCACAGCAGTCACCTACCTAGTATTCTGAAACTGGAACCCAAGAAAACTGAGGGCTCCAGGAGCATTTTTAGTGGAAAACATCCATGCATCAATAGAATATATGAATTCAGGACACTCTCCGGAAAGCATAGGCAAGACATAAAACATTCATTTCTATAAAATTGAAACAATTTATCTTCCATTCTTGAGCAGATGGGAGGGTAAATTGAGGTTGATTTTTTTTCACCCTGGTGGTCAAGTTGGAGGAAATATGAGTATTCCCGCCTCTGGCACTGTTTAAAATAAGTCTCCTGGTGCCTTGACTGGGCTAGGCAGAGACAGCAGTGTGGTAGAGGGCTATCCTCCTGCTGTGGAGGGTAGGCAGCACTGTAGGTGGATGCCTGCCACTCAAATGGGGGAAGCCTGCGATAAAGATGAGTTTAGTTGCCCTGGGATAGGGAATGAATTCAAGCAAGCCTGCCACCCAACTCGAGCTAATAACTGACTCTCAGAATAGTACACACTTTTCATTCCTCTCCCTTAAATATTTATCCAATTGATTTATCTCCAATAGTCAGTTGTTACTATACAGCTTGGCTACCAATTATATGGTCCAGAATAAGTTATTTCACCTCCCAGTAAAATGAAAATAACTTTTAAAGTTACTATTCCACAAACCCACTCTTATCTTCTCTGGAAAGGGGTGGAAAACTGATAGGCAGGTGCCCTATTCACCAGGTTTGGAAAGTGTTTGCTTATAAAGTTTTCTTTTCTATTTCTTTTTTGGTTTTCTGAGACAGGGTTTCCCTGTGTAGCATTGGTTGTCTCAGACTCACTTTGTAGACCAGGATGGTCTCCAACTCAGAGATCCACCTGACTCTGTCTCCCTGAGTGCTGGGATTACAGGCCGGCACCACCATGCCTGGCTTTTTAAAAAATTCTTTTTCTCTTTTTTCTTTTCCTTTCTTTCTTTTTATTGATTTTTGTGTGAAGTTTTCTTAAGTTTGGCTGTGCTTCACTGTCATTTGAGAGAGAGTATTAAAACTACATACTCAGAGGCTGAGGCGATAACTCAGTTGATAAAGCATAGCCTTGCAAGCACGCGAACCTGAGTTCGGTTCCTAGAGAACACACATGGCTGTGATGGCTCATGCTTGCAATTCTAGCATGCAGAAACTAGAAGATCCCTGAAGTTTGCTGGCCAGTCAGTCTATCCTGATTGCCGAGATCCGGGACAATGAGAGATCCTGCCTCAAAGAGGTGGACAGTGCTCTAGAAGATGATACTCAAGATTGTCCTCTGTGCACCCATATTTACACACAGGCACACACAGACACACACACACGCACACACACACGCACGCACGCACGCACGCACGCACGCACGCATGCATGCACACCCCTATTAAAATCCAAACCAAACCAACAACAGAAATATTCTACAGTCATGGCCCTCTCCAAGATTGATGATACTGAAATCATCAAATGACAAAGTCAGAAATGGGATTTCTCAATGATAGAAGAGTAGCTGCTCTGTGGACTGCACTGACATGCAGGAGCCTCTCACCTGGGCAGAGCTTGCTTTTAGGTCATCCACAAGTGACCAAGACAGTTATAAGTGTTATTCCTAAGAAGGGAGCTGAGGGCTTTACCCAAATTGACCCTGAGGGTCAGCAGTAGCTCAACAAGGGCTGTTGTGCAGATTAGACACACAGAGTTTGCCACAGAGGTGTCATGCCTTGGAAAGCACAGGCTGGATTAGTCTGTCCACAGAAGACAAAGTGGTCACTATACTCAGGTCATACACTTTCCATAAAAACTGGTGACATAAAACCTGTTTCATTTGAGAAATCTGTAAGAGTGAGGTCCAGAGTTTGCCAAACCATTTCTTGGTCAGGGGATGAGGCTAAGCCTTAGAGGACATCCTGGCATGTGTGGGCCACTTTCAAGTTCTGGCTTGCTTATTCAGGAAAGGGGTGGTCTGTGGATTGACTTCCAGTGGAATCTGGTTACAGTTGGCTTCTGCAGAGAAGGAGCCAGGAGATTTAGGCTTCATTCTAAGAGCCCCTTCTAAAATTCTAACCCTGAAATGAGGAGGAAAATGACAACAGCATTGCTTCTGATTCTTGAAGGGGAGAGGGGGAGACAGAAGGAAGGGATAAAACAAAGCCAAACAAAAACAGAAGGGGAGAAAAAAAAAAGGAAAACAAATAAATTCATTGAAACCCTTGTTAGGAATTAGTGACAATGATTACAGATGGGGGCGAGGAGCTAATGGGAAGATAATCCCATTTGTGGATGGCATGGCAGTGACAGGAACTGGGCACAGACAATGAAGTCTGGTCTGGGAGGGCAGGGGAAGAGGCACTGAAGATAAGGCAGCAGCCGGTGGCCTTGCTGTGTGTTTTATCTGAAGGGTTAGGGGAAGGTGGGTGGCCCTGGTGACATAGAAACAAGCAAGGTAGTAGGCTTAAAAAAAAATGCCAGAGATAGAAACAGGTTCTCCAAATTCAAGAAATATTGTGTTAACAAGGACTTTAACTCTATCTAGAGTCACTTCCAAAGAGTTTTGTTGCTGGTCAACGAAGTTCACACTAAGCTCAAAACCCAGAATAGAATTAGAGCTACACAGAGGCCTCTAGCCCAGCTGTGAGGAGATGACACACTGGTGGCATGAGGACCTGAGTTCAGCTCCTCATCTCTACATAAAAGGCTAGACTTAAGGAAGTCCACCTGTAAGTAATCCCAGCTTTGGGGAAGGGGATACAGGTAGATGCCTAGGGCTTGCTGGCCAGCCAGTTGGTGAGCCCTAAGTCCAGAGAGAGACCCTGTCTCAACCAATCATATAAAGAAGCAATTATGGAAGAAACTTAATATCAATATTTGGCCTCCATATCCATGGATACACACGCATATATTCACATACAATGTATGCATAATGGAACACACACACACACACACACACACACACACACACACACACACACACAGGATTTCATGGGCTTATATGGGGACATTAATCCTTATAAGGCTGGATTCCCTGCCTAAGCAGAAACCACTGGGTAAATCAGAATGGAGAAGTTGCAGAAACGGATGAACTGCAAGCTCCTGGGACAATGGCAGAGCCATCCTAAGGCAGTATAGACCATGTACAAGCAAGTGACTCAGTATCTGAAGATGTCCTGGGAAGGGTGTCATCTCCCTGGGCAGCCATGAGAAGAGGAGGAGTTCTGGGAGCAGGGTCAGTCCTGCCAAAGGCTTTGAAATCCTCACAAGCACACCTGCTCATTTCCCGCAGCAGGCCTCTCCCCAGCTCATGAGTTATCACTCTGTCTTTATCCTTCAGTATGGAAGCCCAGTGATATTTTATAATTCTCTATTGGAGAATCTCCTTGGTGTTGCCCTCTGCAGCTGAGATGCCAGAATAAGTAATCAGACTATTATTTACCAGGAACCTCCGAAAGCATGAATTTGATCTAATTGTGGTATTCTGAAAGATGTATCTAGAGGCCCTTGAATACACTTTTAATTTAGCAAAAAGCCATTATTATGGCCTTTCTTAATAACTCTGAAGTATCTAAATAAATTTGGGTGTCTCTTTTCTTCTCTGATATTCTCATGTAAATCAATCTTTCTTGCTTCTTCCACCCCCACTTATTGTTTTCATTTCTCATCTGTGAACATTTTCAATTTGTCCTAGCAAACAAATATCAAATGCAGCCTCTGGCTGGGTCATGCAGCCACAATGATGGGAGGGCAAGAAATCACTGGGAAAATTCACACAGGAAAGACAGAAGATACAGAAAATATGGCACTAGTTCAAACACTCCAGTCCTGTGCTCTCAACTGGCAGTTGGGTGATATGGAGTGTTACAATCAGGAATGTTTGATTTTGTTGCCAACATCAAAGATTAAAGATGCATTTTCAAACATCCCATGTTCTTCGAGTGACCCATTAGAAATCTGTAAGCCATGAGTTCTCTTTAGTCCCGAAACCAATTTTACTCTTAGTGAAAATTTTCTTCTTATCCAATGAATTCTACTATTTTACAATCTTCCACCCGGACCCCTTGAGCTATGCAAGTTGGAGCAGCTGGCTTTACCATGCAGAAAAATACATGAATGTCTCAACCTGCTTGCTTTCTCCTCGCATTGCTGGCAGGACTAGGTACCGGAATTATTGTAATATAAATCCTTAGTAGATCTTAGACATAGTCTCTCCAATTCTCAGCCATTCTCTCCTATTTGTCTACAGGAAAGTTTCAGAAATATATTTAACTTGAAGAATATAGGTAAATAAAACCTACAAAATCCCAATAGGTTTTGATCTTGGTGTGTGTGTGTGTGTGTGTGTGCGTGTGTGTGTGTGTTGTTAACACAATTATTTGAAGTCATTATAAAGGGGTCCCACATTAGCTGTGTGGGGAGAAGATGCACAAACATCTATGAGAAGCTCCCCTCTATTAACAGTTCTAGGGTCCTGTAAATGGATCTTAGTGTTCGTAGCTTCAGTAAGCAAGACTTCTTTGAGAGCTAGCTTTTATCCATTTTAGCTTTCCCTCTTGGCCATGTTCAAGGCTTTTAAACAAAATTGAGCTACTTATCTACCATTCCTGGAAACCCCTGCTCCTCCTATATCTACCTACCGAATAGAACAACGCAAAAATCTGGCTTCTCCATTAAACTCTATTTCAGTTCTTCATCTTTATCTAAGCACCACTTAACTATGCTCTCACTGACCTTTGCTCAACATCTTCCCTTTGGTAGGCCCTAGAACTATTTCTACTTGTTCATTATATGTCCATCTTACTATGTGAACTATTAAGTATCCCAGAACAGAATATCAACCTTGTTTTCAGGCATAACAACTATACGTTCTTCACCTGGTGAGTAATGGGTGAATAGTTACTGAAAACATGAATGAACTGAAGAGTAAATGACAGGACATAGTGGTGAGAGCCATTGTATAAACATACTGGCTCATTTCATACACACAGTCACATTGCACAGTCATAGAGACACCACAAACACACACACACACACACACACACACACACACACACACACACGGCAGGCAGCAGTGGCACACCGTCTCACACGTAACTCCTCTAACTCACATAAGCACCCATTTGTAACTTTTTGTATGAACGTCCTTGATTAATTTTCTTCCAGGTCTGAAAAATCACTAATGCCTTTTTTGCCACTTTTCCCTGGCATATCAACCTTGATTTCTCAAAAATGACTTCAAGTATTACTAGACCTGGATTTGGGTTTTCTGCCTAGAATGAACCTACTGCAGTCTTAATGTATGCCTCATCAGTATGTTAAGAGGCAAACATAAGTACCCCTTATGTGGGCTGCTCACCTTCGCCTTCTAGAGCGTTAAGTGAAAATCCTAGGAAAATTAGGCTTACCATTGATTTTTCCATAACACTCCAATATGTATCATCATTTAGAAGTCTGTCAGATGGTTTCAATTCAAATGGCAGTCTTTACACTCAAACCAATTTAGATTAATTTGGGGGAAATCATCTAAACATTACATTAGTTTGGTACCCTGATTTAAATCACGATGTATGACATCTTCTACTTTTCACTTATCTTTTTTATTTCAGGAGGGAAAATGCATCCATTTGTCTGGCATTGTTTTATAAATGTGAACTCAAGCTGCTTATCACTGCTGCTCCAATGTCCTCAAGATATTCACTCCCCCCCTCCTCCTAATAGTTGTCCTATGATTTTATTAGTGTCCACAATGAGACCTCGTAGACAGTGATGATCATAGAATAATGGAAATTAGAGATGGAAATGACAGATTGGGTGTCTTTGTCTGTTTCCTGGGGCTAGTGCTCTCGTCAGTGTGCAGCTCAGTGCTTTAGTCTATCTTGTTCCAAATGACACCAGTGTTGGGACCTCGACCATTTCTCCCCTGAGGCTCTTGTCTGCATCCTAAGACTGTCTCTACATGCAGCCATAGGGAATAACAAAAGCTTTGCAATTACCAAGTGAAGTCAGGCCCATCCTTACGCGATATGTCTACAAGGCTAGAGATGTGGAGGCTTGAGCGATTAGCCACTGAATCCAATCACTGCGGAGGGCCAGCCTGGATCATTTAGAGCAAATGCGAAATGATATTTTGGAGTTGTTTTCTTCAGCGGCAAGATTGCAGGCTATGAGATAGAGAGGTGGTGATCCATCACCTTTTACAACATTTTACTCAGTAAGAACCGTGGTCAGTAAGATCCTCAGCCATCGCAGAAGCTGCAGGGCTGGTCCCACAGCAACTGTGCAAACAATTCAGTACCAATGAAAGTCCGAGAACAGTGTGAAGCGCAGCCAGTGCATGTCCTTCTACATTCATACCTCACTGGACAGCCATTGGCCAATCATCTGCTTTTCTCTCCAAACACACCCCTTTAAAGTTTGTGGACTGCCTATCTGATAAAAGCTCAAATTCCATACACAGCAAGCCAGTCTTCACTCTCACTAACACAAAAAAGATTTCATGGCCATTGGACTACCCTAACTTTTCTGACCTGTGACCCAGATTTCTTTTTCCTAACTTCATTTACTCTTGTCCTTATCCCTTAACTCCAACTGGGTTCCAGAACATTTCCCGTCTTCCGTGTCTGTGGACATCTATCAAACCCTGGCTAGTCCTCAGCTGGCTAAGTCATCAGCATTGAGTTCATCCCTCCTCTTATCATAAATCACTCCCCTGGGCTCCTCAATCATTTTTATTGCTCTTCTCCAACTCTCACCCATTTGTCACCATATTTATTGCTTTGAGAGTCCAGAACTGTACTCAATATTCTAGGTTCGGTCTCATCAGAATCACGTAAAAGGGACAGATTATTGACCCGGGAGTGAGAGTCTCTAGGGCAATGTCAGAAATGACATTGTGGTTTGATTGGTTTTTTTTTCCCACTTTGTCAGGCTGCAGTCCAGAAAATCACTTACCAACATTCCTTGATTTCCTTCTGATTCTCCCTACCCCGTTGCCTGATATTATTAGTTAGCATTTATTAGTTAACATTTATTGAACATTCTCACCATTTGCCCAATGCAGAAATCAAGCTCTCAGAATTTAAAAGAGGACACATAAATTGCTTTTTAAAAATCATCACAAGACATAGAGTGGTGATGGCTCTCTAGTGATATGGGCTTACTTAATTTCATTGAATCATAGACTCAGAACCTATTAACATGGTAAATTTATGCTACTTATGTTTTATTACAATAAAAACATTCAAAAATGTAAGAAAAAAGGAATAGATAAAATAGCTACTTTCCTCCAGTCACATGTAGTTGTGGGAAAATAAAAGTCATACAAAGAAATGGTAACTGGAGATCGGCACAAGCACTCTTCCTCAGCACAGAGCACTTCCTGAGTCTGGTACACCCCTGCTGACAGTGCTGCTGCTGGTGGCATGTTTTGACTCTTGTCAGTCTCTCCCAGGACTCATCAAGCTCCGAGAGCTACAGTAGAGTCTGTGTTGCTTCATGTGTGCCAACAAAAACACCAGCTAAGTTTTGCCTGAGAAATTCTCATGGATGGAGGTGGAGTGGAAAAGAAGAGGAAGGCAGCTTCATTTTCAGATCCCACTTGGAGGCCACAAGTCAAAAGCATCATCCCCCGACTTGCAAATGGAGGGAAAGATGGCATGGACATCACTGGCACAGCATGACCATGGAAAGGCAATGACATTTTTACTATGGGCTGTTCAGAACACAACCACTCATAAACTCTGCTTCCTTGTGCACAGTTGCCCCCATCATGTCCGCATAAGAAAGCAGTGACATGGGAAAGTGCCAACTTGTCATGTCACTTACCCCTGGTTTGTCCCCCATTCATTCCGAATGCAAAGGTGCTTGTGAACAGGATCCTTCATGTAGCCTTCATAGCACAGACATTCCCCTTGGGATCAGGGTAGGAAGAAAAGAGAAATAGACATAAGTCAAAGATCAACTACTGTGTCAGTATTTGAGAAAGTTAATGTGAAATGATCAGATTAAACCTGACTTCATTAATAGCATAAATGAAACATACATCTCACTGTATCACACATGCTCCTCTCCATTGCCCTCATGAAGGAATCTCCCCACTTTCCAATGCATGACAATTTTGTACACTGAGGGACCCTAACATCTGTAAGCACCTAGTATGTGTATGTGTGTACTCTATAAACACAAAGACCAGTGAGCCTTTGAGGAAGGAGGCACCTTATGTTCATTTTACCAATTGCAGGGTGCTACATGGCAATTAGCAAGTGATGGTAACTGTTTAAAGTCTGCACGTGTGAACACTTTCAAGTATCTCTAAGAACCTAAAACCCAGGTATTGTTATTATATTATATGCTGATGTGGAAGACGAAGCTTGGGCAAGTTATGAGACTTACCGACCTCTTAAAAATGACACAGTTAACCGTGAGCCTATGACTATGTGACTTGAGACACTCTCATCATGCCACGCTATGTCAAGGACATTGCACTCTCCTCTTCTGTTTTTCTAGGAGCTCTAGGTTTTCCAGTGACAATGGCTAATGGTCTTTTGAAGCTAGTAAACAAGCCTGTACTGTTCAGAATCATTCTACTCTTCCCTATCATTAGTTTTATGGGAGGTTTTTGTTTGTTTGTTTGTTCTGTTTGTGCATACTAAGAGGTCCAAAAGCCCTCTAGAATTGCACACAAGATTACCTATCTGAGGGTGTCAGTCTCTCCAAGGCAGAGTTGCATGGAGTTCAGCCAGTTAAGAAGCAAACATGAGACCTTCCAAAGGGTTAGCACCTACTGCTCTCTTGAGTAGCAATCCTGAGGGCAGTAGCTGCTGCTTCCTGATGTGACTGCTGTCGTACATGGTTCTACTTGTCTCTGAGACATGTGACATGTTACCTTAAAGCATTTGCTTTTCATCTTCCAATGGCTAGCTATTTCATTTATAACCAGTGAAATAACAAAGTGTGACTTCTTGAAATTTGTAAATAACAAATTTACAAAGGTGCCAAATCCTGAGGAGACAATACGTATGCAGTCTATTTATCTCCCAAGGAAGAGAAACTTAAGCTGGATATAAATAGAATAACAGCTTTCAATGCTCTTTCCTCCTTATGAAGATAAAACTTAATTTAAAAATGAAGAGAATGTATCTGATAGAAGAGTGTGAGTGGGGCAATTTTTGTTTAAGGTTTTAGCTCATGCACTAAAAGCTATCATGTCTTAGGGCCTCTATATCAACTAACAGTCACTTAACCCCTCTCCGAAACACATTCAGATCAATGTACTGGTGGGTGTAGTGAAAAGGGGTGACTTCTTTGTTTCAAACAAATCTAAAGAGTATTAGAGACCAGTGCTTTGTTTTATGTGTAGCAAATTCTGATTTTAGTATCATGGGCTATATTGGAACCCACTGACCTACTTTAGGTCCAAATTTATTACCTTCACTGATACTGGGCTATAGCTACAAATGGCCATGGAGCTTAAAGTGAAACATCAAAAATGCAGCTTGAAATTAGATGGCTGGTGATCATTGATGGCCATTGATAAAAGGAAAGGTAGAAGGCAGGTTCTAGTTCAAAGTAAAAAGAGAATAAAGGCTTTATGCCTCAAGAATTCCAAAGAAGGCCTAAATCCCAACTGTAAAAGATATAGGACAAGGGTAAGGTTGGTCTCCTCAAACAAGTAGGCTTTGTATTGATACTATGTGCATAGTTACTTGTCTTGCATTATGATAAATAGTGGATAAAGGCAATCTATGGGTTATTCAGGCTCCTCTGTATGACCCATCAAGGGGGCAGGAATATTGCATCTACAACCATGAAGCAAAGGACAATGAATGCTGGCACTGATCTGGGTTTATCCTTCGTGTACAGTCCAGGAATCTAGCCCCTGGAGCAGTACCTGTTAATCTAAATGACAATTCTCACCTCAATTATCCTAATCTAAACAACCCCCATAGACATGCACAGAGGCTTGTCTCTCTCAAGAAAAGTTAACAATCAATATTAACCATCAAACGATGGTTCACCAATTAAATAATTAAAGTGTTTAACCTGAGAATATAGCTCAGTGGTAAAGTGTTTATTGCTCAAGTATATAAGAACTTGAATTTGGATTCTCCAGCATCCATATACAAGGCAGGCATGTCAGTGTGCACTTGTAAGCCTAGATTTTGAGGTGTAGACTGGTGAAATTACAGAACCCAAATGGGTAGACAATCTACCAGAAGAGGTGAACTCCATATTCAGTAAGAGACTCTGTGCCAATGAATGTATACACACCCATTGACACACATGAATATATATGCACACATAGGATATATCACACAAACACACAAAAATAAAGGATTGAATCTCTTTATTGATAGCAATAACCCCTAACACCAAAATATCTAAGCCAATTAATGGGTTAAATGCCCAAATGTATCTTTTCTTTTGGGAAATGTACTCCCCTGTTTGTCCTCATTGGCAGTTAGATGAGAAGGGGATGTTTAAAAGCAGGCTATACTCATCGGAGAGTGTCAAGTACATCCTTCTGAGTATCAGAATGGTTTCAACTGGACCTTGGGTTGTAGCTCAGTTGGTCTAGTACTTGCATGCATTCAAGCCTGGGTTCAATCCCTAGTACCACATGCACTAGACATGGTAGAGAATGCCTGCAATCTCAGTACTGAGGAGGGGGGCATAAGGATCAGAAGTTTAAGGTCATTTTCAACTACATAGTGATTTTTAAGCCCATCCCAGACAACATGAGACCCTGACAAACAAAAACAAAATAACAAAGACACAAAACAAGACTAGTCTCAGCTGGACACCTTGTCTAGAATTAAGGATTAACAATAAAAACCATCTTCTTCTCCATCTCATATCTGGTTACCACAAAACATGTAAAAATAAATCCAGTAACCACTCTGAGTTCAAGCAGAGACTCATTTTGCTAATGACGTAAATATCTACCATTTGTACAGTGCATTTACCTTCTCAAATTGCCTTCATGGTCATTATCTCCACATGAGGCTTCCATCACTCATTACCATGTGGGGACACACTGCTGACAACAGATAAAGCTTTTCCCCATATAATGGCATATGCCACCCTAAGCCAGAGAATCAGGAATTTTCAAACATACCAGGCTAGAGTTTGGGGATATCCAAAATCTGCCTCTCAACAGATCCTCATTTCTGGACTCCACCAAACTTCCCTCTTCTTTACTCCTCCTTAAACCAGTTTGGACATACATGCTGCGAGGAGAGTTCAGACTTGATGAGGAAAGTTACTATGGAAACCAACTGCTAAATCTTGACTTCAAGAGGGGTTTCATGTAAGCACAGACTCCGGCTGTTAGCTGTGAATTTTAAAGACCCCACAAGGGTGTTGGATGCCCTCCTAAGCCGAAGTGTTACAGTCTCCGCATCTGCTGTGACAGATGGCAGGGAACACATGAGGTGCTGACTCTGTGGTGGTGTACATAGAAATCCAACAGAAAGACATGTCGTGGCCACGGAGAAGTGCCCAGCCAGGAGAGTGTAACATGTCACAGTGGCTGCAGAAGGTATTCTGTGGATCACACTGTCAGGGAAGAAAGCCCACTGCAAGGGTGCAAGGGACAGAGACCCCTATACCTACTTTTGTTTGGTACCTGGAGAGCAAGAACCCTGGGCTACGTTGCATGGTGACCAGCACCTTGGGTCACCTCCCATTATACAGTTGAATCACTGCGACACAAATCTCACCTAGGCACTAAGAAAGACCTTCAAGCTAGGAGTCTTCACGTTTGACTGGGATCACCACAAGTTGCTATGTCATAAACCCCAAATCAAGGCAAAAGCCTGAAGTCACTGCATTGCTTCAGGTAGTGGTTGGCTTTTATTACATAGGACTGGCTGTCCCTTGTCTAAAAGAAAATGGTCAACTGGATGTGGATAATGTCAAATTGCCTAATAAAATCCTACCACTGGGAGTGAGCAGGAAAGAGCCATGCCCAGGGCTGAATGACCCCCGTGAAACTCTGAGAGAGAATACACGGAACATGCAAAAGCTCACCCTGAAGGAAGGCGCTTTAATGGAGCAACGGAAGTGAATTTGGAATGTGCATGTAATCCAGGCTAGAGCAACAAAATGGAACTGAGCTCTCCTGATAAACTAAGCTCAAAAATGCCCAGTGAGAGAGACAGAGAGAGATGAGGGTACAGGGAAGAGGGGGAGAAAGTGGCTCAGAGCAAGGAAAAAGGTTGAGGTGACTTGTTTGGAAATCTGGCCCATGCTCCTAAGCAGCTTGGTACATTTTGACCTGGTTGTGCTGGCCGTAGAAAGACCTGGGAAAGAATGGAGTTCTGAGAACATGTTAGATAGATATCAAAACATCCAAGTTGAAGTTTTCTTGGATGTCTGTGCTCCTTGCACACATGAAAAAGTGACACATCTTGAAGAAGGTGGTGGGGGCTGTGGCCAGAATTGATGCGACTGAGAAAGGAAGCAGGCGCCCAAGGCCCCCACAACTGCGCTTACAGCAGGACAAAGACTTGGAATAAGTAGAGAGAAAAGCCAATGAAACTAGGTAGACTGTCATCAGAAAACAAAGCGGAGACAAACAGCCACCAACAGTCACCCTTAGAAATCACAGGGCAGACCTGGCATGGTGGCATACGCCTTTAATCCCAGCACTCAGAAGGCAGAGGCAAGTGGATTACTGTGAGTTCGAGGCCAGCCTGGTCTACAAAGTGAATCCAGGACAGTCAAGTCTACACAGAGAGACCCTGTCTCAAAAAAACAAAAAGAAAAAAAAATCAATCAATCAATCGCAGGGCAAGTCAGCCTTTTACAGGACTCAGCAGACACTAAGAAATAGTGCCTTAGAGCTTTGTAATTACTCTAACTTGGCCAGAGATCCTGCAGGGGTGATGGGGTGGGGTGGGGGTGGGGGTATCAGTCTTGTAAGGTAGGAAAGAAGATTGGCAATTGGTAAGAGGCCTCATTTGAAACTGAGGCTCTCAGCAGCCACCCAGAAGGAAAGAGGGTTAACCATCAGCCTTACAACTAGGTGCCCTTCGTAAGAAGAAGAACATAAGAAGAAACATTACAGAATGACCAGATGTGTGGGTTCTGATGTATCATGCACTCTGAGCATACAGTCCATCTGAGCTATTCACTGGGCAAGGGTGGTAAGCCAGTTAGTTGGTCAGCACCTCTCTAAAGTGGAGATAAAAATACTGTCTGTTTTATAGGCTTAGTGCGGGGAGCTTTGATTGTCTAAGCAAATCACAGTGACAATAACATGATGAGCTCCTGATAAACACTGCCTAGCATGATTTATTTATATTTATTTCTTTTTTCAGAAATCATTTTCCCATGCATTTTCTACCTGACATTACAGAGCAGTGGGGAGATGGACCACAGTATGTTGTATGAAGTCATCAGCAGTCTGCACCTGTTTACAAGCATCCCAATTCTTCCCAAGGCCAGGTACTCAGACAGATTCATCACAAGTTGATATCTGCTAGAAGAAGACCACAGTGTTTGGCAGAGATTGCAAGTGGCAGGCGTGAAGGTCTCCCCTTTCTCAGGCACAGCCACACACCATCAGAGGGTCTGAGGAGTTGGCATGATTCTAAGAACATTTGGCAGTGATGATTTGCTATTGTCTAGGTTGGTTGGTCCCTGAGTTCCATCCGTCACTGGTAACATGGTGTTAGAATGTCAGTGGAGAAGAAGGAGCAAGTTTCCTGTAGCCTTGGTTCCTTCTTAGGTCCTCATATATCTTTAGAAGTTCTAGAATTATGATGGGGGTATAACATGCTTCTCTCCTTTAGCTGTTTTTCTTTCTGCCTTTGCCGTGTTAGTAGCAGAGCTCAAACTCACGTGTAATAGCAAAATCAATTCATCATGCCATTGTAGGCCAGAGGGGAAAATGTGGGTTTTGTGAGGCTAAGATCAAAGTGCCTACATAGTAGGTCTCTACAGAGCTATATGCTCCTTTCTAAAGGCTGTGAGAATCTGCTTCCTTGCCTTCCTCTTTCTAAGCTGCCTGCATAGCTGGTTCATGACTCACCCTTCGTCTTCCAAGTATACAATACCTTGATGAGTCCTTTCATCATGGCACTTGGACCTGTTCTCTCTTCCACTTTTGAGAGGTATCTGCATAGCTTTGGGACACCCAGATAACTGAGGGTAATCTTGCTTTTGTGATACCAGTTGTTTGGCAACCTCAATTCTACACGCCATTTTACCTTCCTTTGCCATGCAACATCACACATCTACAGATTGTGGGCAGGAGGATGTGGGCATCTGGTGGAGTAGTCCATATATCTGTCTCTGCCACCTGCTCCTGTAGAGTCCTGTGCAGCTAATGTGTACACACACACACACACTTAACTTTGGGATACTTTTTGGAAGGCTGCTTAGGGAGGGCTCCAGGCACCAAAGGCTGCTCCTTCGCAGTGCCTGAGCATCTGTGTTTGTGTGCTTGTGTGTTTATGGGTACGTGTGTCTGAGTGAAAAAAAATACACAAGTGCATTTGCACAGCCCTATGCATCCATATGGGCAGACCCCTCAGCTTGGCTGGGAAAGCACATGTCCCAACACTCTGACATTTCCAAGTAAGCTAGCTGGAGGACTGCAAAAAATAACGTCGACTTGACTTGAAGCCAATTCCCACACTCAGCTCTTTAGAGAAAGGCTCTAGGATGGTGTGTGGGAGGCGATAAAGTTTCTTAGTGATGAGCGTGTGGGATGACCACATCATCCCATGTGCAGAGAGAAGCAGCACAGGGGTGGGTGGGGTTCCAGTCCCAGCGTTAATGAAAATGAAAGGCTCCCACGGCATCATTTCTCAGCTGCCGCACCAAATGAAGATGTTGTACCTTAGCTCTGTCACAGGGCCTGAGTTCTTGTTTTTAATATCCCTTGTGACTTTCCTGTTGGAAATTCATTAGTTGTTAGAGATACCAGGAAACCATTTGCAGTGGAGGGGCTTCCCAAAATCATTTTTTGTGGGAAGGATTAGAAATTAGACATTTAGACAGGACTGGACGGTAGACAGGAAGACTTCTGTATAGACACCCAGCTTCCTGGCACACCCACCAGGGATGCTTACTGCAGGTTGCCTCCTACTCCTAAAGAGCTGAGTGACAAATATGTTGGATCTGGCATACCTGGGTATATCAGGCTTCCCTTGACAATCCTACTTCTGCTCTGATTTCAGGTTAAACATAAGTTCTCCTTATAGGTAGCCATGAAGCTCTGGGCAAATCAGGCCCAGAGAATCAAATGTTATGTAAAGTAAGAAGGAAGTGTGTGTGTCTAACCCTCCCGGGTGTATACCAGTCACCTCCTTTGTACATGTCAATGTAGGCCCTTGATTTTCTTTCCAGGCCAAGAAGGAACATGTGCGATCCTCTGGAGGTCTTACTGCTCTCAGAAGTGAGTTTATCAGCTAAGATTGTCCCAAATCCTTGTAATCCTGACCAGCTGGAGAACGAGGGAACCAGAGACCAGCTCTGCTACATGGAGAGTTCCCACCTCTGAGTTGAGCTCTTTTTAATTTCTTCCAAGCATACTAGCTTTTGGGCATAGTGCACAGCCCATCTGTTTGGTTTGGTGTTTGCCTGACAGCGTAGGAGGGACAGCAAGCAAGCACCGTCTTAGACATCAGATGTTGAAAGTGCTGTACTTTCTCCTCCATATGGGGACCTAGAATCTCTGTGCTGGGCCCACGTAAAATAAGTTTAAAACCTAAGAACATGAACTTTAGATGTCACAGTTACCTGCCACTTTCTCGAAGGAATTTAATAATGGATTACAACAAATGCAGAGTATATAACTTAGGCTACATCTGTAGAAAGACCTTTCTGAACTGAACTTTCTGAAGATGGCCCATCCCCTGTCTGTCTTAGGAATTACACATGAAAGACAAAGATGTTGAGGATTTGGTTCATGACCCCTTCCTTTGTTCTATAGTATTGCACTACTTCTCCAAGAGGGGTTCCACCTGTGGTACTTTAAGCTCCTGAAAATGGTGTTCTTCGTAGAGGCTACTATGTATGAACCTCTTATTATGGCTTAAATGTGAAATTTGTCTTTATGATTATGTGTTCAACTAGTTGGTGCCCAGTTGGTGGCACTGGAAGGCTATGGAAACTTTTGGGCATGAGGTTTAGCTGGCAGGTGTAGCGTTATAGGAGTAGAAGCAAGGATCACAGGTTCTAGGCGAGCTCCATTTCCATCTTGAGATCTCCAGTTCCTGGTCCATAAAGATGCAGGAAGCCATGCCACACCTCCCATCATCACAGCTAGAACATGATATGCCAAGCCTTCCCTGCCAGAAAGGACTATGTTGCCTTCAACCATGAGCCAAAATAGAACCTTTCTCCTCTAAGTTGTGTCTGTTCAATATTCTTCCATGATAACAAGAAAAGTCAACTCCCTTCCTGCCACAAAAATATAAATCTATCTGGTGGAGAGACGTGAGCTCCTGGGTGTGCAATGCTCTTGGTGTAAAAGGCAGCAGTTCCACCTCTGAGTCTGGGCCTTACTCAGGACTACCCTAGTCCTGCTTGACAGAGTAAGACATTTAAACATGTCCACAGCCTTTGTGTAGTGATCTACCTCTAAGATTCACTGGGAAAAAATAAATTCTTATGTACTCCACATTTCTTTGTTGAGAGTTTTGTTTTCATAGTATTTATAAAAATGAAAAAAAAATTAGAGCCTCCTAAATTCAAAGTAATGAGACTGTTCAAATGAGCTGTGATACAGAGGTACAATGCAAGAGCAAATGACCGTTAAAATGTGACTGAAGATGATGATTATGGAAAGTTCTTATGACAGAATATTAAGGAAACAAATTCAGGAAAACCCCAACCAGATTTCCTATGGTTATAGGAAAACTTCAAAAAATTATGCATAAGTTAGTGGTGGAAGGAAAGGACATACATTTTAAAGTGATTTACCTAGGAAACAGAAATATAGATGATTATAATTTTCTTCTATACTACTTTCATAGTAAACATAAATTGGTTTTGCCATCATAAAATGGCAAGCCATGATACCTAGAAAATGACAATGTGGGCTATAGAGGTTATTCCACACTGGCCTTTCCTGAGTAAGGATACAGTGGAGGTCTTGCCCAGGCTTCTGACAGACTATTGCTTATTTTTATGCTCAGTGGCTCAAGCACTTGGTGATATGCATGTGTGGTCCATGCTTAAGATGGAATGGGGACAGTGAAGTTGGGAGAGATGGCCTGAATTTCAAGGGGATGATTGCAAAAGGCATGCTCTCTCTGACAGTTACCCGCTGCCCGGTGCTCCCGCCTACCAGTTTCGGGGTCACATTGGTGTTCACAAGGGTCCAGGAGCCGCCGGGCACAGAGGTCCATGGCCCAGGGCCCACTGGAGTTCTGTTGAGAGAAGAGAACCACTTGGGCAGGGTTCAGCCAGTCACTGGCATCCAGCTGGCTCCCCTCCAGCAGGATGAAGCGGCTCCCTACAGGATGACAGAGAAGCATATCTGAGGGTTCGCACACAATATGGGGGCACAAGTCACCAGAGGGAGCATACATCCTAATCTGGGATCATTGCTCCCACCAGCCCTAGCCTACCATTAGTACCAGCACAGGGGATCAGCAGATGGAGGTTCTATAGTCACACTGACTGCTGTGAGGCCAGGGACATTAAGCCTTCCAGCCGTGTCATCATCTACTGCCTCGCCTCATCCCATATTGCAGGAGTGTTCCTAAGGGATAGAGGGACAGAGTGGCTCTGTGGTAGCCGTGGCATGGCTCCATCAGACCCAGCCACAAGGCATGGGCAATGAGCCAGGTAACAGGGGTGCATTGCCTGTCTTCACTTGCTGTGACATAGCAGGTCCTCTAACACTGTGAGCATTCCCCCACCTGTTTCCAGCCTTGCAGCAAAAAGAGAACAGACATTAACAAGTCAATTAGGTGCTGTGGGCTTAAAAGATTCAGGGAATCTCAGAACCTGTGGTATGCCCTTATTATATTGGAGTCTTCTACATGAAAGTAAATAATTCCTTTTGACTTCTAGGTTCATAACAAGTTAATGTAGTTAACAGTCTCTCACCTGGACAAAACAAGCCAAACCTTTTTTTTTTTTTTTTTTTTTTTTTTTTGGGACGAGAGTTTCTCTGTGTAGCCTTGGCTGTCCTGGACTCACTTTGTAGACCAGGTTGACCTCTAACTCACAAAGATTTGCCTGCCTCTGCCTCCCAGAGTGCTGAGATTACAGGCATGCACCACCATGCCCGGCTGCATGGCTGATCCTTAACCACTTGTACTGCCCTGTTGAGCTTTTCCTTCCTCAACCAGTGAGGAACCATAATGTCTACCCATCTATAGTCAGTGTGCATTGTATTTCTCTACAAAGAGGGGCTTATTTATAAACAGAATGAGCATAGAGAAACAGAGATGACTCATCCAGTTTATTAGCCCAATTTCTTAGATTATTAGCTGACAATCTAACTGTAACCCCTATGCTACTCTTTTGAACATATCCCTCCAACCCACTCTAGTTATCCTTAGTTTCTTCATCTTTTCCCCAGCCCAAGAACTGCCAACTACTGAAGGTGGTCACACTCTTGGCAGAATAAGCTCACCATCGGCAATCAGGTGCTCGGGGACATGTAGGGTGATTTTGACAACAAGAGGGCAGCTGACATGCGAGGAGCACACAAGGCCAATCACACAGCTGGTGATGCTGATCAGGGTCAGGGTGGTCTTATTCACAGGACTTCGGGGAGAGCCCACTGAAAGCAAGACAAAAACAAGACATGGTGGTAAAAAATCCAGGCATTGACCATCTACTCAGCCTTCAGTTGGCAAACAGAACCCACAGTGGTCAGACATAATCTCCCTATGAGACCTCGGGAAGCTACATTTGGGACATTAAATGACCTAATGAAGCCGGGAGGAGCCTGGCCAGTTGATAGCCCTCAAGGTCTGTAGTGGTGAGTTGGGTACAGATTCTCTGCAATTTGACTGGGTTGGGTTCACAGGAGGCCACGAAGACGGCAACTCTCTCTTGACTTCCCTAGATGAGCTCAAAACTCTTGGAGGCAAAATTGTTTAAACTCTACAGCACTGTCCTATTGCTGTTTGCAAAGTGTGTCCTAAGGCCATGCTCCCACAGTGTTAATCTAGGCTTCCAGAAGAGTTTGCCCCCCCAAAAGAGACTGCACTTGTTCTATAGGTGAGCAGATGATGTTATCACACCAGATTCTTCCCCTGAGTCTGGACCACTGGAGGGAATGGTAAAGGAAGGGCTTGTGGTGCTCATCTGGGAGGCTGGAGATTTTCTGCTGCTTTTGGATGAAGTGGTGGTAAGTAGAGGGATCTTTTACTTGGAGTCAGGATGCATGTGGGAGGGTAAGAAAGCAAGGCAGCAAAATGTATAGTTCTCCTGGAATGTTCTTATTTATGTTAACATTTATTATGAATAGTAATACACATCCCATTATGGAAGACTCTCTGCTAAACATTTCCACACATTATTTCCTTTTAAATACTTGCCTCTTCATAATACACCCGTGAGCCTGCACAGTGACTATCTACTTTGCAAAAGAGGGAAATAAGTCTCCGAGAGATGACCCTAATTGTGACAGCTCACACTTATGAAGTGGTCATTATGTGCCGGGTACCTGTGCTCAGGGCTGTACATGGCTCATGCCATTTAATAACAATGGGTGCAACACAAAGTAGCTGTTGTGAGAGGCAAAAGAGCAGAGCCAAAGCCAAGGAGCCATAAAGGTTACAGCTTTGGGAACTGCTGCTCTCAGGAAATGTGGGGATGAGTTTGGGGCCCAAGACCACCCATCTATCAGTGTGCAGAGTCTTCTGAGGGGCACTGGAGAGAGCTATGAGGAGGAAGAGATGCAGAGGTTGCCTGTAGCTTCTTTTTTTGCAAGTTGGAGAAATACTAATCACACTAGTATCTTTAAAGCATGTGTTAATTCTGAGATTCTCTAGGGGGAAAAACAATCCCACCATTTTGGGCCAAATTTGAAGCAAGCTTTATTAAATATTAAGCCTGGACCAAGAGATGGACTTTGGTCAGGTCCATTCCCTAGAATTTCCCAGCAGAGTGGCCCTGAGACCTGTGTTGTAAGGGTCTATGAAGACAAACCTATAGGCTACCATAGTTTCTCATGAGGCTTTGTGTTTTATATATATGTGTGTGTGTGTGTGTGTGTGTGTGTGTGTGTGTGTGTTTGTGTGTGTGTGTGTGTGTATGTATGTATGTATGCATGTATATAACTACAGTTCCCAGCATTCCAGACAGTAACCTGGTCCTTGGCCAAGTGGAGCTTACAGAATACTTTTGTGCATCAGACATGGAGTCTGTTCCCTCACACTTAAAGATCAACCCAGGTTGGTCAGATCAACCAACAGAACACCTCCCCCCACCCCAGCCCCACACACTGAAATGCCACATACAGCAAACGACGCCTGTCATATTTTTCAAAACCCAGCTTCCTGTGTTATCCCCATTGTTCAGGGTATGACTCTGACATTGGCTGTCTTCTCAACTCAAACAACTCCATTAGGTCCAACTCTCTTCCCATTTGCCCACAAGATACACTTTCTTACCACCATTTTATTTTCCCCCATTTTATTAAAAAATTTACCTCGCTTCTCTCATGTTACACTAGAACTCTGGCAGTACCCATCTTGCCCTCACAGACAGATGCTCTGAATCTCAGCTCCCATCTAAACTACCTAAATAGGAGACCTCCTTATATCACAACTTACTAACACAGAAGAATCAAGACCTCTCCTGTCACGACCAAGTACTTCCTGGATTCTGCTGATCTCTTGGCTTTCTTTCCTGAGCAACCCACAAACATGCATCCTAGACTTTGCTATAGGAAACTATTTTTTCAGCTTTCTCACTAGACCATCCCTTCCATTCCAGTGACTTTACACATATTATCTCCTCCTCCACAGAAGGCCATTTTGTCACCTTGTCATCCCGGTCCACACCTACTCTTCAACAACAACTTCTTGAAAATACTTCCCTGAAACCTTCAAGAACAGATCCGCAGGCACCATAGCCCTCAGTGCACCCTGCTGTTACAGCTCTTATCACACAATGTCATCACTGTTTGCAGGAACTTGCCACTGCTCTCCTGTGATTGCAGTAACTTGCAACTGATATTTTTGTCCCTTTCCTCTGTTTGCATCATCAACCCACAATCTAGCATCCTTGCATGCCTTCGCATTTTCCAATGGTTTCCTATTTGTTTACAGAGGCAAGTACAATTGCAACAGCGTGGCAGGTTTGTGCTTTGGTAGCTAGCTTATTCTCCGGTCACATCCCTACCTTCCTTATATGTTTATATTTATATCCTAGCTACAGCTGCCGGCTTGGCTCCCTCATTTGCTTGACAAGCACATTGCTTCGAGTCCTTTTTATGTACTACATTCTTCTACTGAAATGTTCCTACCTAAGTCTTCTTTTTCAAGATATTCTATACATTGCTTATATTTCAGTGCTAATTCTTCTTTATTGCCTCCTATTGCTGCCATGTAGAATTAAGGGTTATTGCTTCTGAGTATTCATTTTATTTATTTATATTATTTAGTGAAGCCTTATCGTTGTGTCATGTTTTCATGTTTCTATTGCCTATCATAGAGGCTGACCCATGGGAGGCAGGTTATAAGATGTTTTTGCTGGTCTGATTGATGTATCCAACGCAATTAAGCAGACACTTACACACATAAATTATAGGCAAAATCTTTTAGTAGGCACTTTGAAAAAATGATTACAAAAATGCTCTACACCTAAGCTACTTACAGTTTACTTAATAACAGTAGACAGTAATGACACATTACAGGGGCTTGGAATTTAAAGAAACAAATAATTTTACGCTGTAAAGCAACTAATTCCAACTCATTACCAGGGGTTTTCTCAAGCAAGACTTTATTAAAGCAAGACACAACCTGCTTTGATACAGCCTACATTGTGTGTCTGCTCTATAAAATGTTTTGGGGATCAGGGAGAGAGGATGGTGCCATCCACATTCTCACTTTAGAAAAAAAACAAGACATCTACAGTTAGGCAATTAAGAGCCCCACTGGCTCTTTGGAGAAATAATAGTGCGAAAATCTCAAATATTACAAACTGGGAGGCTTACAGACACTGGAATACAGAAGGAAAACACCTTCCTTCTTGCAGTCTCTGGGAAGAATGAATTCTGTATGAAGAGAATTTGAATAGAGGTAGGGTTCAGGCACATGTGTGCATTCTGAAGGCTATTGGCTAGGTATTGTTTGGAAATGCTACTGAGCTGTGTCCACACAAAGGGGACAATGGATGCCATTCATATATCCTCCACAGAGTTTCAAGGGGAGGCTGTTCAATATATTCAAGGGTGGGGCTCTGTAAAAACTATAGATCACTATTGGGAAGATGTGGCAGCAGCAATGGTGACTTCATAGCACCTTAACCATTGCCAAAATAAATAAAGGATGTGCTCCGCACAGAAGCCTTATGTATGCGTTATTGATAAGTCATCCTATGTATGTGAGAACTGATGCTCAGGGAACTGTGTCCTTACCAACGCCACACAGCAAGTAAGTGCAGAAGCTCACTGGCATTCGATTGTAGAACTCCCTTGGAGGTAATAGCAACACCAATAAAGCCATAGATGGTGGCACCTACAGCAGCAGGAGCCATGTCTGAAGTCACTAAGGATGAGGCTGCAGCAGTACATACAGAGCTACACAGGGAGATGCGTCAGTGTGGAGAACAAATTAGCTTCTTAAACTGTGCCAGGAGAAATGAAGGGCCTGTGGGCTTAGGACTCGAGATTCTACTGAATAAAGACTTAAAGGCCAAAGAAAACTGTGTCTTCTCGACTCTTAAATAATTCCTCACTGGCTGTGCCCTTCTACCCTGGCCTAACTCAATCCCAAGGTCAACGCAGCTGAATTGACAATGAGTACATGTATCATTCATTTATCAAACTTCATTCTTTTGGTCTGAATAGCAAGACATGACTGCTGAGCCTTCCAGAAGAAATGGAGAGTCTTCTGACCAAGAAACAGCCTTTCAAACAACTTGGAAACTTGTTTGAGAGTGCCATTATCTGGGAGAGATGATTCTCACTCTCAGCGAACTCTAGGCTTTTCCTTCTTCCTGGGAGGAAGCACCAGCTGAGATCCAAGCATTCTTCCTGCTGAAGTTGGCTCCAGTCCACAGAACCCTCTGTGGCCCCTGCTCCCCAACCTGCACCACATCAGAACTCCTGCCCCACCATCCCTACCTCGACTGCGCCTCCGGCTCCGAGAGGGGTCCGTGTAAAAGGTCAGCTGTGGGTCATTTTCTGCCTCTGTGCCAGAGTCCCCCTCAGGGTTCAAGAAGGCAGAACCAGCTGAAATAGAGAGCCAGAACAGACGTTTTCACTTTTCATCATGTAGAATTGTAGGGTGAGGCATAATTGGGAAAATCAATACATATGAGAGTGGTTGACAGACACTCTGGGAGAGGTAGCTGAGGGACTAGAACTTTTTGATATCCAGGCTTGTTGGGAAGAACAGGCATTCATGAGAACAACTGATAGTGCTCTGAACTCCACAAAGAACATGGTTCCATGAGGAAGGAGTGGCTGACTCTACTTGTCATAGAGGACTTCCAGAGGTGGGAGGGAAAGAAGAAAGAAAGGGAAATGTTCCCTTCTGGTTGATAAGAAACCAGGATTACATCAGAGCAGGAAAGACATTCTACTTCTGAGGTTTTTTTTTTTTTTTTTATTCCAACATATATATTCAAGCCCCTCTAAATCAGAAACAAATTCTTTTATCATTTGATGTATATATCCTCTGTTCTTTTCTAACACTGAAGCAGGCAAAGGGTCTTTAATCTCCCTTTAAAGTGAAATTGTGTCATACCTTCATTATAATCTCATCAGATAGATAGGTGGGCAACTTTCCATATTAACAAATAAAGATCTATATGATCATTTTAAATGACTACATGGTAAGTCACTGGGCATTAGGCAGCTGTGCCAGATAGTTAAGCAGTTCCCTCTTGGTGGGCATCTAAACCACTTCCCATTTTTAGCTTGTTAAAATCTAATAAGCAGCAATTTACACACGCCTTTGCACACTTGTTGAATTGGTTCCTAGAAAATATTTATGTCCAGGAAAGTATATAACCAAAAGGTTTCTACTCTTAAAATTTTGGGGGCAAGTAGCACTTAACTGGCTTGCAGAACACTGTGCCAGACATAGATATCTTTGTAGCCATGAGTCACCATGCATGTAGTCAGTTTAATGGCCCTACTTCTCACGTTCTGAAACCCATCTGCAAGACGCGGGGCTAGATATGGGTACCTCTGGCTTTGTTGTTGATCCTCTTCCTCTGGCTGCTGGAAGTGTGGGAGAGCAGAGTGGCTTGCTGGTGGTTGGCATCCACCGGGCTTGTGGCTATGATGTTATCTTTATACTTGTTCATCAGGGAAAGCTTGGCATTGTCACTTCCTATATAAGGAGAAGTCAAGGCAAAGGGGAAAAAAACTTAAGAGAAAAGGCAAAAAAAAAAAAAAATATGAAAGGAAGTGAGAAAAATCTTCTTGAGCTGAGTGGATGGTTCCGGGAATTGAAATAAGGAACATATAAAGTGGGAAGCTGGTGGAAGCGAAGACACTCCCCTCTGCTTTCTAGGGGCTACAAAGATACGGGAGGGGTGAAGTAAGAGGATTACAATTGAAAATCCAATTTAGCTAATGCTGTATTGATAATGGTATTGCTTGCTAGCCCTTGGCTAAACACAGAATGCAGGGATGTTCCTTCTGGCCAGTACTGAGTTTTAGCAGAAATAGAATCTGTGTGCATTCAGACAGAATGTGGCCTGTCTTTCATCACAGACTTCACCATTCCCAGCTGACTAAATGCTAGCTACTGCTCACATTTGTGGGCTCTGTCTGTTCCCTAAAGGAGTTTGGGCTCGAACCTCCAAGAACCCTATGTTCAGTCCGTGGCCTTGGTACTATGCTGAGTGTGGTGTGGAATCTGTGACGCATGCTTCCAAATCCTCCTTCCTACTCTGAGTTTTGAAAGTTCTCGGATTTAAAATTGTATTAGGAAATGATTATTGATACAGGTCATCTTCGAGATGCCAAATAGAATTTCCATTTCTTGCTATGTGGTTTCACCTTTTGCAGCCTCACCAAAAGCCTGTGCATCTTTAGCAGCAGCGTGCAGTGTCAAATGTGTCTTCCTCAAAGAAGGTACTGGGCAGTGCCTTGAAGCATCACTGTTGAGCCGTTCCCTTTCAAGATGTACTGATTCGTAGAAGTTTGAAAGAGAGAGAGGTGGGCTACCATGAAAAGAACAGTTCGTCCCACTCTGCGTGTTTTTGACCCTGATCCTCTTCTGCTGAGCTACTGGCCAAGGCTCTTCTGTCCACAGTATCCATAGATATACCTAACATCTAATATCAGCTGCTTTGATTGCATTCCTTCATTTTCTTTGAAAAAAAAAATGCACCCTGTATAGAGACCACAGAAGCAAGGGCAAGATAATGCAATTTGTAGAACCAAGACCCACATTTTAGGAGACAGAGAAAAACAGAACAAAAAAAACCAACCCTCCATGTCACTAAAGAATTAAGTTGTCTGTGCAAATATGTGACATACAAAGAAATCAGGCCAGGTCGGTTCCCCATGCTTCCTAGAGGATTCCCAGTGTAGATGAACGAGTTCTAACACACTTCTGCTCCCGAGCTGGGGGGAAGTGGAAGAGGAAGGAGATCCAACTTATACTATGCTTCTTATTTTATAGACTAGAAAACCAGTACAGTTATCTAAGGAAACAGGTTTTTTTTTTTATCTGAGAATTTCATAAATGAATACAATGTGCTTTGATCAGATGCATCCCTCGTGTCCCATTCTTACTCCTATTACATCCTCCCACAAACTTCCCCATCCCAACTTTATGGCCTCTTAATAGAGTTTTTTTTATATCTTTTTGGTGCTGCCTGTATGTATGTGGGGGTAGTGCTGTCCACTAGGGCGCAGGTAACCTACTGAGGTTCATACTCATAAAGACAACTGGCTCTTCTTCTCTCAGGAGCCATTAACTGCTAATAGTTCCTCAGTTAGGGGTGGAACCCATGAAATAGGTTATATTTGCCTACCTGAGGAAAGGCATTGGTACATCTTGTTATTTAATATATAATATATAATTCATATATACAATATGTAATATATAATAAATATAGAATATATAATAAAGGGGTGCCCACAGCTACCCCTACCTACTCTAGCTCCCTGACCAAGGACTAGACAGGCTTCATCCCTTCTCCCATTCCTACCTGGTGTGAGGTCCATGCCAGACTTCTCATTACAACCCTGTAGGGAGTCCAAAGTGCGTGTGACCTGACTGGCAAAGTCCTCCCCTCCGTTCATGCACTCCCTCTGCAGGTGGTGACGCAGGTCCGTGATGTCATACTCATAGCCATCCAGGATGGGTGTCTCCCGGATGCTCAGGGTGCCGCTGGAGTTGTGTCCCTGCACACGGGCATTGCGCAAGCTTTCCCGCCCGTGGCCTCCAATCAGCACAGACGGAATGTAGTGGATCTCATTGGCTGCTTCTGCACTGGCACTCTTCTGGGGCTGGGGAACCCGGCGACGTTTGCACCAGCGCCTGCGAGTGTACAGGATCATCACCAGGCACAAGATGGAGAGGAGCAGGGCAATCATGCCACCCTGGAAAGACAGGACATCGGGCTTTTGCACAAAGAAAGACGAGCTCTCCCTGCAGCGTCACTGCTCCATCTGCTAACTCCACTCATAATTCGTTCATTAATTCATGCAATCAGATGTACTGAGCACACATAGTGAACATTACACAGCAATCAAGGAATACTCTGCTGGCACTTGTGTTTAACGAGGGGAAAAAAAATGAATCGGCGTGACTAGTGCATCATTTCAAAGACTCCAGTTGCTCCTGGCTTAGCAAATATTTGAGACAGAGGATGGGGAGAATTGAGATTTTGGGGGCTTTTGGTTGTAGAAGTCTGAAAGAGGGCTTGTTTCTTAAATCAAACGTGCTACACATAAGGCTGATTTGGGGCTTTCTTTTTAAGGGCCAGCATGGGGTGGCATCGAGTTTCATCTCATTTCTAAACAATCAATCTTAGATGGATCCTAACACTGGATCCACAAATCGATACATCCTATCAGTTCTGAAACTCAGACTTCTTGTCTGTACAATGAAGAACTTAGCTCCTCATGGTGGTCACTAAGTATTAGGTTAAGTGTTGATGTAAAGTGACCAGCACAATGCATCGCACACCATCAAGGCCCTGCTCAGAGTGACCCTAACTGTCTCCATCGGATTAACCAGCCCAGCAGAGAAAACCATCAACACATTTGCAGGCATCAGAGTTGAGAATCAGCTCCGTGAAGAAACCCCACTGTTTGTGCATACCTTGGGTGGTGGGGACACAGTTTGTCTTTGCTTCCATGGAGGAAAGGCCTGATACCATATCCTAGAGTAATCAGGCTGGTGGAGGAGGTTCCTGCTGAACCTTCAGGAACCCAGGGCCCACCATTTCGGTGACGAATTCTTACAAGTCGGGACAGCACCAGCTGTCTGCCGGAGACAAGGCACATTTGCTCAGTGAACTGAACAATTGGATCTGCCAAGCCCAAGCTAGAGTTTGGAGAGGTGAAGAGAGATGCTCCCGTGCTCTTTCCTTTACAGCACTCCACTGGCATAAACCTTCTGGTATGCAGTCAAGCGCACCCCTGTGTTTTGGTTAATATCCCTTCAAATCTATTTCATTAGGTCAGGATGTGCCAAACGGTTCTCCTCCTGACTTTGGCTGCAGCCACTGTCAACCTACTGTACATTATAGAGCTAAAAGGCCCTTATCATTTCCCATGGGGCCCAACCATGTGAAGATGGATCAAGACCACTCCCCCCAAGCAAATTAAATGGTCTGTTTTTTTCCCCCAGTTTCATAATGATTATGTTCTAGATTTATAAATATGGTCTTCAAGTAAATCTCCCTCTGTATCCTCCATTTACCACCATCTCTGCAGGAAAAGGACATATGTACTCATAATGTACAAACAAGCACACACACACACATACATACAAGGCTACATGAGGAGGTGGAGGAACACACGGTAAGTCAGCTGCTAAGTGACATACTAAGCCAGGGTTTTTTTTCTGGGAACATAAATGTCTGCTTTTTGAATCTTTCTTACTTTATTTTGAGGATGCATTCTTCTGATGCAATCTCTTGGGAAAACGCAGAGAGAGGAAACACATTCTGGTTGCACAGAGTAGAAATGTAAAACCAAGTATTCTAGGTTCTCTTTAAGTGCTGCCTCCCCTGCAGTCCACACTGGGGATGCTTAGACTCACAGAACAGAGCCCCATCACGAGGACACTGCACTCGACTGTATAGAACCACGATCTGAGTTAATCCACTGACAGTAAGCATCTGTGTATGACCTAGTAGTTTTCAGCAGAACCATCAATCATTTTCATGGCAGAGTCAGATGGGCTATCCTTTCTCTCACCCCAAACTAAAGCTGCAACAATAGGTAATTAAGCCACACAGAAGGAATAACTTCCCGACTGAGAGAAGTTGTCAGACATTGAATTAGGCCACTGAAAGCCAGAGGTAATTTTATTCCCTAAAGAGCTGTAAAAGCAGTATAAACATCAATCCCCAAGGAACTGCTTAAGCACCATCTTTCTAGCTCATGCAGGGTTCCTTAGGAGGCCCTCCACCCTTCCTTACTAATTCTGCATACAGATGGTCACAACAGGGTTACAGTAAAATCCAGCCCATAAATCCATCGCCCATATCACTCAATAATAAAACAATAGCAGCTGTTCATTAATGGGTTCTTACTATGTGTCAGACAGTTTTAACTCTAAGAGGCAGTTTACCCACTGTTGTTTGGGGCAAAAATGAGGCATGGAGGTTAAATAGTTTGTCCAGTCACACAATGTGTAATTAGAAGGTCTAAAATGGAGCCCTAGTGACTAATTTCAGAGCCTATATTCTTTGTATGGAGGGGGGGTGTGTATGGGGTACATGCATGTGCACAGGCCACAAGTCAACGTTGGGTGTGTTTCTTTATTGATAGTCACCTTACTTTTGAGATAGGGTCTGTTGCTGGACCCGAAGCTCCTGTTTCAGCTAGACTGTGTGGTCAGATAACTCCCAGGATCCTCCTGTCTCTGTCCTGCCCTATGCTGCATTCAGTTATAGAATCTCACCACAGTGAACCACAGCACTTGAATTTTATGCAGGTGCTGGTCATGAACTCAGGTGCTTAAGCTTGTGCCACAAGCACTTTATCTACTGAGGCATCTCCCTGGAGTATACGCTGCCAGACTACAGCCCCAGAGCCTCTTGGTCTCCACCATGAGCTTTGCCCATAGAGATGTAAGCTCTCTCTGGCTCTTCACAAATCCAAAGGGCAGAACAGGAACATGGTGGTGCCTGTACCTAGATCCATCCTCACTTTTTACAAATCAAACAAAAAGAAACCAGCCAAAAGCCACATCTAGCTGACCAGAGGTCAGAGCATTGTCACAAAGAAGAGACTGTTTGCCAAGCAGCTACTACGAATCCACACTCGAGATTTTTTGCTAGGAACACAAACAAACAACCACCCCACAGTTCTCTCACATTTTATTTTCTCTGTGTTTAAATAAACTATGAATAGCATGTCCCCCTACATGCTAGCAAGATGCTATTCGGTCATCAGATGTAGCTACATTTTAACAAAGAAATTTATGCTCTCTAGCAACCCACTGAAACTCTCTAGATGGGACCCGCCCCCTTCCTGTGATGGGCAGCCTGAGGCTCAGAGAAGTTAAGACATTGGAGGAGCTGAGTGGGTGACTCCCAGATCCTCTTGCTGCTTTTTTCACGAGGCCATTTTTGTTAGGTTCCCATACAATTAACTTCATATAAGAGAGTCCAGACATTAAAGCAAAGATGTCTTATGTGTATAGAAAGCAGGAAGTCAAGGTTTTATTTGGCTAAACCTGTGTATTTAGTATTTCTAGTGTTGCTTCAGTAGATTGTGTCTTCTGCTGAGAGGCAGTGACTTTTGATGACCTCAGCTCTCTAGTAATTGGTGACCAGTAATAAGCTCCAGTCAGCAGGGGCAATCCGCCTCAGGCATAGGGGACAGGATTCTCAAGGCTCAAGTTCTTCTGTAGTTTCTTTTCTCCCATAACACAAATTGGTGACAAGTGTCTCAACACATTGCTGTGACCTGCTAATTAATTGTGGATTATTGTGTAAACAAAAATATGTAAGATGCAATGTTATACAATATTTATATGTTACCTAATAATGAGATTTTGTGATCACAACAATGAGCTCTCTGTCTCTAAGTTCCTCTGAAGTGCTGGCATGCTCTATTCAATGATCAGATGTCAAGTAGAGGTATAAAGCTGCTTCAAAATTTTAAAAAAAAAACCCATTTTTATATTTGAGTAGGGTATGTGTCTAGAAAGCTAAACAAACTATCTTTGTACAATGAGAACTCAGAAGTCCACTCTCACATCAAGCTCCGGTTACATTCTCATACAAGCCCAGTTCATTGGAATATCTCCTAACTTCATAGAAAAGTTAAGAAATGAACGCAGATGTCTTAGGATATTTCTTTTGAAGATTCTAAACAAGGTGGCATATGAAAATGGCCCAAACCTTAGGTCAAGGGCAGCTTGGACTTCCTGTTAACTAAATGAGGAGAAATGACAAGATGAAGGTATTATCTTATCTGCAAATGAAAGTTTATTGGTAGATCAATCTCCTTCTGGCATCTGTGTGCAGATGGACTTCTGCCTCCAGGCAGGCAGGGGAAGCATAGAGTTGCCGGCAAGCCTTGGCTGGCTCTGGGTTTCTGGATTCTCTCACTTTGCTCAGAGTGTATTTATGTTAGCCTCAGATTTTATGGCATTGAAAATGCAAAACAAAACATTAAGGTGGATCTATATTCAGGTGATGAGCAATAAGTTGTAGACTTTGAACATTTAAAATAAGTAAAGACTGACTTCACAGTATAGCACTATTTTGCTCTTTGTTCACCTTTGCATGGATTTTCTGACTATTTTATTGATTTGTTTCAAAACTGTTTACATTTCCTAAGTACAATTGTACTGAAAGTATATGAGGACTCCATATCTATTCACAAATATCTTGCAAAAAAGTGGCATTTTAAAACACATTTTTCTTTTTTAAAAAATCAATAAATCATTTCTACTGGCTTTAATAGAGATCAAATAAATGAGAACAACCTTTATTTTATTATGAAATTGACATTTATGCTACTCACCTGAGAGAGAGTAACATAAAGTTTGTCAGATAATTTGTATATTTTATAATTTTTAATGTAACAGTGTTTTTTCTATAATATTGGCGGTAACAACCGAGGGTCAGTAAATATTTATTCAGATTTTTTTTGTGTGTTCATCCTAACCCCCTGTTTCAACCACAAGGCCCTCTGCGTCCTCACTCTCAGTCCTGGGTCATGCCTCCCACTTTAGCTGACTCATCAAAGTTAGTTCAGCATCCTTGCTTCCACAGACTCCTCCCAAGCCTCTGTGCCCTGGTCATAGTACCTTCCACACAAACCCTAAGAACTTGTGCCTTTCACTGGCTTTTCCATCTCTTCTGACATACTCTAGGCTTAATGAAAGTCAGAGTCATGTCTAACATATCTTTTACAGCTCTGGAGTTGATTTTAGTGCCTGGCATAAAGAAGAAAGTCAATACCTGCTTGTAGGATGAAGGAGAGAATGGAGGGAAGGAGTGGGAGAAGAAGACGGGGCTCATAAACTTTGAATACATTGTATTATAGACATCTCTATGCCTACAAGCTTAGCTGATAACAAGCCCACTACATATGAGACTAATGCATCTGTTACTAAGCTATTCAATGAGACCTGCATTAGGAATGTGTGTTTCTAGTGGGTTCTGTTATCACTGTTACAGAAATAATACAACTAGGGCTCCTAACCTAATGGAGTTTACATCCTAGTCAGGGAACAAAATCAAGCTAACAAAAATAAATGCAAGCCTAAAAGAAAGTCAGGCTGATTATCAGTGCTAAAAGCAGCTAGTGCTTTTTTGAACAAAAGGAACAGCAATAGATAAATATTTGTTGTGCAAGAAATGAGGCTCTGAGCAACCTGGGAGCTGGTGAAACCCTTCCTTGATCAGTGGCACATGATCAATGAATCATAGAATAAAAGAGTCTGGGTCTATTAAATGTCACAAAAGTTTGGAGCATCACCTGGGCTGTGTGAGCCATTGGCAAGAAAGTGGAAAAGCTGAGATTTTGTTTCTAGTGACCATCTGTCTAGAGACTGTGGCCAATCAATCAGCTAGCATGTCAAAGCCCAGCAGAGGAGTAACAGTAGAGTGAATCTGAGACATCATTAATTATCCCTCGAGACAACTGGACAGACGGAATTCAAAATCACAGCCCTAAGGGAATTAAATAGTGGTGAGAAAAATATAAATTAAGTAGGCACATTTGGTCTCCCGTTTTTCCTTAAGAAAGCCTGAAGAGCAGGGACAAGACTTATATGACACCAATAACTAACATCTGCCTTTGACTTTTCCAGGAACCAGAGAAAAAGAAGACTCAGGAAAGCCATGGGAGCATCTAATTGTAACCTAGAACTAGGTTTCCCTGGATAAAGAATGAATGACATGGATGGCAGACAGGAGGATGATGAATACATAGACTAGTTAGTTATATGATAGACAAATAAATGTTACATAGATGGATATATAGAAGATAGATAGATAGATAGATAGATAGACAGACAGACAGACAGACAGCTTCAAATCCTTTCTGACCTTGTGATTTGTAAGTCTGGTAGAACCCTAGCCTAAGTTACTAGTATGATGATCTCTGTGATGATTAAACTAATTTGTTAACTTGACTAGATTTTAAATCACCATGGAAACATACCTGAGTGTATCTATGAAGGTGTTTACAGAAACGTTTAACTGGAGAAGAAACACCAAATCTGACAGTAACTGGCACCATCCCACGGCCTGAGGATGTAAGCAAGCATTAGCACTGATAATCCCTAACACCCCTACTTCCTGTTTGTGTGTACCCTCTGCTTCAAGCTTCTCCTACTATGGCTTCTTCATCTTACCAGACTGTACTTCCTGAAATATAAGCCAAAGTTAAGCCTTCTCTCCTCAAGTTGCTTCTTATCAGGTCACAGCAACAAGAAAAGAAATGAATGTAGTTCCAAATAAAAGAATGACTGTCCAGCTGTGCAGCTCTCTGCGAACTTCACAGCCTCATTGAACCTAATACAGACCTTCCTCTACAATATAAGGTGACTGAAGAAAATGCAGCAATTCATGTTATCAATTGTTGATAATTGTAATCATTATCCATGACAAGCAGAAAATAATGCTAAGCTAGTAGGGTATTAGTTGTCATGTCTACCTGCCTCTTAAACCAAAACCACAGACCAAGGACATAATGGAGTTGATTCAGAAGCAACCATCAACTCCATTTAGCCCTGATAACAAGACACCTCCCTTCCCAAAGGTACAGGCAGATCTTTGAAGTCAAATACTGCCATCAAGATATGGTAGCATATTCTTAACCTTGAGAATCCCTTTTCTGCCAGAAGAAGCCACCCAAACTAGGAAGAAAATCCCTTGGTTATCTTCCCTGACAGATTTTCTCTTCTATGGTGACTGGTGAATAGAAATCCATTATCCCTTGCCTATTTCCTTCCCAAGTGGAAGACAAGTGGAACACTTTAAACATATTAAGTAGCAAGTTCTATTTATACGTTATTAAGAACATCACCTTCTCTTGGGGGATTTCTGGAGCTTTTAATCTTGTGGAAATGCTTTCCAGTTGCCATGGGCCACCATATTAATTAAGAGGCCACAATATGTGCACTGAGTCTTCAGACATGAATTGTACAACTCACTGGCAGAAGCTAGCCTACTACACCTGGCTAGCCTTTCAAGGGAGTATGCTTTTACTGTAGCCTGATGCCTTGAGACCTCCAGATTCCCCCTTTTCACTCTCCTAATTCCAAGTAGCCAGTGCTTAGAGAAGAAATGGGATGTTCCTATGATCCTGCTCATTAAAATGTTATCTGTCTAGTCAAGAGAGAGAACAACAATCTCCCATAAACAAAAGACCAACCTTCTAGGCATGAAGAACCTTCTAGGTAGGCAGGGTGATCCTTAGCCCTATCCCTACCCCATCTAGTGAGATCATGAGCAGACTGTTCTCTAAGGCACCTCAACATTATAGTTTCTTACTTATTTACCTCATCTCTCTTTTTCTAGGTCTGAGAGCTTCAAAACGCTTAGCTTTGATCACTGTCTTTCCTCTCAAATCTGGAAGATTTGTCTTTAACTCTTCTATGAGACTCAGGAGTTTCATCTAATGAGAGCCCGGAGCCAACAGGGACTGTGGCTGGAGGCAAGCTTGCTGGAGTCAGCCTGGGCTATTTCGAGTTATCCTCCTTCGAAGTCTTTTTTTAGAGATGCTTTTTATGGTTCTTGAGATTTTTTTTTTTTTTTTATTTCTTGACTCAGACCCCTGACTTTGCTGTCCCACTTCAACACAAGGGAATACATTTCTTCTTAAACTGTGCCCTGATCCTTAGTGGCCCCAGTTACCTGTATTTGCCTTAATGAGAATGCTAAGGCCAAGTGGTGCTGAGTGGAACAAAATGATAGAAGAGAAGATGACCATGGCTGTGTTTTTAGATCCAAGGCCACCTCAGTGGATTCTTTCATTCCAATGAATGGCTTATATTGCTAGAAGGGCAGTGAGGAATCAGGCAGAGCTGAGGTGAGGTCCTTACATCCCTCTGGATGTAAACTCAACAGCTTTATGAGAAATGATGCAATTGAGGCAGACATTATGGATGTGATTCCTAATCAGTGTCAGATATTAAAAGGACAGATCCTCATGGAACCCATTTGTGTAGCTGTGTGTGTACATCCATGCATAAATGTGCATATTATGCATGACAGCCAAGCTGGCAGATTAAAGGATCCACATAGAAGCAAAAGCAGTCCAGGTCGCTGTTTCAGCAAGCCATGGGCAGAACAGCATGAGACAGGCTTTCTCCCAGGGCTACGAGCACCAGCCCTTCAAAAAAACTTCACTAGCCAAGCATGAAGCCGATAAATACACATCTCCAGCTGGCTAATGCCCAATGCCTATTCTTGGCTATGCTCCTTTTCTCTTCCCTCCTTGTTTCCATGCAGTGGGTTATCTTGATGAAATAAAATTGTGATAATAATCTGCTCCATTAGGACCAGACATTAAGGGGATTATTGAACAAGTAACAGAAGAGGCGGTGGGTATTTTTGCTAATGACCATTAGAATTTTTAATCAGATGGAATTATTTGAGATTTTCTTTTATCTCTTCAAATGTGAGGCATCCCAGTCCTAGGGGAGAAAAGGAACTCTTAAAGAGTTGATGGCTTTTGTGGGCAATAGCTGGAACTGAGAAAAATAATCAGTTACTTTAAAACCCAGTCATTGCGGCAGACCATATGCAAAGCATGCCTGGAGATCATAGTGACTTTAGATGAAAATGGCCTGTGACACCATGAGCTGAGAATAGAAGTTAAGATTTTCCTTAATTGACTGACTCTGACATGAACTCTGGTGCATCATATTTGACCACCTGCCCTTGGTGAGGCGGACTGATGGCACTCAAAGAAAGAATAAGCAGGCTACCAAGATGAGACTTGATAGCCTATGACCATATAATGTGGAAGGAGGTCCCCCTCGGTCTTAGACCTAGGAGAGGGGAATAGAGTGAAGGCGGGAGAGAGGGAGGAACGGGAGGATACAAGTGATGGGATAACAATTGAGTTGTAATCTGAATAAATTTAAAAAATTAAAATTAAAAAAAGATTTCCCTTAATTTGGTCCATAGTCTTGAGTGACATAATATAAGCATCAAAGTTATAACATCAAAGATCTGTTTTGTTCCAAGATGAAAAATCAGAGGAACCCTTGAAAGCTGTGCTTCTCACAGAAGCTACACAAGGTCTGGGTGGGGAGGCCTTTTAGGTGAAGTATGACCTTTGTCATATTCATGACCCAAGTGTAGGGTATAACTTGATCATCGTGGATGCTATGAGGCCAGTTTTTATTGATTCTATTCAGGTAACCAGATATCCTTGCTCTTATTATTCTCCTATTAAGATTCTTCAGTGACAATAGAAGAATGGCAAATCTATACAGCTGATAGTTTGTCTGAAGACAATCTCAAGGACAAACCACTTCTCATAAGTCTCAGCTTTTTATCACAGCTCCTATGCTTCATTCTGCTTTGAGCTTCTGTCTTGTTTGGTCATTAGGGGAACATACTGTCATCTTCCCATACTTTTGGTATTATGGACACGAGAAGCTAATAGTAATGATGGTGTTTGTTGAATTCTTACCATGTGTCAGACACAATGCCTAATTAAACTCATTACTTCATTGAATGTGACCAATAACTATGACTAGAAAAAAAATGCTTTTTATTTTAAATAAGGAAATAGAAGATCAAAAGGGTTAAGTAATTTCTACAACTTTATCTGGCGGTCCAAAGTCAAGTCAATACATAACTACTGACCTTATTAATACAGCCACAGGACATTGTAAAAGAAGAAAGGCCTACAATGATGACGAGGCTTCTTGTCATACAAATCTCTCATTATCTTCTCTAAATTAAACCCTGGACTATCTTGTCTTGATGTCTAATCTTTGGAACTGGGCAAGCAAGGATCTCTATGTGTCTATACTTAGTATTATCAATATTGCCTGCACCAAATGTCTCCATGACCTTTAGTGAAGCTTGATCATCAGGCTACCTAAATACAGAACCCAGGGAAATAACTCAACTATTGCAAAGAGGGTCAGTTTACATAGATAGAGGAACTTGATATTAATAGTTCTGGGATAGATGTTTTCAAAAGCATAAACAGTGGGCTGGGAAGATAGTTCAGTCAGAAAAGTGCCTGCTTCCCAAGCGTGAGGACTTGAGTTCTGAGGTCCACAAACTGCCAAAAACAAACAAACAAACAAAAACAAAAAACCCAAACCAAAACAAATAACAAAACAATGGATTTAGTGGGAATTACCAACAATTCCAGCTATGGCAAAGATGGCTAGAGGAAATAGCTGGTTCCATGGAAACCTGCATTCTAGACAGGTAGATCCCTGGACCCCCACATGTCTGACGAGTAGGTCCCAGGAAAGCCATATGCCAGCCATCCTGGTACCATGGAGGACTTCCAGGCCAGGGAGACTTGTAGCCCCAAACAAAAGATCCAAATACTTAAGAATCAGCACCCAAGGATGTCTTCTCATCTCAGCATCCATGCTATGCACATCCATGCTCACATCTACACATGAAACACACACACACACACACACAGAGAGAGAGAGAGAGAGAGAGAGAGAGAGAGAGAGAGAGAGAAAGAGACAGAAAAAATATATGCACACAGATTTGAATCTCTTTATTGTCCATAAATTCTTATTCTACAATTAGAGACCTGTGTGAAACAGTAGACAGTTGGACAGCATTACAGCACACAACAGAGATGGATCGGCAAGCCAGTGCTGCATTTTACCTCTTAATGGAGACTAGGAATCATGTTACTGTCAGACTCCCCTCCCCAAATTTCCTACCAAGAAGTGCAGACACAGAATATAAAAAACAAAACTGCCCACGTCATATTTTGCATCACGATCTGGTCTAGTTTGATTTCATTTGCTATGATAAACACTTTGACCAAAAGCACCTTGTGGGAGAAGGCTGGTTGGTAGGTCCTTCCAGACCATAGTCCATCCTGGAAGTCAGGGAAAGAGCTCTGGGGAGCTGAAGCAGAAACCATAAAGAAATGCTGATTCCATGGTACTGGCACAGCAACAGGCTGGTAGATCAGTGGAATCGAATTGAAGACCCAGATATGAATCCACACACATATGGTCACTTGATTTTGACAAAGAAGCCAAATCCATTCAATGAAAAAAGGATAGCATCTTCAACAAATGGTGCTGGTCTAACTGGAGGTCTATGTGTAAAAAAATGCAACTGGACCCATATTTGTCACCTTGCACAAAACTCAAATCCAAGTGGATTAAAGACCTCAACATAAAACCAGCAACACTAAGTCACTTAGAAGATAAAGTGGGGAAGAGCCTGGAACATATTGGCACAGGAGACAACTTCCTGAACAGAACACCAACAGCCCAGGCCTTAATGTCAACAATTAATAAATGGGACCTCATGAGGCTGAGAAGCTTCTGTAAGGCTGGAGACACTGTCAAGAGAACAAAGCGACAGCCTACAGACTGGGAAAAGATCTTCACCAACCCTACATCTGGCAAAGGTCTAATATCCAAAATATATAAAGAACTCAAGAAATTAAACACCACCAAACCAAATAACCCAATTGAGAAATGGGGCTTGGAACTAAACAGAGAATTCTCAACAGAGGAATATCAAATGGCTGAGAAACACTTAAAGAAATGCTCAACCTCCTTAGTCATCAGGGAAATGCAAATCAAAACAACTCTGAGATTCCATCTTACACCCATCAGAATGGCTAAGATCAAAAACTCAAGCGACACCACATGCTGGAGAGGGTGTGGGGAGAGAGGAACACTCCTTCATTGCTGGTGGGAATGCAAACTAGTACAACCACTTTGGAAATCTATCTGGTGCTATCTCAGAAAACTGGGAATACGGCTTCCTCAAGATCCAGCTATTCCACTCCTTGGAATATACCCAGAAGATGCACCAGCACATAACAAGAAAATTTGCTCAACCATGTTCATAGCAGCCTTATTCATAATAGCCAGATCATGGAAACAGCCTAAATATCCCTCAGTAGAAGAATGGATAAAGAAACTGTGGTACATATACACTATGGAATACTACTCAGCTATTAAAAACAAGGAATTCCCGAAATTTGTGGATAAATGGATTGAGCTAGAAATGATCATAATGAGTGAGTTAACCCAGAAGCAGAAAGACTCAAATGGTATATACTCACTTATATCTGCATACTAGCCCAAGGGGCATGTCCCACGAAAGCCTTCCCTTACCAGGAAACTGGGACAGAGGGGAGGACGTCCTATTGGGACTCTAGATGAGAGAACCATGTGAGAATAGCAAAGTAGCAGGATCCAGTGGGTCCTAGAAACCTACAAATAGAACATTATGATAGGCAGATTTGGGCCAAGGGGTCCCGCTCAAACTAAGGCACCAGCCAAGGACAATACAGGCGGTAAACTTTAAACCCCTACCCAGATCTAGCCGATGGTCAGAACAGTCTCCACACTTGAGTGGAGAGTGGGATATGACTTTCTCATGTACTCTGGTGCCTCACATTTGACTATGACCCCTGGAGGGGGAGACCTGGTGGCACTCAGAGGAAGGACAGCAGGTCACCGAGAAGAGACTTGATACCCTATGAGCAGATACAAGGGGAGGTAATCCCTCTCAGGAACAGTCATAGGGGAGGGGAATAAGGGGAAAATGGGAGGGAGGGAAGAATGGGAGGATACAAGGGATGGGATAACCATTGAGATGTAACAAGAATAAATTAATAAAATTAAAAAAAAAAAAAAAAAGAAATGCTGCTTCCTGGCTTGTTCCATGGTTTGAGCTTCCTCAGAGTTTTTGTATGGCCCAGGACCACCTGCTTAAGAAATAGTTCCCTCCACAGTTGCCTGGGTCTTTCCATTCTAATCAATAGTCATGATGATTTCTCTCAGACATGGACCAGACCAGTCTGATCTGGGCAACTTCTCAATATAAATTCTTTCTTTGGGGGTAACTATGGGTTGTAACCACATGACGATAAAAATTAACCAGCACAGACCCGAAGGATAGTATAATGTTCACTCCCAGCACAAACCATTAAATGCTGGTCGTGAGGTGCCTTCAGCTGCTAAGCTACCAGACCCACAACAGTCAAACATTTAAAGACAAGCCCTGAGTTCTTACCTAAACCCTACAGAGAACAAAGAATTTACAGTCACATCCGTTTCAATGCTCCAGCTGTAGTTCAGTCCTGGCCTCCAAGAAAGATGCACAATAGGGCTAACGACTGTAGCATAAGGAAGGAGAGAGGGCAGTTAGGGTTTAGGGGAGATGCGGATACCCAAGCACGGACAGAGCATTGTGTGCCAAGAGCCCTTCCAAGCCCCCGTCCCTTGCCATGAGTGGCCCTACGCATGAGAGGAGAAGGACAGAGGTAAGGCGGGTAAGCAGAGCTGCCTCTCCAGGGCCATGCACTAACTGGCGTGCTTCTCGCTTCTCCCTTTAAAGAACGTGTTGTGTTCCCTTTGGTTCCGGAGCTAATCAAGCACAAAGTCGGAGAAGAGGCCTGGTTTGTGAAGGCAGTCTGAGCGAGAGCCTGACATCCTCATTAGAGCAGGCTTCGTTAAACTACCAGCTCCAACATCAGCAGCATACTGTCCTCAGCTAATTACATTTTTTTTTTTTTTTTTTTTTTTGCTGGCAAAGCCATTAACTAAGTTTTCAAATCCTTCCCATCATTAAGGTGAAAACAACAACAACTAAATCCCCAACTGCCCTACCAGGCCTCCTCCTTTCCTGGTGTACCACCCACCCTTGCCACATGCTGCCAGCTTTGCTCTTCTGGTTTTCAGGCTTCCTCTCTTATACTTGTTTTTTTTTGGGGGGGAGGGGGCGGGGTGAGGGGCAGGGTCCGGTGGAATGGTGATGGTGTGAGGTAGAGAGCTTGACCCAGAAGCTTCTGTTCATTCCCAACTGCCCGTGCCCGTGCCTCTCTTTGTTCCCAGTCAGAGGCCAGCTACATACACCAGGACCTTGGGCACAAGCCCAATGCTTACCAGCTTAAGACGGGCCAGGGCAAAAGGAAGCTTGAAGCTGAGCCCTGGCTTCCCCTGCTCCCCACTCATGGGAGACAACAAAAGGCTCAACTGCGCTATTGTTTGTCGGATTTTAATTTACTGATCAGTGGCTCAATCATGCAGATCGAATCTGTGGGTCAGCCTGATCCAGCCAAGGATAATCACATGACAGAAGAACAGCAGAGACTCCTGCTTCCTAGGCAACTGGTGAGGCCGACCTCATCTGCCAAGCCAATGTCTCATCCTGTGTCTGGGGCAGGCGACCCTGGACTCACCGTTCCCAGCCACGGGGTAGTGCCATTATGAATTAATTCTAATTTAGATCACAGTGTTCATGAACTTTCAGTTTTCCACATTTTTAATGGTTGTGGCTTATACTTTTTTATTATTCTTAACACCTTATGCTCTCTCTCTCTCTCTCTCTCTCTCTCTCTCTCTCTCTCTCTCTCTC
>OU015747.1:111913968-111948848 GCA_907169655.1 Acomys percivali | reverse complement strand
CTCTCTCTCTCTCTCTCTCTCTCTCTCTCTCTCTCTCTCTCTCTCTCCTTGCATGTGTGTGTGTGCGAGAGGTACAAGATAACAGAGCAGTTATTTACGACCATCTCTGAGGCTTTACTCTTCTTCTGCCCTGACATTTCCAAGCATGATTTTGTGCCCAAACCCATCCCTCCTATTTGCCTAAGTTCACCCCACTCTTAAACCCCAGCACACATTCTCCTTCTGGTATTTTCCAACTCCCCAAATATACGCTGGTATCAATTAAACATGAATCCATACTTTTGGGTTCCTCACATCATAGTGCTGATTAGACTGGCATGCAGGAACCACATTTTAAGTATAGATACCTTCTAGAACCCTTGTGTTAGAAGAGTGTCTAGCCCACAGCAGACCCTTGCTGAGTACAACTCTTCAGCTAGCTGATACCCACTGTCTCAGTGAGGTAGCATCACTCTCACACCGTTTGTCACCTGTCTTTGTATCTAGCAGCTGGTTGGCCCTTGGGCTGGCTCATTGGGTCACAAACTTAGCTACACAGCCTCCTGGGAGGAAGCCGGCTGGAGTAGGCTGAGAGTTTTCTCACCTCCAAGATGTTCAAATAGCAGGTGCATTGTATGGGTTCACAGGTCAGTTCAGAAAGAGGGCTGTGTTTTCGGAGAGCCAGATATCTTTCTCCAGCCTCACTCTGGCACATGTATTTTGGTGCTGTTAGCAAGCAGTTCTGAGATGGCTGAGGGCTCAGCTCAGTGGACACGATTTTTTTTCCTGGTAAAATTAATTAACTTGTATTTAGATCTCTCTGTTCCTGCCCCAGTCCGTGGGGCACCGCATGAATAGTCTCATCACCAGAGAGGGCAAAGAAATTTGTCACCAATTTTTTTTTAACATCTATTTAGCACTTAATTATCCATGGCAACCTGGATCACATGTTTTGTAAAAGGGACTGTATGTTTTTTTAAAGGACCCTTTGCTTAGAAACAATCTCCAATTCTCATTTTTTAAAAATCTGTACATTGTGTGTACTTATTTCTGTTAAATCACTCACACTCATGTTTCTGTTTCTACAGTGACTGGAGAGAGGACATAAAAACTCTTGAAAACTCCATTCTGGATTTGGAGGGGGGTAAATCTGGCCTGTAGGAGGACCAGATGTTGCCAGGACCAGCAGTTTTCTCTGCCACCACACCATGACATATAAGGGTCACAAGCTAGGGAGACCTCACAGCCATATTGAAGGCTCCACTCACCCCACAGCAGCTATAACACTGTATATTTTTTTCTCTTAATCAAGAAAGCACGGAATGTGAATTCCGTAGAAACTACCTTATTATAGGTCATTTATAACCCAGACTCCACTCTAATGGGAACAGGAAGCCAGTCGTGGATTTCAGCACTTTACTCGTTGTTAGGTTCAAATGTACTTCCCACATCTGAACAATTGATGGGGACATAGCAGGTATCATGACATTATGGCTGCAAACTGCAGAAGTGTGAAAATAGTCACCAAGGACAAGAAAACAAGGAACAGCTGGCATTGCTGCCAAAAGGCTGGGTAAGAAACTCCCCAGACTTCCAGAACCTGGGGGGAGCTCCTTTAATGCATAACGCCACTATGTGGCCTCAGCCCCAGGACTTATTCTATGCCTCCTGACATTCAGAACTGGAGTTTTCACTCTAAAAATCTTTCAGTCATTTTTTTCTCACTATCAACTAAAATATGTATATGAATCTATTATATGTAACAAATTATTAATATAATCAATTATGATGATAATGATATGCTTATTTATGTATGAGATACATTATATATGCAATATGGAAGAGATATAGTCTCATGGCCACCCACCTCTGGTGTGAGTAACAGTCTTCACTTAAGGTTCTAGTCCCACGAATGTAGAAAGGAAAGGGAGCCAAGACCACCAAAAAGGAGGAGGCGGGGACAGAAGTATCCATCTGAAGGTCTTAAAGCCCAGAGGAAGTCCCTGGCGGCTTACCAACTCCCGGTCATCCAGCCCTTGTGCATCTCTGAACTTTAGCTCTGTGGTCAGACCTGCTCAGCCTTTCTCACAGGGCTGTGATCTTTAACAGAGTCCTTTAAGGTCTCTTTCCAGACGGTCAGCTGCTGACTTGGGATACAGAAGTGCTTACTGCCTCCCAGTGAGGCACGCCCTTCCACGGGAGGCGCCCTCATACATTAAGAAGGACCATGGGGAAATATCCATTGTGACTCAATGTAGCACAGAGGGAAGCAGAGTTGGGACCAGTTTCCTAGAGGAAATCAAGAGGTGAAGATGGAATTTTCAAGAATTAGAAGAGGTGATGCCACGCAAAGACAAAATCATTGTGAGCCACAGGGCCGTCAATCCTTAAAACATGGAAGTATTGAACAGTGAGGAGGTCCAGGAAGCACGGCTGAGGTGCTCAGGGTGGCTAGGACAGAGAGTAAATATGTGTATGAAGGCTGAGGGTCAGGCTGTGACAGGTTCGACACCTTGGGCTTTAGTGTTCTGGCTGGAGGGGACTTCTCAAGGCGCTTTGCCATGGAGAGAATATAGTTCGAACTCAGTTTCATGAGCATGAGGGGACTGATGATTGCAGCAAGGGGGGGGGGAGGATTGCTCCATTCACATTACTTCCTGCTGGGAAAGTTGGATGTTCATCTAGGGAGACAATTGAGAGACGAGTCGACACCGTGTGATGAGAAGCTCAGCAAGTTCTGTCACCTGCCAAGAGGCTCCTCTGTGCTATGTGGAGAGATCACCATCACCAAGCCTCTCCAGAAGACAGTGGGAAGGAGCACCTCCCTCCCAGATGGAATATCTTCCATTCCACCTAACCCATAGCCACACAACACCCCCCCCTACTTCCCCACAGTCTATTGCTTCATGTTAATGAATGGGGAAAAAAAGGGAAGATCGAGTAGCTGCAGGGAATGACAGTTTCTGCATAGATTGCTTTCAAGTATGTCAACCAGGGACCTCTGTGTCCCAGACATCCTTCACTTTCACACACCAGAATGTGATAGCCCAAGGCTACCTGCAAGGTCGTCTAACCTGGGATGCCCAAGGAAAAGGACAAGGCCTGCCTGTGTGTTCCTAGAATGTGGCACACCAATGTCTGGTAGAAGGGCAAACCATTTTAATTTCATCATCCGTGTTATGAAAAATGATTTTTAACCTGCATTGGGATAATTAAGTAGACTTTCGAACCTGAGCTTTTATTGGTATTTTCATCTCAGATAAAGAATGAAATAAGCTTAAGCTGGACTCATCAGTCAATTTACATTAAAAATACTTGAAAAATGCTAATGCAGAGTAAATTAAAATATGGCATAAAAAAAAACAGAGTTTTCAGAATGTTTATTTCAGCCAAAGTCCATATTTTGAGATGAAAACTCACAAGGACCTACCTGAGGTTTCAGAGGGTTTTGATTAAAAAGGGGACATTAACCCCTGACTTAGATTTCAGTAGCCTTATCTTAACCCCAAGCTGTGAGTCTCACTGGCTTATTTCTCCTCATCACTGACATGATTCATAAGGATCAATACAGGTTATTCTAGAAGAGCTGGGTTTCTACTCGTGCAGCCCTGCTATAGAAGCTCCCAGCACAGCCCCATTTGGCATGGAGTGATGCTGTCCTGTCCCCATCCTTGGGGGAGTCCGAGAAGAAAGAGGAGGCCCTGCATGATTGCAGGATTGGTACCAACATGCCATCTGAAATCCAGGGCTGGTGACTTGGATATGCATACTGCATGACATTTAGAAAAAGGAAAGTGAATAAAAGATGGCCGCTTTGATATCACTGTTGGGATACAGAACCCTCCCAGGTTTGTCCCGTCTGTATGACAACTTACCTCGCTCTGTAAGAATGCGTCTAAAGCCAGAAAATGTCAGATTCTGTCATGTCCACAGTTACAAATGTCTGCACGCCTGAGTCCCAAACCCTTTCATAACCCTCCTTAGATAAGATATAGCACAGAAGAAAATGAATGTTGAGGTCTTTTATATCAGGCACCACATCTTCCAAACACATCTCCCATTTAGCCCTGCCTTCTTCATGCTATTTGGGTAGCAGAATGTACATCACTGGCCACCAAAAGTCATTGTACAAGCCCCAAATACAGGTATCGAGACTGCTCAGTGAAGCACTTAGTTTTGCCAGCCACCGCACAACATCAACAAATCGACATCTGATTCATCCCAAGTTAGTCAGCAACTTGACTCATCTCTGGCTATTCAAGGATGTCAGCATCAGTGGTAGAGGTACCAGGATGGGAGGAATCAGAAATAGAAAGGCAGCAGCTAAAAGTACCTGCCCTTCCCTGATCTCTCCACAACTTCAGGCTACTGACATCATCATCTCAGAAAAGCAAGACCTCTACTGAACTTCAGCAGACACTGAAACATTGACATGATAAGGCAAGGTCTGAATGCCTTTGTCCACCCTGAGCCTCAGCAAGGATGCAAGAAAGCAGTAGGCTTTGAAAGCATCCTATACCACTCTCCACGCAAGCTACCTTTATTGTTACACTGCATTTGGGAGCACAGTTCTATATTCATTGTTGTGCATTTATAGTGAGTGTTTGCTACAGAGGAGTTTTTACATATCCTGACATTTCATAAAATTCAGCAGTGTTGCAGCAAAGTTGAAACCAAGCAGTAATCATCACTATTACAAATGAAAATAAAAAGCATACCATGACTATACTGCTTACATTCCCCTGTCAAGTATAAGCATTATTTTGTTCTTACCAAGGTGTGTCATGACTAAACCTATCAACATCTCACAGAAATAGATAGTGTGCTTAGAGTTCATCTGAATTTGTGAATACCACATGGTCTTCAGTTTCTCACAAAAATAATGTATGTCTTAAGGAGTGATTACAATCAATTTATGGAGATTTGACTAAAATAGTATGTGTCATTGTTTACACTGAAGACGGGACTTTAGCACTTATCTGACAGGTTATTACATTACAGTCTCCTTAAGTTCTAAAGACAAGATGAGAATTTATTTGATCAAGCTCACAAACTATAGCATATAGTCCTAACATGGCTCACTGATTGCTTTTTTTAAATTGTTGGGAAACAGTCATACCAATATATTACATATTACATATGGTAGTTTGGGAACTGCTTTGATAAGAGTTGAACACTTGAAACAGCTCACATGCCCTCAAAGCTGGACAGGCTTATCAGGTGCCCTCTATAGGTCATTAGTTTAGATAATATTTGTCCCTGCAAGGGTCTCTCTGTGGGTTTATAGCTGGCTCCACATTCTATATTCAAGTCTATTATGTCTGTAGTGAGAGCCTGAGGGTGCAAGTTTACAGTCAGATTTAAAGGCTACTTCAAGTCTATAAGAGAATCCTCAAATTGATTGATTGGTACGCTAAAAAGAAACAGCAGTATCGTCTGGAGAAAGACAATGGCACCAGGAATCAGAATCTCTGTTTTCCCACAATGTTAGCCCTGAGTATTGCCAATCATTCTATGACTTCTTTTTGTGACTGTAAACAGAAGAAATAACAATCTTTGTATACATGGATACCTAGGAAGAAAAGGAATTCCCATAATGACATCACATGGGTTGATTAAAAATTAAGTCCACTAATGAGTTGGACATGGGATTATCAGCCTAAACCATAGGGTACTTGCTAGGATACCTGCTAGGAAACCTTGTAAACAATGAAACAGAGGCCTATCAGTGCCTGGATATCCATGAACACACGCTATAGTTTGTAATAGACCAATTCTGTTGCTTTCATGGACCTAATTGCTTCAATCTTTTCCCTAAGCACAGATCCTCCAGGACTCCTGGAGGGGTTGCTATGATCCCAGCTGCTTTTATGGCTCCCTGGGGTAGCGGCCCCATGGGTAACACCTTGCACACTGAATTGTTACAGGCAGTTTGCATAGTACTCTGAGAATTTACCTAGCTGGTATTTACTGGGCATTTCCAATAGTCCTGGCACTGTAGGAAGTGTTCCATAAGAATCCCTTATGTAGTCATCAAAACAGCCCCTTGAGTAACACCTTTTACTGTCCCTGTTCTAAAGAGAGTTTAAAGAGATAAAGCAATTTCCACAATGTCACTAGAAACTCTAGTAAGTAATAGACTTATGATTTGACTCAGTTTCTGACAGCGAAACCCTTGCAGTAAGCGATGTAATGGCAACTCAGTGCTGTAGAACTTACAGCCTTAATACTGTTCTCAAAGACCAGTGTTTACTCAGAGGCAACGCCAGTCTTGGTTGGAAGCCTGGCTCTCATGGTCCAAAGCAGCCCTTCACCTTTTGAAGTAGCCTAGAGATCATACGATGGTGGCAATGCACTCAGTTCCATATATATCTTCCTAATCTTCGTCAAGTATAGGATTTCTGCTGTGCTAGCTGAAAGAAACAAAACTACTTTGCAGTTTAGAGGTCTCAACAGACCAGGCAACCCCAAAGCTACCTACTCAGGGGATACTGTAGCAAAGATGAATCTGGATACAAGAGCTGTGAGGCCAGGACTCATATCTCATGGTGCAGCGGACATTTCCCTAAGTGTCAATGTTCACATGTGGAACACGGAGTCATTTTCACTCATTTCACAAAATTCCTATGGAAAATATTTGGTGTTGGGCATAAAAATAATCTTGTGTGGTGCTGTGGATAGAATAAAAGGCTCAGTGAGGAACAACTTCATTAATTTGAATATTGGCTTAAAGATTTACTTTGTGTGTGTGTGTGTGTGTGTGTGTGCGCGCACCACATGTGTGCAGATGCCCCAGGAGGTCAGAAAGTATTATCTCACACGTAACTGAAGCTACAGTTGTTTGTCAACATCTCTGTGGGTCAGGTGAACCAAACTAGGGTCTTCTGAGAGAGTGCCAAGTGCTTCAATCCCTGATAAATTGATTTAAACATCATAAAGATTATGACTCCTGTTCTTATAAGAATCTTCAGGGATTTCGGGGAAACTAAATACTCAAAAGTATATTGTCAGTTTCTATATGAAACGGTCTAAATTCCTGGACAGAATATCACATCAAATGGTTCAAAGGCAGCAAAATATTCATGAAAATCCAGCCTGTTTATTATTTTCCTTGGTTTCTGGAAAGCTGGGGAAGCTGGAAGGCCTCACTGAAGCTTAGGAAATCCAGCAAAGCGCAAGGAAGATACAAATAAGCAAGGACTAGAAAGGAGAGAGCTGGTTCACTCGGCTCTCAGGTCTGCCAAGGGCTATCCGCAAACATCAAGTACTAATAAAATGATTAAATGTTCTGTGAAAGAAGAACCTTGTAATACTTAATTTCTATCTCTTTAGTATCTTAAAAGATGTCTGAAGCCTGAAAAATACAGTTAAATGGAAGAATCAATATTGAAATGAGAGAATGAGTCAATGCTTCATTTAAATCTATGGCAGATCAGCAATGCTTAAAAAAAAAAAAAAAAAAAAAAAAAAAAGATCATTCTGATTCTTAAAACTGTCCTGCAAGATCATTCTGATTCCTAAAACTGTCCTGCAAGAGGATAAAACTGTATATAAAGAGAAGTCTGAGTTTATCATTATACGACTAACAATTTCAGAGTTGGAATTCCCCGGCTGGTCCCTTCTTTCCTTGCCAATAAGCTCAAAGCCAGCTGTGAGGAGGGGCAGTGGAAGCCAAGGTTAGCAGGTGGGTTTAGTGAGGCTGAAAGGAATCTGAGCTTCTGAGGTCAGCTGCATGGTATAGGCTCAGAAAGCTCTGCGTTCTAGCAGGGCCGTGGGTCCTAGTGCCCACAGATGTGATGTGCCAAAGTAACAAAGGGGACTGGACCAGACCAGGCTCAGCACAGGTTCACAAAACAACACTTGCTGCTAGTGAATACACATAAGTACTACAGTCAGGTTGGTTACTTCCATTAGGACAGACATGAGTTGGGCACCTCTACAAGTACAGATGAAAAGGCTAGTGAGATGCTCAGCTGGTAAAAGGGGCCGCCTCACAAGTATGAGGGGCCTGATGTAGAATCCCCAGTATCCATGCAAAAGTTGGGTGCAGAGCACAAATGTCTGGGCTCCTACTAGAACAGATGAACTCATCCCAGAAGAGTATGCCCCTGCTAGCCTGTATATCTGTAGAAAAACAACAAATAAACTCTGCTTCAAACAAATGTGGTAAGGTTGTCTACTCACCTCCACATATATGTTGCCTATGTATATGTTTTAATGTGTGTGTGTGTGTGTGCATGTGTTCGTGCATCACCCACACGCATACAAATGCACACAGCAACAAAGACATACCTGTTATCATATAGAGCCTAAACTGTGCCAACTATCCAGATTCAAATTCTGGACCAGCAAATTAATAGCTTTTTAAATTAAGCTTTAGCCTTCCTATTCCTTAGTCACTTCTTTTGTAAGACCAGACAGTGACAATTTGTAATGTATAGTGTAGTGATGAAAATAGAAAAAAAAAAGTCTATATACATTGAAAGCATTTAAAATAATATCTGTCTTGTAGCAAATACACATTCAGATTTTGATGATTATGGTGTTGATGATGATGGTTAGTGATAGTGAGGATGCCTGCATCATCTTTTGACTCTCCTCACAGCTCTTCAAGCTAGATCTTAGTGTGCTTATCATGCTAAACAAATAAACAGTGAAAGCACTGTTATTCAGCGTGTGTGTGTGCGTGCGTGCGCACACACATGCACACACACACACACACACACACACACACACACACGCACACGCACACGCACACGCACAATTATGCTGTTCCCAGCTGTGCCAGCAGCAGGAGTTTGCCACTAAACCACCTTAACTACAGCCAACATGAAAAGATTAGGATTACATCTACCTATGGGTTAACATGATATGAAACCATTGAAGAAACAGGAACTAGGGTAACTGGTTTGATCCGCCTGCTTTTCCCCTCTTAGGAGGTAGAATTAGAGAAAAGGAAAACAGAAACAGTGGGTAACAAGTTGGAAAAGCTGTGGTTAGGAGAGGTCACATAAAGAGTAAAGGAAACTTCAAACATATGAAATCATCAGAATGTTAAAAAAAAAAAAAAGAAGAAGAAGAAGAAAGAAAGAAAGAAAAAAGAAGAAACCGTGCGTGGACCTGTCAGAAGCTAACCTTTAGGAACAAAACAATAGGAACAGTGTGAAGGAGCCAGGCTATGATCCCAAGGCTGAAAGCAACCTTCCAGTCATGGGACTCTCTCGTTTGAAAATCTACTGGTTTTTGTTTGTTTGTTTTCTAATCAGGGAAGTGCTGTCTCTCACATCTCCATATGAAGTCCTGTAGCGGAACTCCGTCACAGGCCTGAGTGCGGCTCTACTGTCTAATGCTGGAAGGCCTCACCAATGCACTCATCCGACAGATGGGATAATGAAGCTTTCAGAAAGGTCAGTACATTACCTGCAGTGGTAAAAATCAGCATGAGAAGCCTATGCCTGCAGCTCTCAATCAAGGACAGGTTTATACTGTAGCCAGGCTCTGAAGGTACAGGACACAGAGAGGCACCGATTAGAAGCAGGAGGGATGAGCCACTGAATCAGCAAAGGAACTCACACATAACTGAGTGCAGTGCTTCCTGGCAGGAGAAGAGCCATTTCACAGTGACAGGTGAGGGAGGGCTGGAAGACAAATCCTACTGAAGTCTGGGCATCAGTCCCAGTGAGCCAGGGTACCTCCAGGATTTTTGCATAGTTGTCTTCCAAACAAACAGAGCAAAGACAATTGTTTTAGGGAACTTGTTGATTATCTTAGAAACTGCTCCCCCACTCCCCCATTTTGTTAATGAAAGGGAAAATATCTTGTGATGCCATGGACAGATGTGGATAAGACCAGTTACATGACTAATGCAATAGGACAACAAAAAGTAGACAGATGGACAGAAAGACAGACAAAACTAAAGGCTAGTTGCTGGGAAAAACTTAACCAACCTATAGGCATTTAGAAAATCTATTAACATTGCCATCTCTAATTACAGCTATGAAATATAGAGATAATGCATTTATAGTCTATTATGCACCATTAAATTCTTTTTACATACTCTAAAGAGAAAAATGTGCGTCATATGGTAAATCCACAGTGTCTATCTGTTATAAATCGTGTCAAAATCTAGACTTCTGTGGAATAAACAATTTGCCTTGTTGCAGAAGGCATTTTTTCTTTTTTCTTTTTTTTACTTTTGGTTTAAAATTCACACTCAGTTTTAATTCATCAATTCTGCTATCACTAGTTCAGGAGTTTGCAAAAGAATATGCTTTCATACTGTCATGGTTCTAAGTGTCAATTATCCTATAAAATTCGAAATAAATCTCTTCAGCCAAGTTTGAATCATGCAAGAGGTTAAAATATATCCTTTGACCCTCAAAGCAATAACGTGAGATTTCAGGAGGGAAATCCAATTATTGTATGTGATGAAGGAATGGTGACTCTTTTGAAAATATAATTCAAAAAATTTTAGGATGTGATTGAAAAATAAAAAAAAAGGAAAGCTTTTCCAAAGTTTTAAATTGCCAAGTGCCCAGATAGAGTATTGGTTTTGTGCAAGCCCCTGGTTTTGCTGATCACAGATTTGTACTGGATGCTTTTGGTGAGAGAGTTTGCACAATTCTCTTTCATGTAAACTCAGAAGAATGCAAAAAGATATATTATTGATCATTCCATCATTCCTTATATGTTGTGTTTAAAATAAAATATAGTGAAAGCATAATATGAAAATAAATGCTAGGCTCTGCATTAAGGCAACACACCTGAGAAAAGTGTGAATACACAGAAAGGTAAACTTGAAGGCTTTCACAAAACCATCCATTCCTGGTGCACATATTGGAAATATTTAAGATTGCCTGGTAAGTTTTTAAATATTCAACTTCTTAGTGGGAGAGAAACAGGGGGGCATATTCATGTTTTGATAATAACCTTTACATTTCTAATTTTCAAATATTCTAATTTGAAATTAAAAAAGAGTATCATTATTGAGCATTAGAGTCCATAGGAAAATAGCCGTGCTATTGTTATTTCATGCGTAAGAGAGTTGGGGTGAAATCATGCCACTGTCCGAGACTATTAGTAGCCAAAGGGTTTTACTATCTTCTGACATTTATCAGGCTGCTTCTCCAGATGCCTCAAGTAGCTGCCTACATTACCTCTAAAGGATACAGTATAAAGTGAATCAAATACACTCTACCAATCCCCGAGTCTCTTCAGAAGAAACCATCAGAGACTCTCGGAACGACATCTTCAAACAGGATACCCTCAGGCTTGATTTCTGAGCTGAGGGCAGATCCTCAACTTCAGACTTTGAAACTGTTTCTGGAGAAGCAGCCTAAGGACGGTGAGGTAGCATGGGTGGGTGCATAGTGTGGAAGGAGAATGGAGCAGAGAGGGGAGGCCAGGTGCGTCTGTCGCAAGCTCCGTGTTGAGCCACTTTTGACAAGGATGGGCGGGAAGACGGCTATTGTCTCTTCACATTGAGATTCCACACAACAGCTGAGGTCGAAGACTTCCTAAATGCCGATGGAGATGAAGCCTGACCACATCCTGAGGCAACCCAACACTTGCCATCCTCGTCCTTGTCCCCTTTAAACCTCTGCATTCTCCAGCCTGGCTGAAAATGAGATTCAGTATACCAAAAGGAAGCTGAAAGGAATGCCCCATTTTATTAGAAAAATTAAATGTTACTGTTGGCTTGTGATGGGGAACTGGAAACACAGAAGAAGGGTCTAAAAGCTGGCTGCAAGGCTGACACTGTTTCCTCTTCATTGTAGTGTCAGCTGCATACTAATCCCTGCTCAGGGACGTTCATCTCAGGCATTAACGTGTAGGGTGTCTCATAGGTATTGGTATAGCACAATCTATTCCCTAAAGCCCTGTGGCATTCTTGATCAACATCTTTTTACTCTTTAAAGCTACTAACGAATATGCGTGTGCACACATGTGCATTCTGGACAACTTGATAGAACACCTCATTCTAAGGATGGATGGTAGCGTCCTTGCTGCCCTGACTGTGTGATGTAGCCTCTAGAGAAAGCTGCAGTCGCTCTTGGGCCAGTTTTTTACCTTGTATCCTTTTCCTCTGCCAACCCCTTCCCCCCACAACTCCGGCTGTTGCTGCCCTCGCCTCACATAGCCTTGGTCTTAACCTCTAGGAGTCAGGGCCCCATGTTCTGATGTGATCACACCAAATGTTCATCCTTGGAGTTTTATCTGGGTTTTACATTTTTGGTATGAAAAAGCCAAGCCATTCGAAATGGTCTTAAATCAAACAGAAGACAGAACTAAAATGTCTTGTGAGCACAAGTTTGGGACTAGGTGGTTATGGGGGACATTGCTGTCATAAACGTGAACTTGATCTAAGCCCAAGCTAATTGGGTGTGGCTGTTTGAGGCCACCATTCTCTGGAAGCCATAGTTTGCACTGTAGAGGACACCCTTCCCTGGGACAGAATACTAGCTTTTTACTAGAGGCCCACAAGTGCTGTCTCCCATGAGTCAACTGACTGATTTCAATTGTGATGCAGAGTGTCTCCTTTTTTCACTTCATTTACGGTCTTACCCGGACATTGGGGTTCACCATTTCCTGTTCAAGAACCCATTATCCACAAGTGCCTGTGTCCATGTAGGTAACCTATCACTCCAGTTATCTATGAGGACACTGACTAGAGAAGAAACCAAATGTTTACATTCGGAGAGACTTAAATCACTATTTCAAGAAATTTAAAAGTCACTTTATTGTAAACAACTTGTAGTAAACAGAATGCAGGTAAAAGGTAGATGAGTTGTTAAAAACAAAAGAGGATATAAGGACATTTGTTTTTCTAGTTTTAAGTGTCATGGATTTCTCCTTTATTGTGTGGTGAGCACATGCATCAAGCGTAATTGATAATAGAAGTATAGACTCCAAAGTGAAGCTTCGTGCTACTCTCACTATCCAGAAGTTCATTAAGATGTATAGACACTGGGTCAGGACAAGTGCCAATTTGAATGGCTACGTTAGTATAGATGTGCCAGGTTTTTATAACTAGGATTTTAATGGAGAAATACTTTTGCATTCTAAATTTTGGGTAATGGAGAAATTTATGCTATATAAAATGTACTGTTTTTTCTTCCAGGCTATCGTCAATAACAAAATATCGAAAATGTACTCTGCTCACTGCACTGTAGCAGAGACTAACGCAGTGCTGGGTAGAACCAAACAACATGTAATGATATCAGGGCGAGAGATGAATTAAAGCTACACGAAGACCTGGGCTAGGCCAGTGGTGAGCATGTTAGTGCAGAGGGAGCCATGCACTACACACAGCCCATGAGGAACCAGTCCAGTGTCAACACACTCTCCTTAGAAATAGATAGAGCACTGGCTCACAAACACATTAGCCATCAAATGAAATGCATCCTTTCTGTCTCCACTGAAAATGTATGCATTTGTTCCACAAATATTCACAATGCATTGGCTATGTGCATACATTTTTCTATTGCTAAATCTTCACCAGTAAACAAGACATTACCAAAGCAAATCCTACATCCTTCACAGACCTGTCATTATAGCATCCATTCTTAGTGACGCTCTTGAGAACAGGTTCCTAGTTTTTAGGAAGAACGTCACCATGTTGCTGAAGCTCCATATTGCCATATAGATGGGGTGATGGTGGAGAAGGTTTGAGCTGGGCTACAGAGCACCTATTAGTGTACCCTTCACTGCGAGATAAGAGAAAACCCAGCGTGCTCATTCTCCCAGTTGGGATAAAAGGAAAGAAGAGTTGGAAGTAGCAAGCAGCTTGGAGATTAAGTCATTTAAAAAAAAAACCCAAACAACAAAAAAGGCACCTCCATGGAGTAAGTTCTCTAAAACATCCCAGAGAAAAACAGTTGGGAAATGATGCTATAGAAAGAGCTGAAACTTTCACGGCACACATGGATGCATTCTCCCAAAATGACAAGTTTACATCTTACCATGTTCAGTGATCTCCCTGGATTTAGATTTTACACAGCTATGTCTACTGCAGTGATTTATATGTCCTCTCTCACGGAAAGGCTTGTGGATTGGAAGCACAGCCCTGAGAATGGCAGTATTGGGGGGTTGGTGTGGAACCTTTAAGAGGCGGAGCCTCAGAGAAGTCCTCTGAGGGAACAGTAGAGCCCTCTGGCTTTCTGTTTAGGGTGCCACCTCTTCCATTCCTGTCCCAGTCAGTCATATATTATGATGTGAATAGCTGCAAGTGTCCTCCCCAGAGCTGAACTGACACAGGGACTATGCCCTTGACCCCCAGAACTGCATCCTCCTTCATATGCAATCACCTTGGACGTTGTGTCATCACGATGACAAACTGATGAATACAATGCTGGCATCAAGTCTTTTCATATCACGAGTGAGCACAGGCTACTTATGGCCAGAAGGCTGCGGCTAGGCTGCTCTTACCATGACTGAGATGTGGAGGATCCTCAGCTCCTCTTCTGCTGACTCATGCTGGGGCTCCTCAGTTGGGTCTTGTCCAGGGAGACTTGGAGCACCATCTTGGTGATGGATGTGAAAAAGCAAAGTACCGTTCTCCAGCCATTGCTGCCTCCAGCGCACCAGGGGGATGTCCTCTGTATTCCCTGAGATCTCTAGAGGAAAATCACCAAAGTCACAGGGTTAGATTTTTTAGACAGGTCTAAGATTTCACATTCCTAGTTTCTGGTACAAACAAGCCAGTTCTGTCTGCAGACAACGAAGGGTTCTGATTACAGTCAGGTCAGACTTATTGCTGCATATAAAACTCAAGAAAGACATGAGATCTAGAGGAGAGGAGAATTATTCCCCATAGGCCTTTCTATGATAAACCTAGTGAGCTGAGCTCTCACCCAGTGAGAAAAATACTGAGGTGAAAACTCAGGCTCTTCCCCCTCGTTCTGTGATCAGTAGCATCCCTTCCACTGCACAGTTTGAATACCTGATCACCCCCGAGGTAAATACAAGGTTTTTGCCTCTTATAAATCTGGACCTGTGAGATCCCTAGCAATTACTCCTAGATGCCCGTGTCTCTACCAAAGAGAGAGCTGGTAATTAAGGTGTAGAGAACTGGCATTTATGGGACAGTCCTGGGAGGTTACTGAGGAGCCACTGGGGCTGCAGGTCTGTTTGTGAAACCACACTCAGAGGCCACACAGCCCACTGGAGAAGTCTGATAACCTGTCATGACACATAAAGGAATGTTTTGGTTCTTTTTGTTTGTTGGTTGGTTTTCCTCTTTAGTTATGCAAAGCAGGGTATGGTGCATGAGGAAAGTGGTGTGAATTGGGCCCTTAGCACAGACATAAACACTCTCTAGCTTCTGAGGAATTTCAATCTAAGCTGGGATATCAGCAATATAAAATGCCCAAACCAACAAAACAAACAACTTTGCCTTATGCACTGTAGTACAAGCTAAGGTGCTGTTGCAGGAACACCCTGGCTACATATTGTCCTTTCTCTTATTCTGGGCATCGCATGGTGGAGAAAACTGATTAATCCAGTTTTCCCAGAACTCCAGTTAGCCTACAGACCGTGTTTCCTTTAACAGCTATTACTACCTCAAAGGGGGAACCAGTGTTCTGCTATACACACTTTAACAAATCATTACTTTACAAGATTTCATTTTCAAAAGGCATGCTCTTCTCTCAAAATTTATCACCTTTAGCCAAAAATTATTCCATAGATATAAAAAAGATTTAATAGACACATTTAGAATATATCCTCATCAAGCATCACAACCATAAAGAGAAAAGCAATTTTAAGTATTTATGGAATTTATAATTATCCTTCACTATTTATGGAAGAGCACACATATTATTTATTGGTCTAACCACTCATTGAATAGACACACACTGGACATGTGCTATGTGGCAGGCCTCGTGCTAGGCACTCAATACTATCTGAAATGAGGACCTTTGCAATGTTTTAAAGCAGCCCGCCATGACGGAATATGCAGAATAAATCCTTTTAGGACCTTGAGAGGAAAACCTGACCTCAGCAAAGCATACAAGAGGGTAATAAAGTAGTTTTCTCTAAGGAAAAAGATGCCTCATGGAAAATGGGAAAGGAAAGGGAGGAGTAGACAAGTATGAATGAAGATGAGGAGAAGGAATGGGTATAGCCTTGGGTGGTCTCTGTAAGCCAAACAGGGTTTTCATGGGACACAGGCCATTAGATTGAGACACTGATACGATGATGGTCTAGCTCACTCCATGTCACACTCACTAGGGGGAAGAGGAAACCTGAGATTGTGAAGGGGTGCTGCCAACCAAGTATCTCCTCTCATGCTCAGCCCCCTCTGTCATTTGTTGAGTTAGTATATCCTCTGTGGTATTGTATGCGATTGGCCTAGAATCCAGAGAGCTTCTGAGGGCAAAGAGACTGAGAAGAGAAAATTTGTGTTTCAGACTTGGTTTTGTTTAGTGTAGTGGTGACTACATTCACTGGGTCTCTAAAGCAATGGTTCTCAACCAGTGGGGCACGACCCTTTTGTGTGTTGGGGGGGGGGGTCTATTGATTCTTTGACAGGGGTCTAATATCAGAAATTCTTCATATCAGATATTTATATTATGATTCATAGTAATAGCAAAATTACAGCTATGAAGTAGCAATGAAAATAATTTCATGGTTGGGGGTCACATAACATGTGAAGTTGTATTAAAGGGTAGCAGCATTAGGAAGGTTAAGAACAATTTTTCTACAGTGTCTTCCATATTCCCAAGTGAGAAAACATCCCCAGATGCATCACTGATGGTAAGCATTAAAAGGAGCAGGAGTCAAAGAAATTGGGTGTAGGTCCATTAATCACCATCTCTTCCAGGTGCATGGCTGTATATCCTGGAGGAAGGCACTCCTCATGACTTTGCATGACTTCAAAGTACTAGAAGACTTCGAGAAATGCACCCTCCCCCAAGCCCTTGCTCTGCCACTGCACTAGGAACCAGAGTCTATGCCCATTTCAGCAGAGGTAAAAATCCATCATCATTCCAGCTCCCAGTACTGCATTTGATGGTGCAATCAAGTCCAGCTTCTTTTTGGAACCATCCCCACCCAGGCTAAGATTTATTCCATGTGTGTCTCTCAGCCCTTTCTGTGACTATTCAAAAGGTTCTAACACCTGTCCCTTTAAATCACTGCATAAACTAGATTTTGTTTCCCAGCAGATTTCCATCAAGTTGGTCAGACTCATTACCCCTGCTTTAACCAGGGGAAGCAAAACTAAGGAAGTACCTTGAGCAAGGTCAACAACCTGGCACAGAACACAAACAAAGACAGATGAACCATTAGATGCTATGTATGCTTTTCAAAAAAACAGACAGCATGACCTAAGAAGAGGGGGGGGGGGGGGGGGAGAGAGATAGACAGAGAGACAGAGAGAGACAGAGAGAGACAGAGAAAGACAGAGAGAGACAGAGAGAGACAGAGAGACAGAGAGAGACAGAGATAGAGAAAGACAGAGAGAGAGACAGAGAGCCATAAAGTAGGAAAGCCATGTGGTCTTTATGAGTTTAGTGGCTATAATAATCTAATCTTTTGGTCTTAGTATTACATGACTCATTTTTAAATTGAAGTGAAATTTAAATGCCTAAAGTCACCTTTTAATATAGTGGAGTTTTGTGTGTATGTGTGTGTGTGTGTGTGTGTGTGTGTGTGTGTGTGTGTGTGTTCATCATGTTGTATAATCATCACCCAGTCTAATTCTAGAACATCTTTATCAGCTCACTAAGAAATTTTGTATCCATGAGCTACTATAATATTTCAATGAGGAGTAAAGTGTTATAGTCTATGGAATTGGGCATGGTGGTACCAAGGAAAGTATTGGTGCCTTGAGGATGCTGACAAAGTGCTCCATGAGGCAGTGGGATTAGCACACAGAGTCTCTGGCAGTGGCTTCCAGGTTAACCCTCTGAACCCTTCTGTGGGTTATGTATTCCCATCCCTGAAAATGGTGACATCATGATTCTTCACAGACTTGGTTCACTCCAGAGGGCAAGAGGTGAAGGAAAGAGACCACCATGTCTGCCAAGGGCATTCATCAATTCTTAGTTTCAAGATAATTATACAACGATAGCTTCATCCTTGGCATTTTTCCCTCTTCCTGATAGGATCTGACATGAAACAGCTCAAATGCTAAACCAGGAACTTATTTATATTTATGCTATATCTGGCCTGACCAGCTAATGAAAGACCACACAGGACACAGTAAATGCCCTGCCAACTTCCTCACCAACAAGACTGAGATCTGATCTTGGAACATTATTGTAATCACATTGGTGTGAATGGCACTATCTTAAGAAGAAACGTAATGCAAGCCAGTCATGAGACTCCAAGGAGCAAATTGGAGTGGTGATAAATTTGCTACACCAATCCAAAGCTACAGAAGATTGCCACTGAGGCTCACAGAGGATCTTTGTCACAATGTACTGAATAAAACAAATTCCAACAGGACCCCCTATGGTTATTTCCAGATGTCACAGGTGCCACAATTGGCACAAGCACTGATCCTTTCAGCACACAGTGGGGCTGAGGTCTCCAGGAAGGGTAGGCTGTCTTGGCCCTCACCATGGCTATCCTTGCCCCTACAAGCCTTACAGCTTCAGTGCCTCCCCAAATCCTGCACCACAAAGAAAGCAGAGCGCCATTCCTTCTTATATAAAATATAAATATTCCTGGAACCCCTTATGTTTTCCACAGTTGGAAAATAAACTATGGACTCCCACTCTCAAAGTGTTTTTCATCTAGCAGGAAACTTCAGATGTGGCCAAGGCATTGGGTGAGACTTGGCTGGGTAACCACTAATGGGAGGTAATAAAATGGAGGGAAGTGCTGGAGTCACAACCCCTGCTGATGAGCACAATGTGTGCAAAGGAGCTGATGGAAGATGCACATTATCGGAATGGCAGGAGGTCTGGTTAAGCTCAGGGGCAGGGGAGATGTAGAAGGGTCACAGGGGAACTACTCTCAGTCTTGAATGGCATCTTAAGAAGTTCACATGGTCCAATATGGGGCACCAGAGTTTGTGTGAAAGTCAGCCTGGTGGCACTCAGAGGAAGGATAATAGGTCACCAAGAAGAGACTCGATACCCTATGAGCATATACAGGGGGAGGAGGTCCCCCTCAGTCACAGACATAAGGGAAGGGAGTAGGGGGGGAAATGGGAGGGAGGAAGGAATGGGAGGATACAAGGGATAGGCTAACAATTGAGATGTAATATGAATAAATTAATAAAAATTTAAAAAAAAAGAAGTTCACAGATAAGGGAAAGTCATTCCCAATTCTATCGGGCAGAAGCATGAACCAAGCTCATGATCAACAAGACTCAGAATGACTGATATACCAGATCGAGGTATCACTGTGGCTCTGACTGTGCATTCTTCAGTGACTAGAGGGGTGTGACTCCTGAGGCATGGCCTAGCCTTGCTCTGAGGAACTTTGAAAACACTCCCTTGCTTTGAGCTTTCTCATCTCTGTGAAGATGCAACCGTGTAGATCAACTTCAAGACTCCTTTGTAACTTTGATAATCCCATGGTCCTGTCTTCAGAGAGCATCTTAAGTTCAGTGTCACAGATGACATCAAACCTTTTCTCAGGTCTAGCCTATGCTCCACTCCAGGTCAGGTCTAGCCTATGCTCCACCTTGGCTCAAGAGGCTATGGACAGAGACTTCATCATACAGTCCCAACTTCACACTGTACCCTAATCTGTAGAGGAAGACCCTCATCATGCTGCCATAAATATCTTGATTTTTAAGAGATAACCATTGAGTTCCATGTCCCAAAGAACTGTACTGGTAGAACAGAGAGCAGGGTAAGTCATAAGAGAGAAAGCTTGGGTTGGAAAAGGCAAAGTGAGATGATATCACTTTTAATTACCCTTAGTCATTGTTCTAATGATAGCTTGTGGGTTGGGAGTTTTTAGTCTCTTTGTGGGGTTACTTCAGGACACCCAAAACTTTGCTGCACAAATTTTAGTACCTGGCATTACAACATGTCCTTGCTAGCCACATGCTCTCATACTAAGAGTACCTGATCTGAGTTGTCAAAAAAAAAAAAAAAAAAAAAAAAAAAAAAAAAAAAAAAAAAAAAAAAGAAAGAAAGAAAAGAAAAGAAGAAAAATTCAAGTCAGTATCAGAATTTCTTTCCAAGTACCAGACCCACCATGCCCTTGTTCAATGAACTAGACAATTCCAATTGGAGTATGGATTTAATTGGGAAAAATCTCAAGGATCATTTAATTTGGTGTATTGCTTGGTGTATGTTAGGGCATCTTGGGGCCCCTTTGCACTGCTAGCAAGCCTGAGTTTCAAGCTGAGTTCAGCTGAGTAGTAATGAGGTGCTGTGGTTGCTGAGGTCAAGGTAGGAGGTAGCATTAACCGGTCCATGCTTGGCCTCATGCTGAGGGCACCAGCTGACCTGGTCCTGTGATCTTTCAAGGTTGATGTTGACACCTGCTAGTGGCCACTCTGCCTGCTGAAAGGTCTTGCTTCATTTTTTCCACACTCATTTTCATCCTAACACAACCTTTTCTCCAGACCAAATCTCAAATGCTTTCTGAGGGACTCCCCAACAACAGTTAGAGAAGAGTTAGTTCCATTGAAGGAACAATAAAATGCATTGATAAGCAAGACCTTGCTGGTAGAGGGTGGGGGGAATCTCTAGTTATTTAGATTTATTGGTTATTTTCAATTTTTAAGTGTGATGTTACAAATACCTTTATACGTATTTGTGAAATAATTTCATGTAAAAGAGAACCTCTCTGAAAATAGAATCAAACCCCAGCTCTACTACATTCTATCTTGGTGCCCACTGTGTGGTAAGAATAACGCAGGGGAGGGTGCCTCAGTAGGTAACAGGACTTGCTGCTTAAACATGAAAACCTTTAGTTCAAATCCTCAGGACCCATGTAAGAAGTCAAGCGTGGGCATAAGTGTGCAACGCCAGCACTACCTGAACCAAAGTGTAACAATTGTGTCTTGTCTATGTGAGAGTGATTGTCAAAACTGCTACCAAAGATGGGCCTGAGACAGAACAAGTCCACTCTTCCTTTTCTCTTTTTTTTCTTACCTTCCTTCTCCATTCCCTAATTTCAGAGCTTGAAAGATATTGATGGAAGGCCTAGTTTTCCACATGGTTTCATTATGGTCTTCTGGCTGAAACTATTAACAGTGGTATTAACTTCCAACACCTTTGTAAGAAAATAACCTGCTGAAGTCAGGGGTTAATATCAGCCAGGATCACTAATTATCCTGCAAATCTCCACCCTGCTATCAAAGGGACACCAGTCTTTAATGTCTCAGGAACAGCAGCCTCTGAAGGCCTCAACTTGTTTCATAAACATAATGACAGCAGCACATTAGTGTCTTGGCCATCTGTGAAGGAAGATGAGGGGCAGACAGAGGAGAAGGGAGTAGAAAGGACAAAGTCAGTGAGAAAATGAGACCAGCCTGAGAAATGATGGTGCTTGGGCTGAACAGGCTGCTGCCCTGCACCGCTCTCTACAGGGACCATACGCTTTGGAATTCTGATGGGGGATGGTCACACATCCCAGAGTGGCCATCTAAGGCAGCGTGCCACCTCTGAGCCTGAATTCAGCTGGCCTAGATGCCAGGGGCACTGGTGGTTTGCCTGGAGTGGGAACTTGCTAATGCCTAGCTAAACAGACAACATGTGAGCTCTCAGAAGCAGGAGATTCTTGTATGAAGATGTTCATAGACCATTTAGGAATGTGGCTCTTGTTGTGGTTTTGCATTCAGTTCACTGGACAGCTTGGAGCTGTTTCCTGTCACTCTGTTCTCTGTCCTCTTCCTCCAAACAAACTTCTGCAATGACTACAGAGCTATCTGGAACAAAGCTTTAGATCAAGACAGCTTAAGACACCAGACAGCTACCAACAGAAGCACAGGGCTTTCTTTTCTCAAGTAAACAGAACCTCCTTGACTTGCTGGGATTTGGAGTAGAGAATTCAGCCATGGCTAGACGAAGGGTAATTAAATGTTTACGCCCTCAGCTTTGTGACATCTCACTCTGCATGACACAAAAACAAGGAGCTCAGTACACCACTGGCCCACTGATGAAAAATGGAAGCACAAGGCACCCAGAACACTGACAAAGGTATGGAAGGAAGTCTGTGGCTGTCTGTGGAGCTTGTACGCCTTGTCTTCAAGAGATGGGATGGAAGTCTCCAAAATCCTCAAGTTATGACCTCTCATTGGTGTCACTAAGTCGAGCACATGGTGATAGTCCGACCCCCATGTCAGGTGCAGGATAACTATATTTTTCCAGCCACTTAGATAAAAATCTATAGATTTTCAAATTAGGCTTTCTCTTAGCCTTTGAATTAGATGTGTGCCAATCCAGTCTATCTCCCTGTAGAGTGAGGGCTGGCTGAGGTGTCTAGGATCCCTTATGGAGACTCTTCCACATATAAGTATAAGTACTTCCAAATGGCTGCCAGTTGGCTACTAAGCTGCATTACGCTATGTGTGTATAAGGAGTGCCTACTTAAAACATCATCTGACCCTTTAACACGCTTAAACAATATGTTTTTTTTACTATACTCGAAAAATCAGTGTCTTTAGTTATCTTTCTTTTTTTATCTTTTTTTTTAATTAATTTATTCTTGTTACATCTCTATGGTTATCCCATCCCTTGTATCCTCCCATTCTCTCTTCCCTCCCATTTTCCACTTATTCCCCTCCCCTATGACTGTTCCTGAGAGGGATTACCTCCTCCTGTATATGCTCATAGGGTATCAAGTCTCTTCTCAGTGACCTGCTGTCCTTCCTCTGAGTGCCACTAGGTCTCCCCCTCCAGGGGACATAGTCAAATGTGAGGCACCAGAGTACATGAGAAAGTCATATCCCACTCTCCACTCAAGTGTGGAGACTGTCCTGTCCATTGGCTAGATCTGGGTAGGGGTTTAAATTTTACCGCCTGTATTGTCCTTGGCTAGTGCCTTAGTTTGAGCGGGACCCCTTGGCCCAAATCTGCCTATCATAATGTTCTACTTGTAGGTTTCTAGGACCCACTGAATCCTTCTACCTTGCTATTCTCACATGGTTCTCTCATCTAGAGTCCCAATAGGACATCCTCCCCTCTGTCTCAGTTTCCTGGTAAGGGAAGGCTTTCGTGGGACATGCCCATTGGGCTAGTATGCAGATATAAGTGAGTATATACCATTTGAGTCTTTCTGCTTCTGGGTTAACTCACTCATTATGATCATTTCTAGCTCAATCCATTTATCCACAAATTTCGGGAATTCCTTGTTTTTAATAGCTGAGTAGTATTCCATAGTGTATATACCACAGTTTCTTTATCCATTCTTCTACTGAGGGACATTTAGGCTGTTTCCATGATCTGGCTATTATGAATAAGGCTGCTATGAACATGGTTGAGCAAATTTTCTTGTTGTGTGCTGGTGCATCTTCTGGGTATATTCCAAGGAGTGGAATAGCTGGGTCTTGAGGAAGCCCTATTCCCAGTTTTCTGAGATAGCACCAGATAGATTTCCAAAGTGGTTGTACTAGTTTGCATTCCCACCAGCAATGAAGGAGTGTTCCTCTCTCCCCACATCCTCTCCAGCATGTGGTGTCGGTTGAGTTTTTTAGCTATCTTTCAAGCTGCTCACCCACCCATTTCTTTTCCAGGATTGGACAAAAGTGGAATAAAATGAATCAACACAGGGAGCAGGCATGGTAAATGGAAGAAAATAGGGGCCTAGGTAGTCCACAGACTGCCACCTCTAAGGACAGTTGTGGGTGGGAGCTGTGGGAAATGGAGGATGGCTTTTTAAATCAGCCTCCACGGAAAGCAATGAGGCTTTCTATGGATGCTCCTGGAAGTAGGTCACTCTATGCTCCTCGGTGCTGGCATGAATAGCAATTGAGCAACCGCACACATATTCTATTTACCTAGCCAGGAAGATGAAAACATTCCTGTGGGGGAAAAGATGCAGCCAAAAGGTTCTGACACAACCAGAGAGATGAGAAGCATTCAAATACCGTGTGATTTCATCCAAAATGGTTTGCTTGTTCCTACAACAGTGTTTCTCTGGATCTTTTCAAACCTCTGCAAAGAGTTTACCCACATGATACTCATTAAAGTCTCATTTGAAAGGAGGAAAAAGAGCCCAAAGCTCTTTGAAAAGGACCAGGTTATCTGAGCTGCAGATGTACTGGTAAAAGGGTTTTTTTTTTTTAAAGGCTTACATCTAGTTCTATTATCCACTGCCACATGGCTGACCTTTGTAAATTGAGATAATGACATGCATTTAACAAAATCTGACACCAAGTAAGATGTGTAATAATATTTAAACTCCAAGATGTTAAAATATGTATTTATAGATCGTTTTATACATTGTGGGAAGAATAAGTCATATGAAGTCTGAGGTTTCTCCACTGGAATTCTAATTTGAGTTTCGCAAGTCTTGGGGGATTCCTCCTCTCCTGAGTGGCACTGGGAGCAATAAGGACACCTGGGCTTGAGAAACTCAGAACACTTGTTATAAGGTAATTGTAGGGAAACCTCCCCACTAGAGCCTACAAGAGCTTTATCCTCACTCAGAGCACTCTCGGATGCTCCTGGTCATTTGCAAACAAAGATTTCAGTATCTGCTACAATTCTCACATCCTGGACTATTTTGAGGTTGTGAGGTTCTGTGGCTCTTGCTTTAAAAGGTGCATGGGTAAAGGGAGTTGACGATGCAAAAATCTCATCTGTAAGTAGTATGTAGAAAGGATGTGGTGTGTTGCTTGCTCTAAGCAGTCTTGATTCATTTCCACATCTAGTTAGTTCTCATGCAATTATATTTCTGTTCTTAACTGTCCATGATTCAACTCCACGAGTGATGAAGTACTTGGCTGTGGTGAGCAGCTCTCTCAGTGTTTCCCGAGTGTCTCAAACGCCACGACCTTTTTAAACGTAGGACCCTATCTCCCTACTTTACAGGTAAGGAACTTGAGTTCCAGAGAAGTTCGCCTACTTGACCAGGTTTTCTCAGTTAGCAGTCACTAGTATGGGAAGAAGGGAAAAGCTAGGTCTCCTGGCTTTATAGCCGCTGTCCACTATCACATCTTCCAGTCCATGCTTTACAAACCCTGATCTCAGGATACAAGCCAACTGGATGCTTAGTGGTTTCTGCCATTTAACAAACAAAAAAAAAAGACCACTGTCATTGCTGTTGTTATGATTATTGGTGTCATTCGTATAAATGCAAACACTGCATGATAAACTTTGACAAAATCCGGCAAGTGGTACCTTCAAATGGTCCCAGGGTGTGCAGACACTTCTTAAATCCAGAAGCTGTAAGCCCATGGATTAGTTCAGCTCTGACTAAGAAAGGTAGGCCAGGTCACAATGCTGCATTCCTGGAAGTAAGTGTGTGTGTGTGGTGTGTGTGTGTGTGTGTGTGTGTGTGTGTGTGTGTGTGACAAAAGTCAAATAATACTATCACTACGTTAAGACCCAGTGATTGAACATCCCCCTATGCATGCCCTGGTATCTGTGCCCACGGAAGGCTGGCACAGGAGACCAGCTTTTAGTGAACTGAGTGTGAGGCACTGCACAACATGGCCCTTAATTAAAGTGTGCAGGTCCTGCTGGATAAGGTGGTACACACCTTTAATCCCAGCACTCCGGAGGCAGAGTGCTTTCCTACAGAAAGGTGGCCATAAGTGAGCTTGAAAGCCTTTTCTCACCCCACAGTTCTCTAGTGTCACCTTCCTATCATCTACACTTGCCATCTTAGGCCTGGGACAGAAGCTACTCCAGCGTGAAGATGAGATGTTGTCATTATCTCAGAAACCACCATTGTGCTATTCAGCCCAAGAGAGTGAAGTACTAAGGGATAGCTTTGAAGACTTAGCTCCATGCCAACTCTTTTACTATGGCTCCTGTCTGAAAACTTGCAAAGCCTTTATTATAAGCCCCCTCTTTACAAATTAATCAGCCTGGAGGGGTGGGGTTCTTGGACTAGAAACCAGAAGTCCAAAAAGGGGGCTCAGCCCCTTCAAGGGAGAGAGTTAATGAGATGGAATAACAGGGATGGAGCCTTGTCTTCCGCCTCACAGCACAGCACTTCACCTACTCAAACGGACGGTCTACCAAAATGATGCATATTTACTCTTGAAACCATATGCCTGGTTTCACCTTGCACTTCGAAAAAAAACAAAGACATCCAGAATATATATCTATCGATAGTAAGCATGTGAAGGCATTGAAAGAGTTGAGGCTATAGAGCTGAGACTGAAAATCTGCTATTAATCCCTTCACCCTAGCGTGCAAATCATATGGCAGTCTGTGGTTTCATCACACATGGCCCCTGTGGAGGACAAGATCTGCCTGGTCTGTGCTTCCAGTTTCTGGTCCAAAGACTCTTGCCATTGTCTTGGCCCAATTCTGCAGGCTGACTTTCATATATGCTTCTTAGGGAAAAGGGTCAAGATGACCTCTAAATGACCCTGATAGATATACCCTCATGGAAATCTTTCATCTAGACATCTAGTGTTTTCTGGGTGGATGATTTAAAAGAGCTCAAGGTCACCTGATCTATGAGTTGTGTGATGCTCAGCTGAGAAAGATACACATCTATATCTTATTGGTTCCCTTTCCATATTTACAGCTTTAATTCTGAGGTCCTATGTCTGGAACACCCAAGGACACTTTTGTGTATTTCCAAGTCAGAAGTTATTGAATAACAATAAAGTTTTGAGTTACAATGTTTTTGTTGGCCGTGGTTTACTAGTAGTCCCAATGCTCTTTCATTGCTGACCAAGGTGAGTTCTTTTATTCCAGTCTCAATTACTAATGTTCACTCTCAGATCACATAGTAAACATCTCTTTAAATGTCAGTATATATGTGTAGGTTGCAGAATGACTACACAATGTTAAAGAGGCCAAAGCAGGGTCCAAATTGATCCAGAGAGGCCTTCCTGCAAGCCCTAGGCAAGAGATTGATGCAGATGCAGGAGGAATGCTTAGATATTTTGAAACTCATCAGGAATCCAGGCATGATGGCACATGCCTTTAATCCCAGCACTCGAGAGGCAGAGGCAGGCAGATCTCTGTGAGTTTGAGACCAGCCTGGTCTACAAAGAGAGTTCCAGGACAGCCAGGGCCATTACACAGAGAAAACCTACCTTGAAAAACAAAACAAAACAAAACAAAAAAGCAAAAACCAGCACAAAATCAGCAGGAGCATTGGTCCCAAAAGTGAAGCCAAGCCTCAGAGTCAGAGTTGAGCTGAACCACAGGGTCTGATTGAGCTATCTGGCAAGGTGTGGACCACGAAAGACACAGAGGCAGAGGGCAGGCCCAGGTGAAACAGATGAACAGGAGGGTGAGGCCATACAGGTCCTGACAAACAGATGGGGGCATGGGGGACAAATGAAAAGCAGCAGGAACTAAAGGCCTTGGGTGGTCAGAAGTTACCTGCTTATTGGTCTCTTGAGACACATGCCAGATCATCATGCCAGACAGGCTTATGGGAGGCAGGCTAGAATGCCTTCTCTTCATGGAGCCCAGGTGACTAGTGTGTTCAATAAGTTTCTATGTCTGATATTCTTGATATTATTTTAATATACTCATGAGCTCAGAAGGTTATAATCTTCTTTGAAGACTTTATAGGGTATAAACATTTTTTTTACATAAAACTATTATCAATCTGTGTCTCTTTGGTAGGGACAGACTGTTTTTACATGACATACAAGGCACAGAATCATCCTGTCTCTGCATTTGTAAGATGGAGTCAGATGCTGTTTGTAAAAAATTGAGCTTTGACAAGGCCTAGATTTGCTTAAAGCCAATGTGAACCAGTCCATCAAGTGAAAGAACGTGACTGTAAGCTGCAGCCTCCAGGGCCCGATTCCAAAGCTGTCCTTGGTCTCCTTTGGTCCCCTAGCTCCTGCCCTTCCTCAAAACATTGGTCTCTACACTTATCATAATATCGTCATAATAAATGTGGTTGCTCCCAGTCTCTTCAGGTTCTTTCAGGAGAAATAAGGTGACCAACAGCAAAACAAAGGCTTCTGAGGGAATCTTGGCAAGTCTTCTGCTGTGGCCTACCTGACTCTCTCCCACCCTCAGCCCACATTCTGACCTTCCTGGGCCCCACCACAACCATACTCAGCTGTGAACTGGTTAGAGACTTCATTGTCCCTTATCATCAACAGAAGGCTGGACTGTCAGAACCAAAGAGAACCCCAAAATGGCAGATTTGCCTAAACTGTAGAATACTGTTCCTGCTCACTCCAGTCATTCCTCAGGAACCTGTGAAACATGTTTCTGTCTGCCAGGAAGATCTGCCTCCTTATTGACAACTACCTGTGTTGTATACCAAAGCCATGGGCCCACAAACCCCCTCCTCTGCTATCCTAGACTTAGTTCACAGCATTTCTCCCCGAGCCTGTAGTTACCAGTTATTCCTTATAACTCATAAGAAGCTCTTTCCCTGTTCCGGCTCTTCTATGTGCTCCAGAGAGATAATTCTGACCCTTGCTAGTCTACCTGTCTCTTCTCTGCCCCACAGAGGTAAACTTGGCTGCTTGGACTTCCCCCAATGGCTTCTGAATATTCTCTCATCTCTATATTAAAAACCTTCCCACCCTTAAAAAATGAATCCTTATATTGGTGAGAAGGCTGAGTGAGTAAAAACACCTATTGTCAAGCTGAGCTCTATCTCCAAAACCCTGAAACCCACATGGTGGCATGAGCGAATCAACTCCCAAGTGTTGTCCTCTGATTTCCATTTGTACACATACAATAAATAAGGAATAAATATATTTTTAAATGGAGTCTCTTAGGACAAGGCTGAGCCAGATTGCTGCTATTTTATATGATAAGAAGTAACTTCTCCCCCCATGGCAGGGCAGCTTTGCCAGGCCCCAGCGGAAGAGGATGCAGGCAATCCTTGATAGTCTGGGGTCAGTTGGTAGGGGACAAGGGCTCCCCCTTTCCAAAAACTAGGGGAGGGTGGTGAGGAAGAGAGGGTGGGGCCAAGAGGAGATGAGGGATGGGGCTATGATCAGAACGTAAGAAATAATAAGAGAATAAAAAAAAAGTAACTTTTCTGAGGAATAAGGGATGGCGGTGGGGGAAGAGGGAGGGAGGGTGGGGACTGGAGGAGAGGAGGGAGAGAGCTACAACTGGGCTGTATGGTGAATAAATAAATAAACAATGTGAAACATTTTGTAAATAGTCTGGTAATCTATAATATCCAGTTATATTTCCCTATTATATGCTAATTCAGCTTTTAATCAAATATTTAATCATTTTAAAGATAATAAAGATATTTGTATTTTTCCTTTAAAAAAGAAAAGAGAAAAAGAAAAGAAATAACTTAGGGTGGGCACAGCCTAAACTCAACATCATCTTTCTCCAAGTACTTCATAAAAAACAAACAAACAAACAAACAAACAAACAAAAACACCCTTTAGGGGCGGAGTGGTGAGAAATGGTAGCTATGAGAAGGATGCATTTTAAATGTGGAGATTTGAGGCTGATATCCAGAGAGCAATGTGACCCCTGTTGATCGCATAAACTACATGTTGCATTGTTCTTCCTAGCTGATAAAACTCAAAGCCCCATTTGAAATCCAATAAGAATGAGTTTAGTGGACATGAAAGGAAGTTTGGCTTCACCCAGCTGGCACCCTCTGTCACGGATGTCTCTGTGCATTCAGAGGTGGCTTTGCTTCTCAGACAGTTTGTTCTTCCACCCCCAGAAGTCCCTGGTCACTATCTGCCCTGTGTCTATGAGCTATGAGTGTGTTTATATTTTCCTTCTATCTATTATCCACTTTACAGCCCGGTCCCAGTCCCCTCTCTCCTCTCTTCCCAGTCCCACCCTCATCCCCCCCCCACTCCCAACTACTACATTTTCATACACATTTCCTGATAGCCCTTTTCCATTCATTTAAGTCTGTTCTCAAAACTATGTCATTTAAGTTTCAGCGACTAAAAACCAAGTGTCATATTTTGTTTCTGCTGTGTAAGAGTATACTTTAAAGACACACAGCTGTAAGTTTCATCAAATAAACCAAAGCGTGAACAAAAGAAAGGCAGCTAAAATGAGTGGATCAGTAGGTTCTAGACAGGACACAGAGACGAACTGAGGGGCAATGCTGACAGCTTCACCTTCTCCTTCCCATTCTGTAGACAAGAGACGGAGAGCAGGGAGGCCATCGAGCGCCTCTGTGGGCACTTCCCTGATTTCCACCTGGGAGCTGTGCTCAAGCTCAGCTTCTCAGGAGCACCACTTCTTTCAGTCTTTCATGCATCAAGTGCCTTGTGTCTTTTTGGTTGGTTCTGTCTCTGTCCCTCCTTCCCTCCCTCCCTCCTATGGCCCCCCCTCCCATTCTGTTGACTATATTCCCCCTTGGGAAATGAGTCCCCTAAGAATAGAACCTGATTAATGGAGGTATACTTCCTTTCATCTTTCCAAAACCCACCTTCCTTTGGGTTTCAAACAAGTTTTGATATCTATCAGTTGACCACATAGAGGACAAGGTCACCTTCTGCAATAAACTCTGTCACACTCTTCTCTTAATCTTTCCTATTCATATTGTTTTCCCCGTGCTTGGCTCTTACATGAAGTATGGGTTATGTTGTGGACTTCAGTTCCATTGACCCAAACTACTTCCTATGACCACAGTAACCTCCTTTGCACATTCTCTCTGTTGATCAGATGCAGTCTCTGGTGTGGAACAAGACAGTATTGCAGAAGTAGGAAGGAGTCTAACACTGGAAAAGCAGAGCCTGAGGTAAGGCTCCTACATGTAGAACCTCTTAAGTCATTGTGCCTCAGTTTCTCTTACTTTAAAAAAAATGATAGTAATAAAAACATATGCTTCAGAGTGCTAGTAAATGAATATGCACACAGAAAGGCTTAGAAATATGAGAAATATTAGTCCCATTCATCAGTAATATTATTATTTAAATTTGCAGATAAGAATAATTTGCTTTATTCCTGAGGTAGCAAATAGTCAGTATGGTTTCCCAAAAATGTAGAGTACTACTATGTTTCCTACATTCTTCATACTGGTATTTTGTTTCACCTTTTTGACCGGGACGTTATACTGGGTTGATGTTTCCACACAATGGGTTTAATGAACTCTAGATAATTTCCCCGAGCCACCAGTAGTATGGTAGAGATCTTTTCCAATTCATAACTGTAGGAGTCCTTCATCCATGAGATTGTTACCTTAATGATGATTACACAAGAGAATCATATGATACCACATACCATCCCTTTCCCTCTCAAGTAGATGCTCTGATAGTCTTCACAGTCTGTCTCCACCAACTTGCCATTTTAGTATACAAAGTATCATCAAGTCTTTGCTAAGGATTGGCAGTTAAATTCCCTTCAGAACCGACATTCTATGCCCAATAGATATAGTAATGTGATGGATAATCTTCACTGTCAACTGCTTTTGTCATTACCCAAGAGACACATCTCTGAGTATATTGATAATGGTGTTTCCAGAAGGGTATACCCGAGGGAGAAAAGTCTCGCTTTGAATGTTGGTGGTGTCATCTGATAGGCTAATCTCCCAGACAGAATAAATAGAAAGACATTATTCTTGTCCTCAAAGTGTGGGCCAGGTAACACCTTCTTTCCTGAGTGGCTTTTGTCAAATATTTTGTCACAGTGATGAGAAAAGAAACTGATACAAGCAGTAGCTTATTGTTTAAGGAAGATGGATTTTAAAGGCATCCATTTGAAAACCTAAGTAGACCTCCTTGATGACTGTGTGGTACAGACAACTCGGGATTTAGACTCAGTTCCTCCTCAGACTCTCAGACTCCCACCAGTAGCAATCTTCCTACACCTTGTCCCTTACACTCCTGCCCATCTTGACTGGTTTTCAAGTTTTTTACAGACGCCATCCAGCATCATCAATTTCAATGGTCTGCTAGCAAGAGGAAGGCAGAGCTATCTTCTGTAGACGACGGATGCTTTACCTTTCCCAAACTCACCTCTGAAACCCTTAGAAATTGATGAGTGTATTTTATGTAGCACTAGTATTTTAAGTATTCTTATTTTTCGGCTTGATTTGGGATAGTCTGAGGACTAATGATTACCTGTTTCCATGCTTCAGTGTCAGAAAGTAACATACTTGTTGTTAAGATTTCATGAATTCTTCAATAGAAATTGAGAAAATTTATGCCATCAGTTACTTTTTAAATTTCCATCATTCACAAGAATAAAAGAACTTTAGGTGTTCTGACTGGCACCATTTGTCCATATCTTGAGAAGATTTCTTACATGCCTACGGGTGATAAAACTGTTGTCATTTACTTTCTACTTAGCGCCCACTGTTTCCTGCATAGTCATCTAAAAACTTAATAGATTTGTTTTAAGTCCTTGATAGTTTGAAATGATGTTTTAAAAGGTTCTATTCATTCAAAAGCACTCTCCAGGAAGCTTTGCTTCTTTGATAAGGCTTTCTACAATCATTTAAGGAAAGTTAATTAATTAATTAATTAATTAATCCCACTCTGTGTTATCTTTGGGTTCCATAGACATGAGAGAATAATGCTTCTGATATAAGAATTATTTTCTTTTTTTTCTAGGACTTTTCTTCTTTAGTGAGAGATCCCTAAACTGCAACACAAAACTCCTCACACACCACCTACCCTCAGAAATAACCCACAAAGGGCACATCTCCTCAGATCTGGAGACTTGCAGCCAAAGAGGATGATTAGACATTTCCAAATGGAAGGGCAGTTGCTGGAAGAAGGATTGGAGAAGGGAAGATGCTTCCTGTCCAGAGTTCCTTGAGGCTGTGCTACAGATGATAAACCTAAGATGAAGGGACTTTTAAAAGTATCTGGCTCTGCCACTTAATTATCCTGTCTAGAACAAAAGGGTTGCCATCAGCCTGGAGACCACTCTGTTCAGGAGGATGATTGGAGTGAGGTTTTTTTTTCCTGCAATCTAAATTGCTTCGGTTTTCCTGGAATTGAGGCCAGCCATAAACCTATCAGTGACTCGAGAAAACGGAAGCAATTAAGTCTGCAGGTGTGCATATCTGTCATCTTAATGATGGATCTGTGTTAATACAAGGCACGGAAGACTTCTGCATGGAATATTCACTTCAATGAAGGATGCAGCTACCTTGTGGCAGCACCATGACTCCATAATGTTGATTTTAAAGTGACCTTTCCCATGGGTGTGGATAGACCTTTACAACCACAAAGTGATATCTACCATCCTAGGGCTGCCTTGGAGGGTGCTAGCCCACTGTAACTCCAGTTCCAGTGAAATTCCACCCAGGTGAAGGCAACGCGAGTGTTAGATAATAGTTACTGGGGGAATATGCTTTGAAAGAGTCAGAAAGACCCGGTTTAAACACAACCCTTTCTATGTCTAACTGTTTTTCTCTAGCCATGTCGAGGAGTTGTTTTATAAGATGGCTATGAGGATCCAAAGCTCTGAACACAGTGTTCAGTAGTCATGGTCACTTTTTCCCTTTTCTGACCTTGAAGCATTTCAGTTCCTAGAAATTAATTTCCAGCCACTCTTTGTTGGTTTCCAGATGGCTTCAGGATGGGGAAGCATTAGAAAGCATTAGGAAAAAGCTGTAGGCTCCTGCCATGGATGAGCCTATTCTCATGCCTGCCAACTGCCTTTTCAAGGAGAGATGCGCTGTCCTCTGATGGCCAATCTTCGCTGAGCCCTTTCTCTGACCCCTCTGAGGTGCATGCCTCATGCACGGATAGCCGAACTGCAGATGGTTCCATGACCTGCTGCATGGCTGGACACAAAGAGATGAGCTAATCAGCTTCTCACTCTTGGGAATTTGAAATAGGGAATATGGAACAAATGAGGCATAACTCAGCAGACGCACAAAGCTCAGAGAGATGCATAGTAAAAGCACAGATGGGAAGTCTGGGCCATAAGGGCCACTTTAAGCTGGAGAGATGAGGAAATAGAAAACCATGAGTAAGCAGGAGTGTTGATGTGGAGAAAAATCAGAGGGCATAGAGGGAAGTGCTAGTAAGAAGGCAGGGAGAGAAGGGGCGGTGTGTGGGAGGGTTGGAGGACACTGGACCATCAAGGGATTACCACGTGGTCTGTTACAGAGCCCTCACACTCTTGGATCTCACTGCTTGGAGACTTAGAAGTCACTTGGCAGCTCTGTCTGCATTCCTGTGAGCTTAATGTTTCTGCAGAATATGTGCATCAGACAGGGATTCCAGGCATTCAGGAGCAGGAGTGAGTTGCTACCCTGGAGCCATTGGAAGCTATTGGAAGTGCCGCACCCATTAGAAGACATTGTATGCTTCTCCCTCACTAGATGATTTTGATCACAAAAGCCAGGAAAGACCCAATACAGGCCGAGAAGAAACCAATGCTGGCCAAGTACAGGCCCAACGGAGGCCCAGCAGTGCCCCAATTTAGGCCCAGTATAGGCTCAGCACAATACCAATATAGGCCTAGTACAAGCCAAATACAAACCCAGTGCAGGTCTAGTAAAAACCTAGTATAAGTGAAACACAGGCCTATCATAGGCCCAGAACAGGCCCAAAAGAGGCCTAGTATAGGCCTAGTACAGACCTAATACAGGCCCAGCTCAGGCCCAATACAGGCTCAGCATTGGCCCAATGCAGGCCCAGTACAGGCTCAGTACAAGCTTAGTACAGGCCTAGTATAAGTTAAACATAGGCCTAGCATAGGCCCAGCATAGGCACAGAACAGCCCAAAAGAAACTTACTATAGGCATAACACAGGACTAGTATAGACCTAATATGGGCCCAACATAGGCCCAGCACAGGCCCAGCACAGGTCTAGCACAGGCCCAGCACAGGCCCAATATAGGCCCAGCATAGGCCCAGTATAGGCCTAGCACAGGCCTAGCACAGGCCCAGCACAGGCCCAGCATAGGCCCAGCATAGGCCCAGC
>OU015747.1:111879385-111913958 GCA_907169655.1 Acomys percivali | reverse complement strand
CACAGGCCCAGCACAGGCCCAGCACAGGCCCAGCATAGGCCCAGCATAGGCCCAGTACAGAACTAACATAGGCCTAACACAGGCCCAATACAGGCCCAGTACAGGCTCAGTACAAGCTTAGTAGAGGCCTAGTATAGACATAATACATGACTTGTAGAGGCCCAGCACTAGCCTAGCACAGGCCCAATATAGGACAAATACAGGCCTAGCAGAGGCCCAGTATAGGCCAAATACAGGCCTAGCAGAGGCCCAGCATAGACCTAGTATTGGCTTAACACAGTAGCACAAGCCTAATACAGGCCCAGTGCAGGTCCAATACAGGCCCAGTGCAGGCCCAATATAAACCAAATACAGACCTAACAGAGGCCCAATACAAGCCCAGCACAGGCCCAGTAAAGGCCTAGTACAAGCCTAATATATATATATATATATATACTGGAATCTAACACAGGCCCAATACAGGCCCAGTATAGGCCCAATATAGGCCCAGCACAGGCCTAATACAGACCTAACACAGGGTAACACAGGCCCAATACAGTCGCAGTACATTTCCATTACAGCCCCCAATCTGGCCCAGTATAGGCCTAAACGAAGCCCAGTACAGGTCTAACAAGGGTCTAACCCAGTCCCAGCACTTACCCTCACTTTCTGGGAATAACAGGGTGAAGTGCCCTGTGAACCTATGCCTAGTGCAATCCTCTGAATTCTGAGTTTGCGGAGGAATCTCCTACTCCACATACAACTGATTAATACTTGCCACTCTCTATGAGAGAAGTCACTTAAGAAACATTTGTTTAGGTTATGAGATAGTAAACCAGGTTCCAGATCTATTCACAATTAATTGTGTCTTTTGAAGTCTATGTATGGCCCTGAAGTCCCTGTATAATTTTTTCCATGTGTAAAATGGGACTTATGATAGTGAGACTATCAGACCACAATATGCCACATCTGTAAGGTCATAAAAGCAAGCAGATAGTGATGATCTTGGAAAGCTAATGCATTCGGTTTATTACTAAAGATTTTCCTTTGCCAACCCACATAACTTAACAGTCAGCAATAATGAGAAAGGAGACAAAAAGAAACCATGGCACATGACAGCTAAAATCAGAATTTGATAAAACATTCTACTTCTAAAGCGATACTGTCATGTAAAAAAAAAATCAATTTGAGTAGAAGAAAAAAAATCTAGCTTGTTTATTAGTTTTTCTCCTAATGCCACCAAATGGACCTCAATCTAAAATGGCTTTTGAAATCAAATTTGCTGTTCTCCAATTTTGCAACTTACTCTTTATGCTAATTTGTCTGCACCTGCAGGGACAGAGAGGCTGGCAGCATTGAGCATGAGATCCAGGAAGAAAAAGTAACACAAAGATTCAGGAAATGAAAGCAAAGCTAAATCGTATTAGGTGTACAGAGGCCAGGCTCCATACAAAACTAGGGGATGGGCAGGACGCCTGAGAGAGTGTTTGGAGTAGAGACAGTGATGACCTTTCCCTAGGTCTCAGAACACTGTGTGGGTGTGGGGCAGTCAGTGATGTCAGGCCCTGGGCCATGCCACATGTCCCTGATCTTTCCGTTGCTCAGACCTAAGGGTTATTATAAATATTTCTTTAAACTTTTTCTCCTTTAAGAATTTAGCCCACAGGTACTGGTACTGAAGTTAGCTCTTGTTCTCATTTTCAAAAACTTGAAAAATATGAAGCTCTGTTGAGAAAAAAGAATATTACAAATTTAAGCGGAAGAAAAAAATGCTGTCTCCATTTTCCCATATGTGTCCTTCAATGTGTCCCCTTCCCCACTTGTTTTCTGTTACTCCATCAAGTATGGTCTCAGGGAATCTGGAGATCAAGTCCAACTGCCCGTGCATTATAATACCTGAGGACATACATACTACAAAGGACTTCCCAGTTCTTTCATCACTAGTATAATTTCACACCCCCTATTTTAAAATGCAACAAGTATTTTCTCCAAGATTGCATGAAGGCCTTAACTTGGAAGCAACCAAGAGAAAGAACTCCTAAACAACGTATCTCTTTTTTGTAATGGGGGGGGGGGGGGGGGGGGGGCGACAAACTGGGGACTATAATTTATATGTTCTAGGATTTGATTCTACTTTGCATAGTTTTTCAATTGCTGTGTCCAGTGTATTTAATATTATATGCTCTGCATTCTATAATGGACCATCAAACTTTAACTTCTGTAAGTAGTCAGTAACGGCTGTAATCCAATGAAGGCCATGAAGCTATGTATTCAATGCTCAAGCCAAAAAAAAAAAAAAAAAGTCAATTCCTTTTAGTTATTAAACAGGAAAAAAAATCAGGTTGGCTCATCAAATGTTCTGCTTACGATTCCCCCCTTTCTCTCCCCCAAGATCCCCAGAGCACCTCTTCATTCCTTAGTTCTTTTCACTACTATTGAACGTGAACAAAGGTAGACTTTAACCCATTAGCACAGACTGCTTAAAGCTACATAAAATGAGAATCAAACATTTACCCACTGCTTGATTTGGATTTGGCCAATCCCCTTCTTTCCTTTAGGCCACCACTTGCTTCTTAGAGAAGTACGGGTACTTTTAGGGTTGGCAATTTTCATTGATTCATGAGAATTGCTGAGTGGCCTGTATTTACTAATACGAAGACACAGAACATAAGTTTAATTTCCTTTCTCAAAACCACATCATGCTACAGATTTCGGGCTAGAGATCACAGCTCCTACCTCCCTCTTTCAGTCCAAGCCAGAGACTTTTGCGAAACTTCTTGAGAGTTTCATGTCCCTGGTTCTGTTCTGTGTCCCTAGGGAATCTAGAGAGGAAATTTAGCGAAGGAGAAATGGGCTTTAGAACCAGGTAGACATGGCTATATTGTCAGCCCTGGTGTTTGCTGGCCCTGTGAGTCTAAGCCACATAGCTAGCCGAGGAGTCTCTGATGTTTCCTCTATAACCGGTAGAGAAGGGTACACACCTCCAAAGGTTGCACAAGAATGAAATGAGACCCTGTGTGGGACATGTCATCACTCAAAATATGTGTGCTTTTCTTTCTTTTGAGACAGGGTTTCTCTGTGTAACCCTGGCTGTCCCAGACACACTTTGTAGATCAGGCTGGCCTCGAACTCACAGAAATAGACTTGCCTCTGCCTCTCTGAGTGCTGGATTAAAGGTGTGCACTACCATGCCCAGATATGTGTGCTTTTTTCTTTCTTTTTTTTTTTGTATTCTGTCTTTGGAAAACTAAATACAATTGGGGCAAAAGAGAGAAATAATAAATTCTATGTACTGAGTCCTAATTTTCTTGTGATTTCTAAGGTTTCAATCTGATAACAGGATACATTTTGTATTGTTTTGTTTTAAAGAGGCAGTAGTACTGTAATACTCCTTTATATATAAAATTCTTTCTCTAGGTAGCATAAAATAGCGAAAATATGAGTTGGTACAAAGATGACCAAAGACCTCTTGCTTGGCTACTGGTGAGCTGTGTAAGTTTTCAGTTACACATTCATTTATTCATTACTTTAAGAATGATTTCTTCCTGAGTCTTCCTTCATACCACCAGACATGGCAGTTGCAGACATAGTAAGACTCTCAATAAAGATTTTATATTTTAGAGTGAGCAAGTAAAAACCCTTCATTAGAAATGCAACAAAGGGCTATGTCAAAGATGTGCATGGGATGGAGGTAAGCTTGAGGGAAGGGTGATCAGTTTCTCCTAAGAAGGGGTTATCAGGAAGGCTTAAATGGAGGTACACTATTTGCAAGAAACAAAGGAGAAATGGGTTTGCACTGGTGTATTATGGGTAAAGGCATACTGTTAGCTAACGCACACAGCCATGTATTAAGAGCAGGACTCTTCTCTAGAAGAAACAGCACACAGTACTTGGTCGGCTGCATGAAGACAGAACACACACACTCAAGGCTGTATCATTCAGGACACTCTGTGTGCTAAGAAGCTTGACTTCAGTGTCTACAGAAAGAGAGTTTGCTTTCTCAAGAGTACATGAAAAACGTGTGAACTGTACAAACGAGCCAGGCTGAGAATAAGCGTGGTGGCGCAGGCCTGGAAAAATAAAAAGAGGGTGGAGGTAGAGATTGAAAGAGAAGAACCAGCAGATGAAGTCAAGGCATGTGTGTTGACAGGAGGGAAAAGCATGTGGATCAGCCCTGAGACGGAAGAGCTGTTCACACCTTCCTCCTGCCAAGGAAGCAGAGGTTCAGGTGCAGGAGTGGAGGTTTGGACACGCTGACTCCGAGTGGCATGTCAGACGTCCAGGTGGCCCATCCCTGACATCTAAACAGACACGTGAGAGTGCGTGCTGAACCCTGATCTCCAGGCACGCATAAGCTATGCCAGGCGAAGCCAAGGGCCTGGATGAATTTGACCACAAATGTGCTGTATGTAAAACATAGAGGGCAAGAGAAACAGCGAGGCCAACACGATCCTTTATGGACATGCTTCCCCAGTCCTCATTTTCCCCTTTGATTACAGGAGAGGAGGCACTGTTTTCTTTGTGGTTCCATTCACCTAAAAATGTCTCATTCAATGCTTTTCCCCCCTCCCCCTAATCTGGTAACGGGATTTCACTTGCACAAGCTCTTTTCTTTTCTTCCACCTTTGTTATTTTTGGAAAAAGCAGATGGAAGCTTAAGTTCCTCTGAAGTGGCCCCTTGATCTTTCTGTCATAAGGACACTCACACAAAGGGGACAGGAGGGAGATTTTTACAGCAGAAGAAATGGGGAGCGAGAGCCAGGGCAGGTCTCCGTGCCACAATGTGCCCTTTCCCATGCCTTCAAAGGAGCCACAATGGCGAGCACTTCCCTCCCACTTCTCAGTGGTTCAGAGGAGATGTTTTTGATACAGACCAGAAAAATAACACTAGGGCTTAGCATTAAATACTCCTGGCTTCCTTTCAATCGGGGATGGGGCAGAGGACGGGGTGGGGGGTGTCTTGTGCCTAAGGTATTGACATCGCATTACTTGCTAGTAGACTTAGAAGTTACTAGAACCATAACATTTTCATTGGTCACATCAATACTTATCATTTTACCTGTATGCCACTTGTCAGTGTATATTTCCTACTTTTCTACATCCCTCCTCCAGTCAGCCACATGTAGATAGTCTCTGCAGAAAATACATCTAAATTCCTATTAAACCCAAGATAAAGGAGAGGAAATTCAATTTGCTTTTGTATACTGCCCATTTCTCATTAGCCTTGACTTCTTAAGCCCTTGGGTTATGGGCCAGTGCTTATTTTCATGGCAGCATTGCTAGATTTTATTACATTTGTACCGAGAAGCAAGATAGTCTCATTTTATATCTGGAGAAATAGGTTTAGTGACCTGGTGACAGCAGCGAGCCATGGATCAGTATATTTTCCTTATTATGTGAGTCTAGGGCCATATGTTTTTGGTTGTCTAGCCAGACTATAAAACGTATTGCTCATCATGCACAAATTCAACAGCATCAAGCTATTGTGCTCTTTCTAAAACTCCCCAATATTAGGATGTGACAGTGCTCAGGATTCTCAAAATGTGAAGAGGGAGACCCTGCAAGCCCCAAAGCACCCTTCTTTTCTCTGTCCCAGTCAAGTCACGCCATGTGCTTTTGGGAGGAAAATGCCTCTTGTTGCGTCTTTCAAAATGAAAGAGTTGAATTTAGGTTACCAGAAGGCAAGAATTGCAAGTGTGGAATGAAAACTGGAGGAAACCGTGTGGCAGGTAGAGTGTTCTGTGTGCCAAACAGAGACAAGGCATTAAGATTTTAACCTCTGGAATAAGCACCTTCCAGCCTTTATGAATCAAGCAAGCAACAGAGGGAGGGATCCCATACCTTCTTGTTTGTTCCATGGAAGACAGTGGGATTCAATGAACCACCCCAAATCCTGCATTGTTAGCACAGAGCCAGTGCAATCCCGCCACCTCCCCATATACACACACACACACATACCTCACGACCTGGACAATTTACTCTTAGTGAAGAACACCAGGGACCACGACACCAAGACTATGGTTTAAATATAGAATCACAAGCAAGTTCTACCAGCACCTGGACCAAAGCCCTGTAGGTATCGCTGCTTCTGCCTCTCACAGCAAACCTCAAGGGCTCTGAGGACAGCTGCTCTTTGCTCCCCTCTGAACTGTTTTCCACCACACACTTACACTTACACTAACTCACTCAGATGGTATTCTTTTTTTCATAAGAATTCAATTTCCCTTGCACCACTTAAAGCCATTCCTTTGGTGTTGGCTTCTGTGAAGATGGAAAAGTGTTAAGTTTGGAGAATCCTGAGAACACCTGCAAATGCATGGCCCCCCTCCCTCTGGAGCACTGCATGCACTGCCCCTGATTCTAAACACAATGCCGCTCCAATCCCCAGTGCACTGAGCTTAGGTTTTCATGGTTTGCTCCCCTTAGGAGATCCCCTCAGGTTGGGAGTGCTTGCAGAGGTCCAGCTCCAGCTGGGATGAGAGAAAGGCAAATAGCCACACTAAACAAAGTCAAGCCAACCATCTAGTAATGCTTCCCTGAAATTCTGGTCCTGCATTGTGCGCCAGACAGAAGGCTGACAAGTGAGCAACAAGGGTTAATAGAGCTCCTCGGTCATGAATGTGCCTCACTATGAGCCCCAAATTTCCAGATTTCACATTCTGTTCCCAGGGTCTGTCTTCATAGGTCTAATCTATTCTCCCAACCTAATTCAACCTACAGAAAAGTTGAGCTCGCTAAACATCCGTGCACTCCATGATCTAAGACTCTTCATGTCTTCATTTCTACTCTTGTATCCTCTCTGTGTCAGAAGGAAGTAGCTCTGTTGCTGTCCGTAGTTAGCTCTTGCACCGAGCCCTTGATACTCTCTTTATTTGTCATCTCCAAAGTATCTGTATTGTTATGCTCCCTTTTAGTTTTGGCCTCTCCCCTATTTCTTCCATCTTGGTCTAAAATAATGTTAAGTTATTTTCACTGCCATCCTCTCCAAAGATTACATCTGACCTTTAACTTTAACATCTCTTATGACTGCCTTTCTTTCTTTCCCCTTTCATGAATTGTCCACCTGTTCAAGACTTGAACCTGTGAATTCAGTTTCCGTATTCATCCTTGCATTCAATTTTAAGCCAACTGGCCTTTGCTTCTGTCCCAGATAATATGGGATGTGGGCAGAAAAGCACTGCTGTAAGATAATATGAATGTCTAAATGGGTTGGGAGCTTCTTGAAAACATGCTTTGAGCACAACAAAGGAATGGTGAACGAAGAGAGGATTGAATGCAAGGTGGGGGTGGGGATGCGAAAAAAATAACAAAAGGTCAGCTGAGTGAATGGCTTTTATTGGAGGACTGGTGGGAGTTTGTGCCAAACACTGGCAGAAGTTATAAATATTTGTCTTATTTGAGTATAGATGACCTTGGTTCTTAATGCATGACTACTCCTAACTATCTAAATGATATTCAACAAGTTGATTATCATTTCTGGATCCTCATCTCTTATTCATAAAAGCTTTGTCTGGGCTAAAGAACTTCTCATGCTTCTTGACATCTCAGAGATAATAAGGACATGTGCTTGGTTATATATGTTGGAGTAGACCTTAGAAATGAAGTAATGTTGTGGGGACTGAGGCATCATTATTCTTCTTAAACCTGACAGGGATCTTTGTATTCTGCTTATCTTCTGGTTTAATACACATTTACTGTGTAACAATTTATTTCTCCTTCATTTTACCCCAATACAGACGACTGGAAGGGTGTGGTCTTGTGACAAGATCACTGTTTCTGGATCTATGCCGTGTGACTCCGAATCCTACTCTGTCACTTACTAGCCAAATGATCTTCAGGCAGAGCATTTCACTGATTGAGCTTCGCATTCCTTCCCTTCAGAGTGCATAGAAAGCAGCAAGGAGAGCCCCTGCCTCCCAGCAAAGCTGTGAGAGCTGGCTGACAAGGAGCCTCTGTCACTCAGTGCTGGGCACCATGGAAGCATGAGACCACTGTGGGGTCCCCTGGCTTTCTTCGTCTCGTTCTTCAATAGGGAGATGAGAATTGTCATGTGGTTTTTACTTCATCAGTGTCCCTAGCTGCTCAAATCCACTGGGCTAAGTCAGTGATGAAGTAAAGTTCAGAGAGCTGGTGCATTTACAACTCATGTGGTTTTGATGTCTTTTATTATGCTGTTTTGATTTGAGACATGATCTCTTTGCCTGTCTGTCTGTCTACCCCTCTCTCCCTCCCTCCCTCCCTCCCTCCCTCCTTCCCTCCCTCCCTCCCTCCCTCCCTCCCTCCCTCTCTCCCTCTCTCCCTCTTTCCCTCCCTTCCTTTCTCTCTCCTCTCTTTTGTAGCCTGATTTCAAACTTGTGATTCTACTGCTTTGGCCTACCAAGTAGGATTGCAGGTATGCATGTCTACCCTTCACACATTTGGTTCTTATCCAAGCCACTCACAGTGCTATTCGAGGATATACTTTTATCTCTATCTCTACTGGTATATACAGAAAGACAATTGTTGGCATTTTGTGGCTCTCAGGAATGAAAATTTTAATTAAATAATTTATATTATACAAGATTTCTGAATATTATTGGACAGTCAAATGTCCTGAACTTTTATAATACTAACAGCCCTCTCACTTCCATGTCTGTCTTTCTTTCTTTCTTTCTGTCCATCTTTCTTTCTTGTCCTTTTCTGGCACCATCGCTGTAGCTTTGGATACATCTAATCAACTCCTGTCTCTCATTTTTATCTTTCATCTACTATCAACTAGACTTAATCAGAAACTAAAGTTTTTTTTTTTAAAAAAAAGGGGGGAGCAATAACACTAAATCCCAACAAGCAAATTCATCCAACAACAATAATTAACAGTTAAACGTTAAACAAACATATACATCCTATGGAAATGAATTATTCTAAAAATGTTCTTCTTGAGGTTGAATGAGCAAATGTTGGAATTCATTTAGATGCACAGAACAGATTGATAAGTGATTCTGTGGGTATATGATGGAATAGGATATTCAGTTAGCCATCATAATTTAAAAGAGCATTTAACAGCACAGCAGAGCACTCTCGATGCAGAGTTAAACCATTTGCTTCTTACCAGACAGGGTCTCACTATATATTACATACATGTTGGCCTGAAATCCAGGGTCCTGGAATTAGGGGTCCTGGAATTAGAGGTACTGGAGTTAGAGGAATATACTCCTCAGCTGATGAAGTAAAAAACACTATTTAAGCTTTCAAATGTGCAAGATATGAGTCGCTTTTACTTAAAAAAAAAAAAAGCATGTGGAAAGAAAAGAAGAGAATGTGTATCTTATGTTTGTTATATGCCCTTGAAAAATTAGAATTCTAAATGATTTAAATTTTTGCTTTAAAAGTTTATTTAGATATCTTATGTTGTTCCAGAAGAGTAAATATTTTAATCAGAATCAAACAAACATCACTTAGTGACTATGGATTGTTCTCTGCCTTTATGATAGCTAATATGCATGCTCTGAGTGTTCTAACATGTCAATCTGCCAATGCCATTACATGGGCATGAAATAGTATATTTAAAAAGACCTAGAGAAAATGCATGTGTCCTAGACGTTTTCCTTTTTACAGGAAAACTCTTCAAAAGGAACTTTAGCTGTCTGCTTTGTTATATTGATAAAAGTAAGAGTTATTTTGTTTCCAGCAAGCATAATGTCCCAGAGTCCCATCATTCCCCACTCTCTCCTATTCCTTGTGGCAAGTAAAGGATACCAGTGAATCCTTTGGATCCTGGAGAACTTACTTGTGTAACAATTATTCGTCATTACTCATTTGCCTGGATGTTTACCTAGGCGACACATGGGGCAAGTTTATAAAGGTATTTGGAGGACCCACTCTAAATGTTGGTGGCAACATCTCTTAGGCTGTGGTCCAGAGTGAATAAAGGGAGGAGAGAGAGAGAGAGAGAGAGAGAGAGAGAGAGAGAGAGAGAGAGAAAGAGAAAAGAGAACGCACCAGCGTTCACCTTCCTCTGTTTCCTGCTGTGTGATTAGTCATGCCCACCACACCCACTCCATCATGAGGGACTGTATGCCTTCAAACTGCAAGCCAACATGAAGCCTTCCACCCATAAGCTGCTTCTTGTGTATTTGGTCAGAGTGATGGAAGAGTGTCATGCCACCTATGAAGAACCCCACACCAAAGGGCAAAGAAATCATTTACACAATCATTAGCTTCCTTGTTCCCTCACACTGAAACAAAAATTCCCAATATTCAGACTCCTGAGCTAGTTGCACAGCAGACAAAACTATATGAGGAACTCATCTTTCAGTAACACTCTTGGGAACTAAAACCAGTGTCCATACCTGCGATGCTGACTATGAATAGCTAGCTATCCTCAGCAATGCACTCAGCAAGCCATATGTTGAATTCTGCCCGTTCAGCAAGACTCCGGACATTATTTATTATTCAGAGGTGACCACGGCCTCATTTACAACCTTCATACTTTGCAAATCTCCTCTAATCCCCACCTCTGCCTTCAGGCTGCCTAGGTTTACAAGAAAAACTAGTGAATTCTTTCCCCTCGTTGCAATGAATCAATGTCCCTGTAGCCTGCAAGTCCTCAACCAAGCTCCACACAGAGCCAACTTGTGGATGGAAGCCTAAAACTCAAAATCTTCCTGAAAGCATTCAAGAAGCCTAAGGTGTTTATAGGAACTGGGGAGTGTTAATCCCCACTTGTGAGGCCAGATCCTACTCTGGTAATTAGATTTCTCCTGAAAAAAAAAAAAACAAAAAAAAAAAAAACATGTCTCTGCTGCTGCTAGTAGAGGCAGTCTTCATTTTCACCTCCCAGACTGAGGTTTAGTGGTCAGGTGTCTCTGAGGGTGGCTTGCTCACCTGGAGTACTGCTTCCTTCAGGAGACAGCTGCATTTCATCACCAGCTGGGTGGGGGTCCGGGTCCTGTGGTTCGGTGAGTATTTGGCAAGAGTTCTGGATTAATGAAGTTGTGTCCCCGTAAGGTATTATTATCACCTAATCCTTTTCTATCTTCTACCAAGGTAGAAGTGATGAGAAACCGACCTCACATGCCTCAGAGTTTCAGTTGGTATATGCCTACAGGCCAGGATTTTGACAAGACATGGGAACCCCTCGGATGTGACAGGATTGGATTGGAAATCTGCTTAAGCACCTGAAGAGAAGAGAAGGCTTTCCATTTGCTAGTACACATGGAGATGTCTGCACGCCACTTCTGCTGCTGACAAGGAAAGCAAGGCCAACTTCCCCTTCAAGTAGTATTCACTTCTAAGTATCAAACATTCTCTATCTTTCTCTCTTTATGTCTCTCTCTCTCTCTCTCTCTCTCTCTCTCTCTCTCTCTCTCTCTCTCTCTCTCTCTCTCTCTCTCTGTCTCACATAGCCCAGGCTCACTATCTAGCCATGGATGACCTTGACTTTCCCCTGAAATTATGAGCATATTCTATGACAAGAATCAGTTTTGTGAGGTGCTTGCCATTGAAGCCAGGGTCATGACAGGCCAGGACTCTGACAATGGAGCTATAGTCCTAACCCCCAAGCAAGTTTTCTCTTGTTCTTCACCCCACAAAAGTGAAAACAGACGTACTTCTTTTCATCTTGAGAAGCAGATCAATAAACCAAAAATATAGAAGGATTTGAATGGTTGTGACACTTGAAACATGCTTTCTCAAATGTGGCCAGTGTCCATGTCAGTGACCATAAGAAGGCAGGATACCAACAAAGGATACATCTTTGTTTTTGTAATATCAATCTGCAAAGATATACCACTTTATTTACAATTTTTGGGAAAAAAACTTATACTTTATTAAGAAATTATTCTATGACGAGCTATTTTACATATTTTGCCTAAAATTGTAACATGCTTACTTTAAGAAACCAAACCATTAAAAAATGTTTGTTTGTTTATTGACAAGATCTCTTTATGAAGCTCAAGCTGGCTTAAACTACCTCTCTCCCTCTCTCTCTCTCTCTCTCTCTCTCTCTCTCTCTCTCTCTCTCTCTCCAGATATCTTTGTTTATTTAGTTTGGTTTTGGCTTGGTTTGGGTTTTTTGTTTGTTTGTTTGTTTTTGTTTTTATTTAATTAATTTACTCAGATTACAACTCAATTGTTATCCCATCACTTGTATCCTCCCATTCCTCCCTCCCTCCCGCTTTCACCCTATTCCTCTCCCCTAAGTCTATGACCAAAGGGGACCTTCTCCCCCACTATATGATCATAGGCTATCAGCTTATTCTTTCTTTGAGTGCCACCAGGCCTCAGTTGAAGAATGGATAAAGAAACTGTGGTGCATTTACACTATGTAATACTACTCAGCTATTTTTTTTTTAAAAAAAGGAAATCCTGAAATGTGTGCACAAATGGATGGAACTAGAAACGAACATACTGAGTGAGTTAACCCAGAAGCAGAAAGACTCATATGATATATACTCATTTATAATCGGGTACTAGCCCAAAAGGCATGTCCCATGAAAGTCTTCACTTATCAGGAGATTGGGATAGATGTGAGGACATCCTACTGGGACTCTAGGTAAAAGAAATATTGGAGATGGGGAAATAGAAGGATCCAGAGGGTCTTAGAAACCTACAAGAAGAACATCATGATGGGTGGATCAGGGCCCAGGGGGGTCTCTCAAACTATTGCACTAACCAAGGACAATACAATTAGTAAACATCGAACCCCTACTCTGATCTACCCAATGGACAGGACATTCTCCACAGTTCTGTGGATACCGGAGACTAACTCTAACAAATCTCTTATATTCATTAGCTCTTCTCATGGCTACGGGAAATCTTCAAATATTTGATGTTAGCTCTCATGACGCTGAGAGATTTTTTTTTTCCTGACAAGACACAGCTAGAACATTCAATTGTTCCTTGTCTTTTCACACACTTCAGAGGCCCTCAACAATTCATTTACAAGTTTACACTTCCTGGAGAGGGTGGTGGAGATGTGTTGGGGGCAATAGACTAAATGCTTATAAGCAGCAAGTGGGAAGCACACATGAGTGAATTGCTTCTACTCTAATGAGGTAATATAGGAGTAGCAGGACTGGTGGCTGAGAGGAAGGCTGTGCCCTAGAAAAATGCCTCCAATGGAAAAAATAACAAAACTAAATGTAGTATGCATTTGAGCTAGGTTCACGCACTGATCTAGGTGGTTCTCAACACAGCCACCGGAAGCGACTTCAAAGATCTGAGTGTCACTCAACCAATGCTCAAAAAATTGTTGTTAATTTCTTACTGGAGGAACTACACTTCCTTTAGTGCTGCAAACACCACATTAACCATTCAGAGTGTGATATTCCCTTGACTCACTGCAGGCTCCCTGGGAACTAAAGCTGGGAACTATTTTTATAGGGTAGTTATTAGTTGTTTTTCTTGAATGAAGTTTGAGGAATCTATGTTTACTCTGACTACGTTTTACGCTGGCAGAGTCAACCCATCTTTCCAATCTGTCAAGTTTCTTTTGCACTCTGACTGCCATCTTTGCATCCCGTGCAAACATTGCCTTTGCTAGTTCCATGCCACCTATGGCTCCAAAGTACACGTACTATAAATTGCCTCTTATAAGATGTACAATCAACTGGATGATAAACACTGTGTGTCTATCACTTCTGTCTAAGCCCAGAACAAGGCTTTGTTTCTCTGTAGATCGTACAAATCTCCCACTGCTCACGTCACATTTCCTCCTTCTTTATCATTACCAACAGTCTCTTTCTCCTTCTACCCAGCCTTGGGCAACTACTAGCCCACTTTCTGTATATATATATATATATATATATATATATATATATATATATATATATAGTTGCCTTTTGTGTACAGGTCATAGAAATGAAAATCACCAACATGTTGCCTCTTTGTTTCCTTTTCATTTAGTGTAATTTTTTTCAAGGTACATCCATTCTGTAACCTGCGTTAGAACTTGGTTTTTTATATAATGGTATACTGTAGAAATATATTTTGACTGTTGATGGCTGCTTGGATTGTATCCATTTCTTATATAAAGAATAATGCTGCTATATATAAAATACACACATATATATATAGGTCTCAATATAGCTATAGACACACGAATACATATATGATTTTCATGTGAACAAATATTTTTAGTACTTTGGGGTATATATTTGAAATGGATGGCTGATCAGGGGAGAATTCTGTTTAATGCTTTATAAACCGAGATTTTTTTCCAAACCAGTTTTTCCTTTTCTATTGTGTGAGAGTTTTGATTTGGAACATCTTCCTCAGAACCTGTGGCTGTATTTCTTATTGGAGTAATCCTGGCAGCTGTGGAGTTTGAGTTTTCATCTTCTAATAACTAACCTTGTTGTATCTTTCTATGTGCTCATTGAGAATTTGACTATTGGCCATGGAGACAATGCTACTGAAATCACTGCCCAATTTTTAATTAGATTATTGGTCTTTTTGTTGTTAGGTTGCAATAATGTTTATTATATGTTTATATCACCAACCACTGATCAAAGACAAGATTCACGAATATCATCTGCTACCTGTGGGCTTGATTTTTTACTTCCTGGTGGTATTCTTTGAAGCACACATGCCTGAAACATTGAATTCTAAATGTGCCTAGATTTTTTCCTGTTGCTTGTGGTTTTTTGTTATTGTCCCAATTTTTAAAAATGTCTTCATACAATATATTTTGGTCATACTATTTTCCCTTCTCCAACTCCTCCCAGTTCCCACTCATGTATGGAGAAGAAAAACATTTTTCCCCCCCCAGTGGAGTAACACTGGATATATCAACCACAACCCCAGGCAGGCTGAATGCTCAGGAATAGTTGGCCAACACAAAATGCACTCTATGTTTCTTGTTTCTTGTTGTTGTTGTTGTTTGTGTTTTTTTGAAAGCATAAGGGTTAGGGTTAGGCTAGGGATAGGCATAGGGCTAGGGTTAGGGTAAGTGGATTCATTGCCTAATCCAAGATCATGAAAATTCTACCTACATTTCCTTCTAATGGTTTTATAATTTTAGCTCTTGCCTTTAGGTATTTGGTCTGTTCTAGTTTATTTTTATGCATGACACAAAGCAAGGGTCCAACTTTATGGTTTGCATGTGATGGATAGATGTTTCTGTAATTGTCCCAGAACTAGTTGTTGAAAAGACTATTCTTCCTCCATTGAATTGCCTTGGCACTCCTGTCAAAAATGAACTGTCTATAAATATAAGGAGTTATTTCTGAACTTCTAATTCTATTCCATTTGTATATGTCTGTGCTTATGCTAATAGCACACTGTCATTATTGTGCAGCTTTATAAACTGTGTTACAGAAACCAGTCATAGCAGTGTTAAAGAAGACTAGACTGAGTAAAGACCTCTGGGTGACACCTGACCATGAAGCTCAGGAAGACATGGGATTCAACTTCTTTGGCTACTAGTACATTTTTAGTAGACAAGGTTTTGACATATGATTAAGCTCTGAATAAATATTTGCTCACTAACTGACTGATTGACTGAATAAATAAAAAAAATAAGTAGAATCCATTTTCAAATTGCAATCTCATATAAATCTATTTACCTGGACCTGCCCCCCCCCTCTCTTCCTATCCCATGGTGTCTGTCTGGGACACTAGCATGAAATAGCTTGCCAAATGTCTTGCTGAAGTCCAAGCTATTTATTTTAACTCTTGGTGCCAAGAGACTGCATGTAGCATCCATCACCTTAGAGTCACCAAAACAATGCCATTCCCCTTATAGGCAGCCCCTCCCCCCATGATTTGAAAATGAGCTTTGTTACCAACTTCTATGAACTGTAAATTTCACCAACAATAATACTATTCTTGTTGAGTAGAGCAGGGGGGGAAAGAATCACTGCCCAAAATCATTAAGTGTCACTATCCTTTGCCAAAGAGCCAGCCCAGAAAGTGATGAAAGAGGCAAAGGAAAGCCCCTCTATGCGCTATTTGACAGGGCCAACCAGGGGACCTTCACTTCTGAGCAGGGCCTGGAGGAGATGCAAAAATACATCATGACAAGTACATTTTCATCTCATGATGAAATAAGTCAGCCAAGACAAGGAGACATTTCAATCTTTCTTCATAAGTCCAGGACTTTCTTATTTCTATAAAGCAAACGACTTTTAAATTATCAGGAAATACCACACACATGCACATGTGCAAGGCTTGTATGCACAGATGCACATGGGCATGCACACATGCACACACACAGACATAGGTACTTGGAACTGTCGCATCTCTGTATTTAGTTGAAGATTGGTTTCCAAGATCTACATACAAATACTGACACCGACATTGATACCCAAGCTCACTTGTCTTATGGAAATGCCCTTGCCTGAACTTACAAGCAACTTCTGCAACATATCTAATCATTTCTGCCTCAAGTACTAGCACAGATTTCACGTGTATAAATAATAGCCATCACCATTATCATCCAAGATTGCTATGCGGGTTATCCCACTTACTCTTTTCAGGCGAGATAGATATTTTTCTTTACTGCAAAAATGAGACCATCAAAGCTCAGGGAAGCTGGAAAAATTATCAATTCATAATCAGAAGAGCCAGGAGTCAAACCCAGATCTATTTGATACCAAACTGTACAGCTTTAATCACCGTGTCATGATGCCTCTTAGAAAGACATACTGCGCTAAAACCGTGCATAGGGCAATCTTCAGTAAAGAGAAGATGCCTGTGTGCCCGAATGGTTCCCCAATTGCTCTTTCTCCAGCTGCCAGTCCTGGACTTGCCCTGGCCAAATCCACATAATCATAAGACTGCCTGTTTCTCCTTCTCACAGTCTCGGGGCTGCGTATTTGGAGGGTTGTTCTGGTCTCTTGTTTAGATTTTTATCTTTTGTTTGTTTGTTTTGTTGTTGTTTGTTTTTTAGATAGGTCTCCTGCTATAGCCAAGGCTGATCTAAAATCATGACCTTCCTGCCTCTGACTCCCAAAGTGCTGAGATTATAGCTGTCCACCATTATGCCTGGTATGCCTTTTCCCTGTAATAACAAAGCCCCACACCGCACGCACTCTACCCCCTTAAAAATGTTTCTCTTTGTGTTCTTAACCATATGCACAATTGCTGTACAGATTACTCTCTAGAACCTTTTCATCTCACATGACAATGACTTTGCATTCACTGAGCAATTTTCCGTTTGTCTCTCCCTGAGCCTCGGCTAACTACTTTTCTACTTTTCAGCTTCTGTGACATGACTGCCCTACATGTGTTATGTAAGTAAACTCGTGCAGTATTTACCCTCTATGGGTGACTTAGTTCTTTTCTCAGCGTCCTCAACATTCCTCCATGCTGTGACACATGACTAAATAATATCACATTGTAGCATCTACCACATTTTCTTTGTCCGTTTGCCATTCTGTGAATGCTTACTTGGATTTGTCATTACACACAACAACCCAACAAACGAGAGAGGGCAGATATTTTTTCAGGGCACTACTTACAATTTTAAAATAAATATCCATAAACAGTGCCAGTAATATAGTTCAGCAGGCAAAGGAGTTTACCTAGCCTGAGTATTGGAGTTGGAGCCCCAGAACTTACACAGTGGAAGAAGACAAATGTTTCCATAAGTTGTCTTCTGACTTGCACATGTGCACACCCACAATATAAAAAATAAATACATGTTAAAAAATAGTAAATATCCAGAGATAGAATTGCCGGGTTGTATTTTGTGTGTGCATATGTATATGTGTGCCTGTGCCTGTTTTTGTGTCCATGTGTGTTATTCCGCGTATGTGTGGAGGTCATAAATAAACATGGAGGTGTCGTTCTCAATTGCTTTCCACACTGTGTGGGTGTGAGTGTGTAGAGATACAGATTTGTGTATGTGCATGAGTATCTCGAGGTTGAAAGTCAATATTGGTTGTCTTTTTTTTTTTTCTCTCCACACTTATTTTTTGAGACAAGGCATGTTACCTAATATTAACCAACTCAGATAGACTGGCCAGCCAGCAAGCCCATTATCTCCCTGTCTCCACCTCCCCAGCCCAGCACTGAAGTTCTAGACCAGCTTGGGCTACATAGGGAAATCCTATTACACACACACACACACACACACACACACACACACACACACACTCACACACACTCACACACACTTTTTATATATCATAAATGTTTAAATATATATGCATATTTCCTTAGATATTTTTACAGTAGCCCATTATGAAGATAATAGTTTACAAACAAGTATTACCATTACATAAATGTCACATGTTGATTTTTACTTTGATGCACATAAGCTGTTTAGTTTGAAGTTTTGATGTCATATCTAGGAACTTGTTACAAGTATGGTGTCCTCATATGCCACCAGACCCCCACATGCCCAAAGAGTTTTATTGTTTATTATATATAAATAAAGATCAAATTATAAGTGGATATCCAGTTTCTCCAACACTATGTGGTGACTATCCTATGACTTTTTTGGCATCTTTGCTGAAAATAACTTGACCACATAATATGAGTTTATATCTGGATTTTCTGCTCTATTCTATCTACCTATATTTTTATCTTGTTACATCATTCTATTTTGCTTACCATAGCTTTGTAACATATCGAAGAAAAAAAATGGAGAAAGAACCTAGACACATGCAGCAGAAGATTTACTGTGGTTAAAATGGCTGTACTACCCCAAGTGTTGGATTCATTCTTTTTCAAAGTCCCAGAAGGTTTTGTTGTTGTTGTTGTTGTTGTTGTTTTGCAGAACTATGGAGCAGGGCAGAGGAGGATTACGGTACTATTATATCTTGAAGTTCATAGAGAATCACAAGGGATCCTAAATAGCCAAAAGCAGCCGTGGGGAAGAACAAAGATCTAGGCTTTAATCCCTTGCTCCTTCTTGAAGATCAGTTCACCACAAATTCTCTCCCATTCACATGATGTTCTCTTGGGGAGACTATTTAAACAAATGAATTGCGGAAGGCTAAAGCCGGTTTCAATTCTTCAAGTCCTCTACAGGTAATTTCTAGATGGAAGCTGCTATGGTTTAGATGCTCATGGCCTCCAGGTTCACACCCTGAAACACACTTTGCAATGACGCTATCAAGGGCATGGAGTTGGAGCCGTTAGTTGCAAAGGTGGGAAAGGAGGAATGAGGCCAGCATAGAAGGTTTCCTTGCCCCGAAGCCTTCTGCGCTATGTAAGTGTACAGCAAGTAAAATCCATACATCAGCATAGTGAGAGGGTACCATCTATGAACCAGGAAATGGGCCTTCAGCACACATCAAATCTACAGAAACCCCAATTTTGGAATTCCTAGACCTATGCTGTGTGTAAGCTGTCTGGCACATGGCATTTTGTCATAGCATCCCAAATGGGTTAAGGCAGGAATCCAGTTCACACCAACCCTCATAGATTCAAATGGTTTCTTCCCCAAACTTGATATAGATCCCATGAATTTCATTCAACCAGTATCATTTCATTCAATCACTATATCTGGTATGATGATGCTGTGCATTTTTAGAGAAGGTCCCATTATTTTTCTTCCAACTTCAAATGGCTTTTTATTAACTTATTTATATTACACCTCAATTGTTATCCCATCCCTTGTATCCTCCTGTTCCTCCCTTCCTCCCGCTTTCACCCTATTTCCCTCCCCTATGTCTGTGACTGAGGGGGACTTCCTCTCCCATCGAACCCCTACCCAGATCTAGCCAATGGACAGGACATTCTCCACAGTTGAGTGGAGAGCGAGGACTGACTTTCGCATGAACTCAAATGCCTATTTAAAAAACCATGACAGGTCCAGTTCCCATGTACGCTCTGAACTTAGGACATGATTTAGACCCTAGTTTTCTCATCTATCAGTTACATGTCTCTACACAACTCATTCAGTGAATCCAAGTATCAATGATATCATTTAAGGGTGGCTGTAGTATCAGTGTGGATATGTCATGACACAATTCAAAGTGCATCCTTGGTCTTTGTTCATGGTTCCTAGAATAGATGCTCTAAAGCATTTCCTGAATGACTAGAAGGTGAAAGGGACTTTTTGTTGCTGCTTTATTCATAATTTTCTTCTTTCAAACATACCTAGTTTTGCTAAGCACTTATGCATGGAACCCTGGAGAGCTTTGGAATGAGTAGAAGAGATGGAAGCTTCGTCAATGGTCCAGTAGGATGCGAACTGGGGACTGAGTTGATGAGCAATGGCCAATGATTTAGTCACTCACATCTATGTAATGCGGCCTCTATGGGAATACCCAGGACAGAATTCAGAGACCTAGGATGGCAAACTGGTGGGAAAGACCAACTGGAAAGGCACAGAAGCTTTGCTCACCCTCCTCTCTATGCCCTACTTTATGCGTCTTGTCCCTTTAACTTGTCCTTTTTGCTGTATTGTATTCTTTATAATAAGATAAGAAATGTGGATCAAGCATTTTCCTGAGTTCTATGAGAAGTTCTCACAGGATACTGAACCTATGTAAGAGGTTAGGGGAAGCCTTCCACTCCCAACTATAGACACGACCAATCAGAAATATAACGGTAAAATTTGAGACTAGCCTACAAAGTAAGGGCAGCTCAGGGTGCTTTGAGTTTGGAAGCTAACTTCTGGTAGATACTGTCAGAATTGAATTGTATTGTTAGGCATCCAGTTTGTGCCCACAGAGATGCAGCATTGGCTGGTGGTATGGGAAAGCCTTGTATATGTAATGACAGCAGGCTGTGAGTAGGAACAAATCTTCCTAGCAGTAGATATACCTATGCCAATGCTTTGATATGGAGATTAAATTAAATGACACAGTGCCTGACATAGCTTATCAAAGACTATGTGTCATCTCCTCCTAGTTATGAACATTTACATCTCTGGGACTTATGGGTGGTCCCTGCCGTCAGTCACATGCTTTCTATGCACAGCATCTGTGGCTTTTCAGAACTGGGCAGGGTGGATGAGACGGTTCTTAAAGAATAAGAAAGTGGGGGGGGGGGTGGAACAAAGGAAAGAAGGAGAAATGGGGGTCTAGAGAAGAAATGAAGAGGGACAGAAGAGCAAGATGGAGGAGTGATTTGAGATCTACCCATTGCCTGCTAGCTCCTGTGGTGAGCTCGTGTCCCCTTGGCCCAGGACAAATAAGGAAATATAGTCCCTGGATATATCCTGATGGAAGTAAAGGTGAGAAAGCTCTCCCCGTGACCTCCTGCTAACTGGCTTTCTACTCCTCCCTGATGACCCAGTCTGATTTAGGTTCTTAGAGGTTGAGACGGAACCCAGATCACTTCTATGAATGTGCAATGAGCCTGTAAGTGCACTTTGGGCAACAAATCAAAACCACTGTTAGCAGTTACTTCAACTCAGGAAGCTCCTCTCTCTGAAGGACCAACTGCCCTTTCATTAAAAAAAAACTTTTTTCTGTGTGAACAATACATGCACTGTGGAAGGACACACATTCCCACTAAGCAACATCAATTCTCAACACATTCGATATAATCTCTTGTGCTCCTATAATTAAAAATTAAATAAGAAGTGTTATGTCGAAGAAGCTCCAAAGCTGATTTTATGTACTCTCTTTTTCCTCTGAAAACATATTACTTACTAGGGTTTTTCCAGTATAATTATATTCCTGGGAAAACAGGCAGGCAAAATAATAAATCAACATATAATCTGTCTTTAAAGTTCTAGTTTATATTTTATGATCTTTACAAGTTGTTAAAAAAAACAAGTCTGAAATTTTCTACAGTGAACACATACTATTTTCTCTTTTGTTGATGCTTGTAAAAGGAAAATCATATACAATATTGGTTCAGTTGTACCTTTTAGACACAGAGAGAACCACAGGCTTTTACTCACTCTAAGGATTTCTGCTAGCATATTTCTTAACATAAATGCCTGACACAACGATGTTGCTTAATAGATTTTTCTGAATGGATAAACATTAATATTAACAATAAAAACTAAGAATATATTTGAGCTCTAGAAAAGTCAATGTTTTGCCTACCTGACTTTCCCTACCATACCTTCACTTTCACAAAGAGAGCAAGACCAATCTCAAGGGAAGCATAAGGCATTTTGCCATTTTCCTTAACTCACTTACAAGGGACATTCTCATTTGTTTATTTAGGAAGGTCACAGACCTCAGAGAAATTTACATCTGTCTTTGTAAGCTGTGAGGGGGAGATTCATATGTTCAGATACAGGGAAAATCTGATTACATGAATCTTAGTTGACAAGTCCAAACTGCTTACATTTTAAAACATAAGATTTTTTACATCAAGGGAGAAACCTCTCCTCTCCTCTGTAAAGTTACAGACACTGAACTAAACTGAATTGAGTCGTCCCAGGGATACAGTGTGATGGCTAGTCTTGGCTGTCAACTGGACCACATCTGGAATTAACTAAAACCCAAGTGGCTGGGTACACCTGTGAAGGAATATTGTCTTGATTAAGTAATCTGAAATGGGAAGATCCCCTTGTCATTTGGATCTTTTGAGGTGGAAGGATACACACCTTTAATCTGGGCCACATCGTTTGCCGCCAGCCTATACGAAAGTCATGGGAGAAGGGGCTGGTTCTTTCTGCTGCTTTTTCTCATTCTCACTGACCAGTCCATTCCGTCACTGGCATTAAAGACTACTTTCTGGGAATGTTGGCATATATTAAAGCCCAGCTAACACCCAGCCTTGTGAACTGCACAACTACTGGACTGTTGGAACTTACATTGGTAGACAGCCATTGTTGGACAAGCCAGACCACAGCCTGTAAGGCATCCATGTGTATGGCTTATACGCATTCACTCTATCAGTCTGTTTCTCTAGAGAAGCCTGAAAAATACATGGAGTCAGTAATTAATTGGTAGGCAGGACTTGTTCCCAAGCACCTAATTCGCATTCGCACACATGTTCCACCACACTGCACTGTGGTGTGGACTCCTTCAGTGCTTTGTGGGTAGGTAGTAAAAGTTAGTTAAGGCAGATGATGACAATAATGAAATTTCGCTGTGCTAGAAACAGAAAAAAAATGAGGTCAGTCCGCTGGCATCCAGCAGAGCTTTGTTAAGGCAGTACACCCATTCCCGTCTCTCTCTCTACATTAAAAAAAAAATTAGCCCATGTTCTTCATTTAAAATAAGCCCTAGGCAACTAAATATCATTCATTAAAAACAGTTAAGACAAGTGACAGCTCCTAGTAGTACATTTTGAGAACAGAACAAGCAGGATAAAGATAGCTTAGAAACCATGTACAAGCAGAATTCTTCCACAGCCATCCTGGTCCCCTGCTGGCCAATTTTTAAAAGTGGATTTTTTTTTTTTTTTTTTGGTACCACAAAAATAAATACTCTGGGGTTTTGACATCCAGAGAAAGGCTGGCATCTCTGTAGAGGTGCTGTGCCTTCAAGAGTCTAGGAGAGAAAAGTCCTAGCCTTGGCTGAGGTTCCTAACTCCAGGGATGGAACTTGAGTGGGTATTACAGCTCCATTTGAGTGGTACCTAAAGGTCCACTTGAGGCAGACACCTCCGTGTCCAAATGGAAGAGTGGGTTCCTGGCAGTAACTTGGTCTTGGATGTTTTCACGGTGTTACCACAACCAGGAGTTTCTCCTTTACAAACATAGAGACCTGGACTGGGGGAGTTCTACAGCTGTGTCTGTGAGAGCTAAGCTTTGACCCCACATAAGCTCTACATTCCACTTATTGGTATAGAGTTAACTAAATGTATTTAGACATGATGTCACAAGGCTTTCAGAGGTTCCCAGCAGCCCTGGTTAAAACAGCCCCAGATCGGAAACAATGATGAGTGGTGGTAGGATAGACTCATTAATGTACCATTGGAGGGATCATGAATAGGTATTCTCAGTCATGAATACATTCCTATGAAAACCGTCAGTCAAAGAGGCCAACCCCACCCACAAAGTTTACACTGAATACTAACTTGTAAACGAATCAAATTATCTACAGTGGTAAAATGAAGTCAATAGGTAGTGGATCCTCTGAGAAGTGGTCCCTAAAGGCAGTCTTAAGAAGTAACTGACACTCTTGTTAATATTAATAATAATAAGTTGTCTTATGCATGATATGTTCATATGGACATGCATGCCACAACATGTGTGTGGAGATTAAAGGACAACTTTGTGGAGTTGGTTAGATCTCTCTTTCTGCTTTTATATGCATTCTGGAATGGAACTCAGGTTGGCAGGTATTATACCAGTCCCAGTGATTTTGTTTCTCAAGTTGAGTTCTTTAGTAAAAGCCACCGAGCTCAAAGCTGACCGAGTGTGAGTTTATAAGAATGTATGCACATGACATTTTTAAAAATTGAAGTCCTAAAAATTGTTCCTATAGAAACACCACAGGGAGTGATATCAGTTAGTAGGAGAAGCAATCTGTCACCAAGGTGAAGACTGATAACCCCCACAGGCAGCCTTTCCTTTCCTGTCCTGATGTTCTCGCTTCCTTGATTATGAAACTGGTCACCAGCCCATAAATGAGAACACAATGTATTAAATGTCACATTTTTATGCAGGAACCAAGGCGCTCACTTCTTTGTGCCCGAAGGCAAGATCAGGTCTCAGTTTTTATATACTAAAAATGGACCTATTAGGATAATGAGTGGGTTCATGTCTGTCATTTTCAAATTGATTGCTGGCAATGTTCAGTACCTGAAACATATCCTGCTAATTACAAGGAACAATCAGGGACATTCGGGGACATTCAGGAACATACATCATTTGGGGCCATGGACTAATTGGTATGTGTCCTTTGTAAAGTCTGTTGAAAAAACATAGAAGTCTGTCCTCCAGGTTCAATAAAGAGAGAAAGGTAAGGGAATCAACTTTTAAAATTTCTTTTAGGAGTTAATACACAGTTAAACATTTATATAATCTTCATGATAGTTTTCCTCGGTTTGTGGAACAAGAGACAAAGTCAGGATAAGTTATACTAAGTAAGTTATACTGCTACTGAGTAAGGGAAAGATTGAAATCTGAGTGTGTGTATGTGGGGGGAGGGCAGGGGTGTCAATTTTGCCACACACTTTCCTACCAAGGTTGATGGTATTCTCCAAAACAAATTCTTTGCAAATTTACTTCTGTTCTATCCCAGTACAGATGAGTATTCCAAATGACACAGAAAATAAAACAGCATCTTTCTCAAACAAGGACATATGCTTTCAATAGCTGAGCCAGTGTACGCATAAAAGTATCTGATTTGTCATCAATAGGCTAGATTGTGTCCCCCAACTTAAGCCCAATGTTTTAAGGAATGCTCAAAGAAAGACCTTCAGAAGCAGGACATAATTGTCTACTTTCAACATGTCTGACTTCTCTTAGACCTAAGGGTGAACCATTCCTCTCTCCCCCCCCCCCCACCCCAACACACACATACATACACATTACCTAGTTTATTTTATTACTGGCATGTATATCTGTCCACTACATGTGTGTTGTGTCCACAGAGGCCAAAAGAGGGCATCAGATCCCCTGGGACTGGAGTTACAGATGGTTGTGAGCAGTCATGTGGATGCTGGGAACCAAAATCTGGTCCTCTGAAAGAGCAAGCAACATCCTAAACAGCTGAGCAATCTCTCTAGCTCCCACTCTTCACTGTTAACATTATATAACTGGTCAATATTTACCTGGGAGGAAAAAGATAATAAATGGGACCTTATGCAACCGAAAAACCTTCTGCAAGGCAAAGGATACTGTCAATAGAACAAAATGACAGCCTAGAGAATGGGGAAGAAATCTTCACTAATCCTACAAGAAACAGAGGACTAACATGCAAAATATTTAAAGAACTCAAGAAATTAAATATCAAAACCCAAATAATCTGATGAAAAAAATGGGGTACAAAGCTAAACAGAATTCTCAACAGAGTAATATCAAATGACCAAGAAGTACTTAAAGAAATTTTCAACATCTTTAGTCATCAGGGAAATGCAAATGGAACTGAGGTTCCATCTTACATCTATCCAAATGGCTAAGATCAAAAACTCAAGTGACAGCACATGATGGCATGGATGTGGAACAAGGTGAACACTCCTCCATTGTTGGTAAGAGTGCAAACTTGTACAACTATTTGGAAATCAACCTGGAGCTTTTTAAGAAAATTGGAAGTAGATAGACCTTAAGACCCAGCTATAGCACTCCTAGGCATATACCCAAAAGATGTTCCATCATATACCAAGAACATTTGTTCAACTATGTTCATAGTAGCTTTAAAAGTAGTATCCAGAATCTGCAAAAAGCCTAGATGTCCCTCAACTGAAGAATGGATGTATTTTTAAAATTTTACACACTGGAATACTACTCAGCTATTAAATGAGTATTTCGCAGGCAAATCAATGGAATTAGAAATGATCATCCTTTGTCGGGTAACTGAGACCCAGAAAGACACACATGGTATGTACTTACTTATAAGTGGATAGTAGCCATAAAGTACAAGATAACCATGCTGTAATTCACAGACCCAAAGAAGCCAAGGAGGGTCCAACGGAGAATCCTTGAATCTCACTCAGAATAAAATAGACATCTGAAGTAGATGGAGGGAGGGAACTGGGTGGGAGAAGGGTGAGGATCAGGTGGGGGAGAGTGGGATGGGAGTTGGGGGAAGAATCAAGACAAGAATGGAAATCTGCAGGGGAGAGGTATCCCTGGGACAGAGGAGACTTCCAGGAGCCTATGGTAGTGACTCTAGCTGAGACACCTAGCAGTGGGGGTTAAGGAACCTGAATTCTCCACCTCCTGTAGTCAGGTGGGACCTCCAGTGGAGGTAGAGAGACACCAACCCACCCAAAAAACCTTAGGCCTAAAATATGTCTTACCTAAAGAAGTGTAGGAATAAAGATGGAGCAGAGATTGAGGGAATAGCAAACCAATGACTGGCCCAACTTGAGACCCAGCCCATGGAGAGGGCCAACTCCTGACACTATAAATGATACCCTTCTATGTTTGCAGACAGGAGACTACCATAACTGTCTTCTGAGAGGCTTCATTCACCAGCTGGTGGAAACAGATGCAGAGACCCACAGCCAAACAATAGGCTGAGCTAGGGGAGTTCTGTTGAAGAGTGAGAGGAAGGATAGTAGGAGCCAGAGATTCAAGGACACCACAAAAACCTACAGAGTCAACCAACCTGGGCCCATGGGGGCTCACAAGGACTGAACAACCAACCTAAGAGCATGCATGGGCTAGACCTAGACCCTCAACACATATGTAGCCGATGTGCAGTTTGGTGAAAATGTGGGTCCCCTAACAATGGAAGTAGGGGCTGTGTCTGACACTGTTGCCTCCTCTGGATCCCTTTTCCCTAGTTGGACTGCCTTGTCAGGCCCCAGTGGGAGAGGATGGGCTAGGTTCTACTGTGACTTCAGGTGCCAGGATAGGTTGGTACCCTCTTAGAGGTCTCTCTTTCTCTGTGAAGAAGAGGAGAAGATGAGAGGAGGGAGCATGAGGGTGGGACTGAGAGGTAAGGAGGGGTAAGGAGCTTTCTCAGAAAATTGGAAATTTATAGACCTTAAGACCAAGCTATAGCACTCCTAGGCATATACTCAAAAGATGTCCCATCATATAACAAGAACATTTGCTCAACTATATTCATAGCAGCTTTAATAGCAGTAGCCAGAACCTGCAAAAAACCTAGATGTCCCTAGATATTCTATCACTCAGTTCCCTCATAATACAGAAAAATGAGAATATCTACCTGCCATAAAGCATGAGAAAATCCCACCCATGTCTTTAAAAAGCTTTACTGGTAACAAAGCACCATAAAATATCTATGGTCCCCCTGTGATCATAAGGGTGCTAAAGGAAGCTGGCTTTGGTCTGTACAGGCCTCACCTACAGCTCTCTACAGCTCCTAGCAGGGAAAGGTTGAGAAAACTCCTGACCCCTAATGGTACACAAAGGCAAATGGATAATGTAATGTTATACTTGGGGATTGACTGGACCTAAAATTAAGTAGAAAAAGAAAACTAATAGTGAATTGGCCAGGATAAGGAGACTTACAATCAGCCTTGACTTTGCACTCAAAGGGACAGGACAAACATCTGTCCTTTAGCATCTCTGTGGCAGTGTTTGAAGAGTGGAACACTGGGAGAATCGTTCAGAGCCACATCAGAGAGTGGCTGTAGTGACAGAGCAGGCAGAGATAGATTTCCTTTTTTTTTTTTTTTTTTTTGACCTAAAACTGGATTTAACAGAGAACAGAGAATAGGAGACAATGTGTTACCAAGATACCCCATGATTATGCAAATACAGAAAAACAATAGATAAATCAAACTTAATAGCTGGCATACAGTCTTGTGCCTCTCCACTCCAAGGCTTCCATCTGGTGTCAAGCAGGAGTGGATAATAAAGACTGCCTCTCAAGACCCCAAGTTAGGTCGTTTTACATATTTATCACACACTTCTCAAGCCAGACCCTGAAAAGCACATATTATCATTTTTAAAGAAAGAAGGGTCAAAGTGACATAGGAACTTGCGTAAGACAGCCAGAGACAAAGCCATCACTAAAATATAGGTCTGGCTGACACAAGAGCCCTTGATCATTAAACTGGGTCTTCTTGTCTCTCATCAGTTATGCACAGTGCATACTAGTTCTGAGCAGATCTTTGGGCCAATCCAGTAGGAAATCCAAACCATGATGTTGCTTTGAAATTGCATAGGATGTCCTGGGGTGTAGCGTCATTCACCAAGCATTTGAGGAGTGCCGATCATGCACCAGGGTTCTGATAGATATGGCTGATACAGTGTTCTTCCTGGCCTGTACCCACTGATGTTCAACAGACCTCAACCACAAACAGCCTGTTAGATATTGAAGCAACCACAGATGAAGTGTTTGCCCCGCCCCCCTTGAAAGTAATTTTTTGCAAACATAAGCTCCTCAGTAAACAATACTTCTCCCCTTCCTACCTTCCTTCCTCTCTATCCTTATTCCCTCTTCCCTCTCTCTTTCTCTTTTTTTGGAAGCAGGTCACATGTAGCCCAGGCTGTCCTCAAATTCACTATATAGGCCAGGATGACCTCTACCCCTCAGGTGCTGCGATTACAGATTTGTACGACCACAATGGATTTTATACTAGGCAAGAGATCAAGCCTAGGGCACCATGCTTACTAGACAAACACTCTAGCAACCGAGCTTTACTCCTGTCCTTGGAACATATTCTTTAGTCTAAATAATTGTGGCCAGTCTTTATTAATTTCCTGAAGTTTCTGGCTGAAAAGCTGCTACACATTCTTTTAATTACAGGCTCATAGAAGGGTTGACTCAAAAAAAAAAAAAAAAAGAAAAGAAAAGAAAAGAAAACACCAAACTAGTAAAATGACTGCAGAAAATTAACAGCCTTAATAATTTATTCATAATACTATTAGGCAGAGCCGTGCTTTATTGGGTGGTGCATGCTTATGTTGTGATGCAAAAGCCTATAAGGCAGAGCTCTAGTAATATATGATGGTGATTAATACTCTCCACATATGTTCACCGAACAATCAGCGTCTTCACATCCGTTAATGATTTCAGTAACTACCAAGCATGGTTTTCCCAATTTAACTATTTTCAGTTGAAGGACTACCATAGACATTCGATCCTAGCTACAGCAGTGGCACTTTAGGAAAAGGGAAAGATATGAATGGTAGTCTGAAAGGGGGTTCTTGTCTCGGCTTAGTCATTAAGTGCAGGTGACCTTGAGTTCTGCACTCTTCCTCCATACTATAGATGAAAAGATTGGGATGAGGCGGTACCTGGCTTTCCAGGCTTTATAAGTGTGCAGGCTGACTTTGCTGGGCATTATCTTTATCCCTCCTTGATCACTGCAACCTTTTATCAAGTATCATTTGGAATTAGGTTCCTCCTTGCACAAATGGCATTCTTCTATGACTACTTAGCCTAGCCCAAAGTTACACACAAAATGGAGACTCACTGGCTGGGAGGAAAGCAATGGTTCTCTTTCACTCTGCTTTGCTGTTTGCCCTTGAACAGTGAGTCACTTAGGAATGCAGGCCCATCATTTCCTCACTGATGGGGGATTATGTGACAACACTCAGCTACCACAAAAGACTGAGAGAGGATTAAATAATATGCTTGTACAGGGGTTTACCCAATACTTGGTGTAACACTGGATACTCAGTAATAATTACCTTTTGAGACTCACAGAACTCACCTGAAATGCCTTCCAGATTCAAGGGCAAATGGTTCCCTAAGAGGGCTTAGCTTCTTTTCATTCCCCAAGGAGCATTGTGCACAGACAGCATCTTGATGTGTCATTAAATGCACAGATTTCCCCTTTAACTGTGTCTTCCCTTTCCCCTCGGAGTACGGAAGAATCACTCTGCCCTAAATTCCCAGATCATTTTTCCCCACACGCCTTTCAAAACAGATGATTATTATGCTGAGAAGATAATGGGAAAATATCCAGCATGTATTTCAACACTGTTAAGATACGTACATACACCCAGCATAAGAAAGTCGGCCATCCCATTGTTAACTAAATTTTCACCCAAGCTGGATACAACAACACAGCTTTGTAGGGGTAAACCTCATATTTATGCAGGAAATAGACCTTGATTAGATGATAATAATAATTATTGCGAGCAGTGACTGAAAATGAGGCATATCCTAGCGTTGTTCTCAGCGACTCTCATTTACTAACTCCACTCGTGAAGACGCCCCTATGGCATTGTGTAAGTCATTTCACCGTATGAAGAATGTACAGCCAGGAACACCCAGGCCTGACCTGAGGCGCACAGTCTCACTTAGAGTCAGTGCTCTTTATCATTATCCTATTTTTCACAGAAGGTGTGATGATTTAAAGGCTACATGGAGAGAACTGGCCATACTGTAAGCACCCCATAGATAGGATTTTTGTATTATTTAGGTTAAAGAAGCTAGTTATTTGTTATTTTATGGGGGTGGGGGGGTCTGTGTGTGTGTGTGTGTGTGTGTGTGTGTGTGTGTGTGTGTGTGTGTAGTATGTGCATGTGGGTCTGTTCTGGTGCCTGCATTTGTGCCTGTGGGAGTGGAAGCCGGAGGAGGATGTTGAGTAACCTACTCTAATCATTCTCTACCTTATTCCCCGAGACAGGGCATCTCACAGAACCTGGAGCTAAGTGTAGCCACCAAAACCCAGTGACCCTCCTAAGCCCAGCCCCTGAGTGCTGGGGCGAGGTGCACCCACTAGATCTCTGTAAGTGGGTGCTGGGATCCTGACTCAGGTCCTCATGCTTGAACAGGAAGCATACTTATCCACTGCACCATTTCACCAGCATTCTGATGTTATGTGTTGTTTTTTCTCAATTAAGATGAAAATGTGTGGCCTACGTCCTCTTTCTCTCCTTCATTATCCAGTATTCTCAACTCCACTGGCCTCATTGCTGTCTCTGCCCATGAACCCCATGTTCAGTGCTGGTACCTACAGTCATCACCAAGGCAGTCTCTTTCCTATCCAGAGTTGTAACTTCTCCAGTCCCCGTCTTTTGGAGCTTTTCCATAGCTGACTGTCTGGCACAGCTTTAAGGAATGAGCAAGCCCTTCCTCCCTTCTGTAGACGTTCTCTGTGATTTGCAGGTGCTTGAGCCCTAGTCAAACAGTCACTCACTACACATTATTCCAGAGTTCTGCTATTGAACAAAAGGGACATGGATATGTTAATTTAACCCCCAAATGTGAAGCTCACTCCAAGATTATAGACTCCCCACTTCCCGCAACTCACTGATCCAATTGCCAAAACATCAGCAGCTTGTTTGGCTCAGGTAAGCATCAAGCTAAATGATGTTCAAACACATGACAGCATCTGTGAGGCAGATAGCAGGACTTACAGGACACTGTTCCCAGAAGATAATCGTGGTAATTGGCTGTCATCGTTCTTTCACGAGTCCAGGGAGAAGAACAGCGTGAAGTCATAACATAGGAGGCAGAAAATTTGAGGCTCAGAGAAGTGCACAGCACACCTGAATCCTAGGAACTAGTGGTGAAGCCAAGAAATAATTAAGTAGCAGATGGCCAGCCATGCTGCAGGAAGGGGGGGGCCCCTCCCACTGACTCACCTATCTAATTTGGGGCAGCTGGCAGTTTATCTAATGACCATTTTCAACTAGTTCAGTGCCTTGCTCTTCAAATGCAGCCCATGAACTGGCTGCACAGGCATCACTTGGGAGCATGTTACAAATAAAGAATGTTCCCAGGGCTACAGAGCCCAAATCAGCATCAATAATGGGTTGTTCCTGAGGTCTTTTTGCTGGAGAGGTTCTGAGAAATGCCCCATAGCTCAGGCTAAGACAAGCAGGCCATGCCTAGTGATGAAATGCACTCTTTTAAAGATTTAAACGAATGAGTGAGTACAAATTAAGTACAAAATCAAAATAAGGAAAATGGAAATTAAAGTTTAAATTCTGATCAGGATAAATGTGATAACAGCCAAAGAGAGACCAATGCAGAATCCCAAGGGCATTCTACTTGCTGCTCCAGATCCAACATCTACTTCTGCAGTTCTGCTCAGTGTGCAGGGAAGCAGGAATACGAATGCTGTGTGAATCCCTGGGTACCAGAATGACTCGAAACAGGGTTTTCGGGAGCTACAGAATAACAGACTGGGATTTCTTGTGGGTTGGACTCAGGCTGAATGTGTCCCCCAGTAACAGGCACAGCTCTCTCTGAGCAGCTCCCTCTGCCTAGTGAGTTCCAGTAACCCCTCCCTTCCTCTCCATCAGGCCTAAGGATGGCAGTAGCATCTTCTGCCTAACCCCTACACACTACACTATCTTTCCCTGTACCCTTTTAATAATCCCCCTATTACCTCCCCCCACTATATACAATAGAAGTAGATCACCTATTTGTAGGGACACTTATTGATGGGTTTAGACAAAGTTATTCACTGAAAGAATGGAAGGAAAGTGAAAAGTAATAGCATGCTGTTGGAGAGATTTGCAAGAAAAAGTCACACATACAAGGAAGAATTACAGTAAGTTTGACCAAGAGATTAATCTACCCACTGTAGGAAATAGGTTCTCAACCTGAAGTTGCCTGTTTACTGGTTTTGTGATCCTAAATTCCATCATTGGGGACAGTACTGCATTTCCATCCAGATTAGCCATCTATCCACATCTACCATCTCTTTTGTTTTGCTTGTAATATTGAGAAACAGATACAGGACTGTGCATGCTCAGTAAGTACCCTACCACGGTGTTCTATGTCAAGACTTAGGTCAAATTTTTAGACCTTACTGAGTCATTGACGTTGGTCTTGAATTCACTCTGCACTCCAGGCTAACCCTAAGCATGCCATCCTCCTGCCTCAGCCTCCTATATAAGGGCCATTATAGCCCATCCATCAGGTTCAGCACTGTATTTTTAATAGCAAAATTTTCGTTGATGCTCATTTGGCTTTAAGACATGAAACAGCTGTGGAAGAGAAGACATCTGCACTTGTCTTCCATACCCCACCATGAGAGCCATCTTTTCATGGTCAACAGTTTGTTCAGTTTTCTGTTCTTTTTGCATACCTCCTATTTCCAGAAACAGATCTGATCATTTTTCTCTCCCCAGAAGTTTATCTACACAGAAAAAAAATAAAGAAAAAGAAAAAAGAAGAAATGTCTTTTTGCAGATGGCCTGTGGCACATGCTCCTCCAGACCGTCCAATGCAATGAGTAGTCAGCATGACCAGACCAATGAAACGGGGTGCTATCCTGTAGTTGCCCGCCCACTATGACCACTCATTCACCAAGCCCAAGTCTTATATCAATGACCAACTCTCAAGGATTCTGCCTTACTCAGCATTGAGGGTCCTCAGAAAGTTTTGCCATCTTTGTAAAGCCTTCCTTGCAGCTAGAGAAGATTATAAAGGTCGCCCTCATCCAAAATCTTCTAAGTCACGACCCATGGGACTCCTTTAGCAGTGCACACATCTGCCACCCAAGGTAGAAAGACTCAAGTACAACAAATGAAGCTTCCGACTTGAGAGCAGGGGTCAAATGTCCTTCGCTTATTTTCTAAAATTCGTTTTCATCTCTTAGATCTCCCCTGTTTGTTCCTGTAGCTTCGTTCCACGCCTGTGACTACTCAGAGCATTCCTGTTGTTGAGAGTTTCCTTTTCTGGCTTTGGCATATTACATTCTGTGCAATAACTTAACATGTTCCCGGACTTTTCTTTTTTATCTAGGCAAAGTGCACATATCACAAAATTCACCACTAGCTTCTGCTATGCACAATTCAGTGGCATTCAGTACATTCACAAATTTGTACAAGCATCACCGTTGTCAACTAGAATAGTTCTCACCATCCCAAACTGGCCACTGTACCAATTAAACACACGATTCCCCTAACAACCAACATTCTTCTACGCATTTTTCTACCCAACTTACTTCATATAAATAGAATTTTATGATTTTTTTTTCCCTTTGGGGACTGGTTCGCTTCACATCTTCAATGATATCCACATATGAAGTGTGCCATACATATCTTCCTTTTTGAGGTTAAATACTATGCCATTGAATGTAATGCTCACATTTTAGTTCATCTGAAGAAGATGAGGACTTGGGAACTTCCATCCACCCTTGGTCATTGTAAATAACGGTTGTAGTAAGTTTACAGTACAGAAAGGAGAAGAATTTTCTTGGAAGTCAGAGAGAGAGAGAGAGAGAGAGAGAGAGAGAGAGAGAGAGAGAGAGA
>OU015747.1:111850483-111879375 GCA_907169655.1 Acomys percivali | reverse complement strand
AGAGAGAGAGAGAGAGAGAGAGAGAGAGAGAGAGAGAGAGAGAGAGAGAATGAATCAAAGGATAGGTCAGGCTTCAGTGTCTAAGAGTCTATTCTTGTGTAGATTGAATTTGAGTGGATCCAAAGGGTCTTTAAATAAATTTTTGGTTCCCAGAAGGTGTTTGGAACATTGCAGGAGGGCTTTAAGTAATTGAGAAAATGCCCATCAAAGAAAAGCTTCCCTTTATCTCTCTGCTCCTAGCCTGAAATATGAACAATGGCCACTACACATGACCCTGATGTGCCACCATCAGTCACACTCATCCCAAGTGAGCTGATGTAATCATCGTGACTTTGAGCCTCTAAAACTGCACTAAATACATTTCTTATCTTTATAAGTTTGTTGCTTCGGGTATTCTATTGTAGTACCATGATGCTAAATAACACACATATAAAACATAAATGTGTTCACAAGATCAGCAGCACATGTGAAATTCAGGCACAGCTTTAGCAGTTACAGGCATCTAGACAGTCATGGTAACAAAGGAATGAATAAGACTGTCTAGAAAAAGCAGGAAGGCTAAAAGGCAGCAGGGGTGGGGAGGGGGTTGTTTGAGCCCTAAAGAACTCCAATTTTGTGGCTAAATAGAGGGAAAATGAACCAAAAAAGGAAGATAGGACAGCATACAGAAAAATTGAAATTAAGTTCAACAGAGTGTGTAGTTATTCATTTTTACAAAACACCTGGAAGAGAAAAAAAGAATAGACATACACATTTATGTGTGTGTTTGTATATACACATATTCACGTATATATACATATATACATACATACGTACATACATACAAACATACATATATGTCTGTCTTGTACTTATATGGGGTGTGTGTGTGTGTGTGTGTGTGTGTGTGTGTGTGTGTGTATGTTCAGAGGGCAGGACTCATGAGTGTGATAAAACTAAGATTGAGGATAGAGAAAATGGAAACTCATCTAATTATTATTAGTATTGGTCTTTCAAACATAATACAGTGAATAAAACATTTCAGCTTAAAGTGAGTGAGAATTGGGAAACACTCTGCCCAAGGAATAAGTACATGGATGTAAATACTTACTGGGAAGTAAGTTAAATGGTAATGAATGGGGACAAACTGTTAGATGTTTGAGATGTACCTGATAAAACATTCAAAATGGTTTTAAAAGAGATAAATCATATTTACACACACACACACACACACACACACACACACACACACACACCTCTAAAGGGGCAAACAACAGACTACATCAACTGCATGGAAGCCCCAGGATGGAATGTTTAAAATCCAGCCCTTGGCAATGTAATATCTATAAAAGTAGGTGTTGTGCAAGAAACACAAAAGTGAGATAAGAAGTCAAGATGCACTCTCTGACTAGAAATTGCTAAATAAAATAAAATAAAATAGAATGCTGATGGGGATCAAGAGACCACAGAGTAGCCTCCTCTCACCTTTCTCTCAGTTTTTCTATCTGTGGAACTAGGTGTGTGCATGCCTCAGGAGGAAGAAGGCAGGTGGGGAGGAGCTCTCTTGGATCTCTGCTCTCATAATAGAGTGTGATTGTCTCTGCCGAGTTACTGCATTAGAAGGAACGCTCATCTTTCTTTTTGTGATATGCCAGAATAGGGAGCCCAGCTAAGTTTCTCAAGCTCGTTGCCTTTGCCCCCCCCCCCCACGAAGCTGGAGGCCTTTCTCCTCTTGTACTTCTAAATACTTGCTGCTTGTTCTTTCACCCACTTAATGTTTGCTTTCCCATTTAAATTCTCCCCTAACTTATTTTTCTACTAAGAAAACTCATTAGTATTTGATCCTTTCTCACTAAAGTATGTTCTTTGAGAACCAAGAGATAATGGATAAATATGAACTAGCTATACATTACATATAAAAAAATTATTAAGGGGAATTCGACTAGGTCAGAATTTTATTACCTTTGGCCAAAGGCCATAAGACTTAGAGAGAGCAGACAGTCTACACAGGTTTCTTTAATAGAAGTTATAGAGAGATAAAGCAAGTATAAGTTAGAATGACTTCCTAAGTGCAAAAGTAGGTAACATTTCAGTTACTACATTAAAATGCATCTTAAGTCCTATGTATCATTAAATTATTTGGCTAGAATATCTGATATAACATTAGCCCTAATTATAAAACCAGTGAGCAAAAGACAATCAAATGTTATGCGTGTGTGCCAACCATGCAAATCCAATGATACTCTAAAATAAATATTGATCTAATTATTCCAAGAAATGCTTGAAGTTCCTTCTAGATGCCAAAGAGAAGCAAATGAGTATGCATGGAGTACCTAGTGCATGCAGAGAACGTCATAGCTTTTCATTTCCTCTTCTCAGTGACCCACAGAACAGATTTATCAGCTCCATTTTCCAAATAAGACAATCAAGGCTCAGAGAGCATGCATAACCCCCCAGTCACACGTTAGTAAGTAGAAGAGCCACAATCAGGATCCAGGATCCTTCAAACTCACATTCCATGAAGCTGGCCATGTTCTGCTTTAGATGAAAAAAAAAAATGGAAAAGGCCCGATTCCAGGATACCTTTAATATAAGCTCAGTAGACCAAGAAATAAGCCAGTGTCTTGCCTTTACTTATAAAGTAGACATGATTTTTAAAAAGATTGCTCTGAAAGCCTGGTTGAGTTTAAGAGAGGTGAGATCGATTGAGCAAAGTGCAATTCTGTGTAGCCCTCCTATAATGCTTGAAAACACTGGTTTCTATAAAAGCCAGCTCTTTGGGACAGGGGTGGGGTATTTTATTCAAGGGTCCTCGAACAGGAAAACTTGTTGGTAGAGAAACTAAACTTTATTAAGCTTCTCTTCTTGCACAGAACTTGATGTCTATTATCTAATGGAATTTTCATGTCAGCCCCAATGTTGTGATATCAAAATAGAGAAAGTGAGTCTTGGGATAGTGGGCATTTTGATTGACATTACTAGGTGATTCAGCTGAAGTTCAAATCTATATTGGTCTTGGAGTCTAGGCACATGCCTTAGTTACCTTTGCATAACTGTAGCAAAATGGCTTGGAAGGAACAACTATTTATTTAGACTCAGAGTTTTCGAGCTGTCCATCCACCGCGGCAGAAAGAACAGGGAAGGGCATTTCATTACGTGGTGGCCAGAAAAGGAGATCTGGAAAGAGACCAGGGCATGACAGGGACAGCAAGGACACGCCCCTAGCAATCTACTTCCTCCTTCTAGGTCTCGTCCTCTGCATTTGTTATCTCTCCATAAAGCCACCATGCTATGACTATATAAAGGGTCAGAGTTGTCAGGACCTAGTGACCTCTGGACACACCCTCACAGTCACACCCAAAGGTGTGTTCCATTAGTCTCCCAGGCATTTGCTTTGATTTTCCTTTTGAGATATGGTCTCAGGCAATCCCGCTTGGCCTTGAACTCAGTATATAGCTCTGGATGGTCTTGAGCCTCTAGGTCTTTCTCTCAACCTCCTAAGTGCTGGGATTATAGGCAAGTGCCACCTTGTCTAGCTGGAAGTCTTAGGGGGTCAAAACCTGGGCTTTGTGCGTGGGAGGTGAGTATTCTACTCACTGTGGTACACCTCCAGTCCCCCTAGGCATGTCTCAGTGTAGTCAAATTGAAAGTCAAGCTTAGCAATCATGGTATGTTTACCACATGTGTATAAGTTCAAGCCCTCATCTCAATTTTGAAACCTTTGGACAACTGCTGGACATGGAAGGGGTTGCACAACAGCCGCTTTCTGTAAGGTAGAAATCGGAATTGTCCTATGACCATAGAGGATGCCAATGTTCTGAGGGACAATGATCATACCTTTCAGGCAGAGGCCAGCTGCTCTCAATAGGAAGAGTAGCTGGCCTTTTAGAGGGGTTTGAGGCAAAGGTGCTGGGGAATCCTTTGTAAGGTTCCAATACTCTAGCTGACCTTTGACCCACTCCTGTCCCATCCTCCCATGCACAGATCTCCTCCACTCTTGCCCCAAATTATCAGACAACCTCCTTCTCTGGATGACAAGAAACCACCCTCCATGTCTGCAAATTCATCTTTGGGGAATGCTATGCTATTTTAGTGGAAAACAGCTTCAAAGAAAATTGCTCTGGTTGCCACTGGGGGGTCACTTAGGTGTTCACAGTGTCTGCATGCTCTGCAGTAATTGCTTTATTTCAGCAGGAAAAAAAAAAGATACTTGTTACCATGTTCTTGTAGCTGATAGTGGCTTTTGTGGAAAGAATCTATCTCATCAATGAATGAGGGGGTATGTGGACAGCACACACACACACACACACCAGCTGTTTTCAGGATGACTCTCTCCTATCTACCGTGTCTCCTCCAAGCACCTGGCTGAGACCAGGGTATTAATCAGAGAGGAGGTGTCCACGAGGTCACTGCACTCTAGTCCATATTGAGTAGAGCGGGTGTTACCTGGGCAGCAAGCAGATAGAGACATGTTCAAAGGCAGATGCAGGTAATGAGGTCTGATGGGGGAAACAATTTTAAATAAAGCTTCCTGTTCCCAATCAATATTGCCACAATGAGTGGATTTTGCTGCCTCCAAAATAGGCTTCTCTGTTTGTTCCTCCTTCTCACATCCCTAAAGCCCTCAAGTTTAAGAGTTTAGTCTAGGAAGGGAGGTAGGAGAGGGAAGCACGCAGCGCAGATAGCCCCCAACTCTAATAAGATGCCTGTGCTACCTTTTATCTGTACATTTCACGTAGCTTAGACAGTCCCAGGGCAGCCAACAATCCTTTTCTTTCTTCCCTTCTTTGAGTCAGTCTGTTATAATGCCCAGCGCTCTTCTCATTATTTTTTTTCCACATCATCTCCTGCTCCTCCCTCTGCAATGACCTCTCTCCCCTGTGACTGGTTCTGAGGATTCTCTTTCATTTTGCCTGCAAGACTGTCTTTGTAGCGCTAACTTTAACTAGCCGACCAATTCTTTCCCAATCCTGAAAAAGGCACCCCGTGAAAAGACACGTTAGCATGTGCTGAGCGGACGTGAGTAAGGTCAGCAGCTCTGCTGACTCTCCAGCCCTCTCTGCAGGAGCTCGGCATCTTGCTTGAAAACTGCCTCCTCCGCAGCTCGAGGAGTTCAGGCTTGAAGCGGTATGAGGGCGGCCAATTCACTATGGGAGCCAGCAACTCATAACCACTGTGCTTCCTCCAATCCAGAACACCGAGACTTCAGGTGGTTTCCAGCTTCCACCTTGTTCCTCAAAACCAAGAATATCACATCTAGTAAGAAATTCAAGTGTATGTAATCAATGTCTTCCAGCAAACTGGGATCAAGGCCAGCTGCATGGTACTTGCTGCTGTCCACATCCGGGAGCTGTTTGCTTTACACAGGCAGCAAAATGATAAAAGCTATGAAGAAGATGCCATCCAATACTGTCACCCCATTGTTATTTCCCTAGCTTTCATTTGCTGCCACATTTGTTTTGGTCTTCGCCTTTTCAGTCTCCTCTTTCTAGGACAATGGTTGGTTTAATCCCTCTGGTCTCCCTGCAAGATGTCTATGTACCTGCTCCCCTGGTTCTAGAACTTGAGTTGTGTGCAGCTGAGTGGTCCTCAGGCCTCTCTATCTTTCAGTGTGGGCCACAAGATTCATTGATAGGGAGAACAGGCCCTGGATGAACAGATTGTATAGACAAGCCGTATCTAACCCAATAAACAGTTAGTGGGGAAGGACTCTCAAACTAAGACAGAGTTCAACTGCTTGATATAAAAATGTAAGTCTATAAGTACAGACCAGAAAAACATGACTCACAGGAAGATGCACAAAATATGTAAGTGGGGGGGGCAATCAAGTTTACAAAGAAAATCGTAGTAATAGCGAGTTTATCTATAATAGTAACATGTACCTAGCAGGATGTGAATAGACTTAAGAGATATTGACATTGTGTAGTCATAAAATATGTTTAATGAAGTACTCATGACTTTCTAAAACAAGAGATACATTTCCATATAGCAGAATGTGAGCCTCGCTAACTAGAGGAAGCAAAATTGCTCGAAGAAATTATCGTGGCACTTAGATTATCACACATGGGAAACAATTTTAAAGATCAGTGTGATGAAATGATAGCTGTGAGGAGTGAAAACACCTCTATCCGTGAGAGCTCCACACCGTCAAGGCAAACATGACATGTGACAGCACAGAGGACGTAGTGTGTGCTGACACGCGCATGCTGTGAGTCAAGCTGCCTGGGTCCTCTTCACTCTGCAATTACCAGTTGGCTGGACATGAGTAAACTACTTAACTTTTTGAGCCTTCATTTTCTTATCTATCAAAGAAGGATAATAATAATAGCTATCATAGGGCTAATGAATTGATTAAAAAGGAATAATGAATACAAAGAACATAGTTACCAAAGTGCCTAATACATAATAATTTCTTAATTGATAGATGGTTTAATATGCTTTATTTTTACTATCAAAATCAAATGAGTAATTGCTCTTACACAACCTAAACTGATCATGAGGCATGTGTTTGTGTGTGTGTGTATGTGTGTGTTAAACTTTTGTTGTAAAAGTATAGTGAATTCATACATATTTATCAGAAGTAACTGAATATTATATATATATTTTTAACTCAGTTTTCTTTCTCTGTCTTGAAATATGATAGTTCAGTATCACAACTGAGATATAGACACTACTAAATCCACTGATTTTATTAACAACCCCCAATTGTGTGTGTGTGTGTGTGTGTGTGTGTGTACATGCACACGCATGCATGCATGCACACACAACCACCACCCTGGTCAAGACACACAACACTTTTTTTTTAAACCACAATGATAGGATTTTAAATGGATTTTAAAATCAAGATGTGGGGGGGCAGCAGTCAAAATAACAGGTTTACCTTTCTTTTAATTCGTGTGCCTTTTACTGATGATACAAAGAAATTTTCTAGAGCTCTCTTTCCTTCCTCCTTTGACTGTCTCAAAAGCACACAGAGCATCAGGAGAAGCAATGTCAGCCGTGTAGGGGAAGCAAGGAGTGAGGAGTCAGGAGCAGAGGATGTGAGAGTAGAAAGAAGGGAACGAAGAGAAAGGAAATAAGAGGGAGGAGAAAGGGGGAACCTCTCCAGTGCCTAAAGGATAAGGGGCTCAGAATCACCCACGCAGGCCAGGGAGGAACCTGGCAGAGAAGATGCTTCCATCCCACCCAACTTTTCCACAGGAAATTCTGAAATTTGACTGCAAACACAGAACCTCCCGCCTGCCCCACCACAGGGGTTAGACAACTAGGGCCCCAAACTCTACTTACTAGAAAAGACAGTAGAGACTAGATGGGCGATTCTACTGTTGCAATATTTAAGTCCAGGTTTTACTTAAATACATTTTATGTTGATGAAGATAATACGAATTAATTAGATACACTTGGCGAGTATGTAAAAATACAAAGAAGAAATAGCAATGTTTTATAATCTTACCACCACAGAGAACTACTCTCAGAGTTCCTGGGGCACAGTATCTTGTCTCTCCTTCTATGCGGGTATCTCCACTGTGGCCTTTAATCTACAAAACTTGTGCTCTACTACACAGAGAGTGTAGATTGGATTCCTCCTTAATGTTTTGCTAGATCTGCCTCATTTTTTTTAATATGCTAAGCTGTGTATATGATAAAATTTCATGCATACCTCCCTCCCTCCTCTGGAGAACTAGTCACAGGTTTCTGGTCACTTGCTAATGGGCCTCAGCATCTAGGCTACCAAACATTTCCATAAAACATAAATTATAGAACAATGGAGTTCCCTTTCTCTCTGATATGACTTCACCTTGCTTGGGGCTGCACAGCTAAGCCTAGGATGAACTGTGAGACAGGTGTAGTTACAGGTTCTTGCTACCTCTGTAACCCTATAACATTACAGCCCAGGCCAAATGAGACAGCAAGAACAGTCATTGTTAGCAAGGCTAAATATCGTCTTGATGGACTGTTGCATTAAAAATGTACCCGATGTATTATTTCATGCAGATAAAAGCAAGTGTCTCAGCTAGGACCCCTTTTCTCAGAATCATATATATTTTTCTATATTACAGGAAAACTGAGTATAACATTAATCTTTATGTAGCCATATTATCTCACAAACATACCTTTTCCCCATGAAATGTAAAATATTTTATATCTTTCATTAACTGTCATCACTCTCGAGTTAGTTCTCCCTCTAGCACTTGTAACTTCTGGTGTTGTCTGTCTCTCCCATTCCACTGAGGTCCTAACTTAACCCTGATGGTCGTATAGTGGTTATTATGGCTGTGATGAAACACCATGGCCAAAGCAAGTTGGGGAGGAAGGGGTTATTTGGCTTACACTTTCACATCATCGTCCATCAATGAAGGAAGTCAGGACTGGAACTCATACAGGGCAGGAACCTGAAGGCAGGAGCTGATGCAGAGGTCATAGAGGGGTGCTTCTTACTGGCTTACTCAGCCTGTTTCCTTATAAAACTAAGGACCACCAACCCAGGAATTGCCCCACCCACAATGGGATGGGCCCTCACCAATCAATCACTAATTTAAAAATATCTTATAGCCAGATCGTGTGGTTGTATTTTCTCAATTGAGATTCTCTCCTTTCAGATAACTCTAGCTTGTGTCAAATTGACCCTAACCAGCCCGACAAATTTTGGGTTCAAGGTTTTATGTATGGGTTGGTGTCGGAGTATGCATGGTTGGACCTAGACCCCCTATGTATGTGTAGCAGATGTGTAGTTTGTCTGACACAGTTGCCTGTCTTTGACTTTCTTTCCCTTAGCTGGGATGCCTTGTCTGGCCTCAGTGGGAGAAGATGTCCTTAGTTCTGCTGTGAGTAGAGATGCCATGGTAAATTGGTGCTCCTTGGGGCCTCCCTTTCTCTGAGAAGAAGAGAGAAGGGAATTGGGGGGAGGGGGAGAGGGCATGAAGGTGGGACTTGGAGGAGAGGAGGGAGGGGGCTGGGATCAGGCTGTAAAGTAATTAAATTAATTAATTAATTAAAAAAACCCCTAGCCAGCCTACCTATTGCTTCACAAGCTTCTGCATTTTTCCATTAAATGCCTGCCTTACTCAGCTTCTCTCTTCTGACCTTGTGATCTTGCCCCTTGGTCCCCAAGGACACTCAGCCCCCTCCACTCCCTCATCTCGGTGACCACCTCCACTCTACTAACTCCCACATCTTAAACTGAGGCTTCTGTCTCAATGAAGCTCATGAAGGAGACTGCATCCCTTTCCCCTTTAGGTAAGCATCCAAGTGAATGTCTCCAACTGGCCTTTCTCAGAGCTCTCCATATTCCCTCTACTGCCTCCACCTAGGGGCAGCTCCTCTGTGGCACTGTCTGTGTTGGGTCAGTGGCAGCCAGTGACTTGGTCACTTTCATGAGCAAAAGGTAGTTGGACACTCAGACACATATACACTCAGGGTCCACGGCGCTCAGCACACATCTCAGCTCTCCTGTCTGCATAGCTTCCTTTGCCTTCAGTCTTCAGTCACCCTGCCTTCAGCTTCAGGCAATCTCTTGAACTACTCCGATAGCTTTCTACCTTGATAACCTCCCTGATTCCTTACTCTCACATCATCACCAGAAATCAATTCCAAAGCCCCACTGGAATCCCATTCGGCAGTCATCTATTCAAACCTACTGTGTGCTGGTCCTCGGGATAAGCTCTTGCAATCCAGGAGTGAATGACGTAGGTAGAAGCCCTCAGCTAGTGAAAATTATACTCTAATGGGAACAGACAGACAATAAATAATAACCATAACCACAGCAACTCCTTCCTCAAACATCTTTGAACATCTCCCACTTCCACATAAAGTCCAAAGTGCTTAGCATGGCATTAAGAGTCTCACCCAAAAAATGCTTGCTGTAGCCCTGACTGGACCTTCTCCATTCCCCAGGCTCTGAGCTAGCCCTAACCTTCCAGCATTTGTCCCAGCAGTTTCCTTAGTCCGCTTTTTTTATTATCTCTATTCCTACTGAAATGCTCATCATTCTTGAAATTCTATGGAAATACGACTTCTGCAGTTTTTCTTTCCTGAAAGACCTAGACACCCACCAAAATGAATGACTTCTCTACATTCATACAACAGTTTTATTTAACCTGACAACCACTCTGCATTGTAGCATACTTATCTAAGCATCTCTGCCCTTTCTTCTATATACAGTAATTTGTATGATCTTGAAAACAGGATTTGTTTTTTATGCTTACGTCTACCACAATTCAATATAGGATGAATGAATGAATGAATGAATGACTAAATATCTCTATCACTACCATATTAGTAGCAATGTTGTTTGTGATATCTATAGTCTGAGTGTTCAGTGGATCTAAGTGCTGGAAATAGTCTGCATAAAAGTGCTCAATTGGTTTCAACAATTTACTTCTTTAAGGATGATGGGTGTCATTTTTCAATTATCACCAATTAATATGCATGGAAAGTTTATGGATGACTGGCACTGATCCTAGGGGCACTGTGGAACATTTCAGAGGGGGGGCCTTGCTCTCCAGTGCTCTGAATGAAGTAATTTATCTTTATATTCCTAGTGTCAGGATGCAAATCAGTGCATCCTTGGCATGGTGGAAGCGGGAGTTCAGGGAAGGTGTGCCCACTTTTAAAAAGTCATTTCATGGAAAGGCAAATGAATGAGGTGAAATTTGGGTGGGAGGAAGTATTCCAATCCCCAAACAGAAGTCTTAAAAACAAACAAACAACAAAAAAACCAGACTGGTCTTTACAAACCAGTCCTGGCCACTCCCTGGCTCCCCTGACACTATGTTAAAATTACATTTCCACACCATGTTAGAAATGAATTTGGCCCCAAAACAGGTGTAGTGGTCAAGGCCCACTAAGGCATGGCAAGTGCAATCACTCCACAAACCTAAAATCAACTGAACATAGCACCACTGAAGGGAGAGCCTTCAAGAGCTGGGGATAAAGGCTGCAGAGAGAGCCAAGGGTGCTGAGTAGAGAAAAACCACAAACAAATCAGGAACAAAATGCATAAGTGGATATTTCTTCTGCTTGGTCGATGTTATCCCCACAGGAATTCCTATGGTAGTCTCCACCTGGAGAACTCCTACTCACTCCTCTTTGCTAGTGCTTGAATGCCATCTTTCCTCGATGGCTTCTTAATATCCTAAGAAAGTCAGCTAGCTGCACCCTCCCTATATTCATGAAGCACGGCACACATCCACTGTGGCCAGATGTTACAGTTCCTTGTTCCTTTGCCTGTGGTTATCTCATCAAAGCCCACTGCACACACACTTTCATGAGTGCCAAGGACTCTGTCATGTGCACTCACCAATTCCCAGAAACTACACATCCCTGATGCCTGGAAGATGTTTAATAAATGCACAGAATCTATGTGTAATGTCAAGGGAGAAAAACAGCATTTGCTAGTGGATTCACAGATTACTCCCTTAATTCTATGTCTATTTTTTTTAAATGTTAATAATCCAGGAAACTGAACTTCTCCTGTAATGTTTTCTGGTTCAGCAGCACTAACTCCAGAGTGGGCTGTCACAGCCTTGTAGGCTGCAAGTAGGTTGCCATGGTAACAAGGTTCTGGATGGAGGCTCTGGCTAAAGAGCTCTTCTCAACTCAAAGGAAGCTGCAGAAATTCGAAAGATATTTTGGTTCCTCCCCCTTCTTTCTTTTTTTCTCCCAAACTACTCTTCCTTTCCAGCAACTTAAAAGTTGAAATGAGCTAAGTTTCGGAAGCCAGCTCTTCTTGGAACTCCATATCACACCTGGAATGGGTTTGCCAACACAGAACAGTGTAGGTTTGGTTCTGGATGGTGTTTAATGTCTGTGTTTCCTTCCTCTCCCTTTCTCTTCTTGCCTTTTCTGTTGATTTGTTTTAGCTGGTGACATTACTCCTTTCCTATTTGCCTCATTCTGAGCATCACATGAAACCATCCCAAGTATGTCTGCTGACATACGTGGTTACTTACTTTTCTTGGTGCTGCCACAAAATGCTCCCACAAAAGCAACTTCCAGAAGGACAGGCTTATTTTGGCTCACAGTTTGAGAGCACACAGTCCATCATGGCAGGGATAGCATGGCAATAGGAATATGAGGCAGCTGAACTGTGCCTACATTCATAAAGCAGGGAGAGATGAATACTGGGGTTCAGCTTACTTCCTCTTTTTAATTTTGGCCAGGACTACAGTCCATCCAATGGTGCTACCAACCATATTGTAGGGTGAGTCCTCCCACCTTACTCAACTCAATGTAGAGACTCCCTTACAGGCATGCCTAGTACTTTGTCTCCTAGCTGATTCTTAGTCCTTTAAAGTTGACAACCTATATGGATCACCTTAGTGTCCTCCCTGTCGGTCACTGTATATAGGCAAAGGCATCCACTTATTCCTACAAAAGCAGGGTGTGGAGCAAGATAGGTTTTGGAAGAAGACTGCAAACACCCCGTAAACCCTCACATGAAAGACAAATGACATGTTAGACAATCTCCCAGAGGATCTGTTTCTGAACCAGTTAGAGAATTCAGGCAACAACTCCTTCCTCATGCTAAGCAATGGTATTTTGCTGGGGGTTATTTCCTCCACTCTGAACAAAAAGTAAGAGTATCATAGCACAGGGCCGGGAAACGGAGTAGCTACAGAGCTCCTGTGTATAGTCTCACAGTAGACAGGCCCTAAAAACATGCTTGCTGAGTGACTGATGTTTCATTCAAACACAAATTGTCTCCAATCTACAGAAGCCCAACTTGTAATTTTTTTTTCATTTTATAATAGTGTGAAGACAATAAGTATTCAAGGGAAATGATACTTCAGATTTTGAATTCTCATCTTTCCCTAGGCTAGTGATACAATGCACAGCCCCTTTCCATATGTGGAGGGAGACGCTACTGTTTTCTCTCACAATCTAAGGGCTGAGTGGCAGCTGTGGCTCTCTGCTAGAACAGCATCACGAGAGAGTATTGTACCATCTATCACTAGCCTATACTGTTCTGATAGATGTATTAAATGCATTTTCAAATTATGATACTTCCAACTTAGAATGGGTTCATCAGGACCTAAGTCCTTACTACTTCAAGGAGCACCTGAATTAAAATGCCAAGCTGCGACCATACTCCCCTGAAAGCATCCCCACCCCCACTTCCCTGAGTCACTGGTAAGGCTTTATATAAAAACACTATAAAAATTTTAATATGAGAAGCTTGATGGAGAAGCCCCACTGGTTTTGGGGACCCCTGCCTACCATATCACCACTAAAGGCTTTCTCCTGAGCTCAGGCATCCCGAGAGGGTTCTCTTGATCTCAATTCACACAAAGCTAAACTTCCAGGGCAAATCCTGACAGAAACTCACTTCCACAATCAAACTGAAAAGCCCTTCCTGAGGCTAGTTCCCCAGAGTTATTTCATTCTCCCGGCCTCTGCGTTTCTTTTTCCTTCTCTTAAATAAGCTTATTCTTTTGATGCAATATTCATGACTCCCAGACACAAGGAGGGCCCTCCATTGCAGAAAGACAGCACTTTCTTCTATAATGAGTTTTCACTCTTCCTATCTCTCTCACACAGCCTCTGTCTCAGTCTTCCTGACTAAGCTGATATTCGCCTCAGCTTTCCTATGGGCTGATGGAATTCTACAGGAAAAATGTACAGGAGGTACGCCCAGTCATGAGAAAGGGTGTGCCCACCTGATGACAACATGCAGACTACACCTTGTGGAGACATTCCTCTGCCACATGGTCCTTCCTGCCCATTGGAATCTTCAGCAAAGTTTTTCCTCCCCCTTTGGAACTGAGCTGGCCCAGCTGACACACCACCGTTTCCTTTGATCGGCCCCAAGCCTGTAGCTTCATCTGTGTACTGACAAGGCTTAGAAATGGACACTTTTCCACAGTGCAGAACATTTTCAGCTCATGCAAATCAGGATATGAATTCAACGCTCCATCAGTCAGGTTTGGTTTTGTTTAATCTGCTGCTGCTTCGACTGCTGGTTTCTTGTTATAAACATCATGCAAAGCACATGTGCACTCCATGATGACAATTAAAGGCTGCACATTTTAAAAACCTCAGAGGCAGTGTCACCAAACACCAGCATCCTATAAAGGCTGACAGGGAGCTCTGGCTGCTTCATAGGAAGAGTGCAGAATAAACGAGTGAGAAAGCTCGCTCCTCTTATCAGCTCTATGACCTTGAACAAGTGACACAGAAAGAATCCATTTTCTGTTTGCTCAGAAAGAAAATGGATGGATGGGCCCAGAGCAACTTTAATGCACACACACACACACACACACACACACACACACACACACACACAAACACACAAACACACACACACAAACAAAAACAACATAAACTTCATTTCATGGCCAAGAAGTGACCCTTAAAACTAGACTCCTACAACTGAGCTTATTCAAACAAACAAACAAAAGAGTAGTTTAGTGGTATACAGTTCTGTCATCCCAGTGCTCAGAAGTATGATGCAAGATGATTGTGAGCTCAAGGCGAGCCTTAGCTGCATAATGGGATTCTATATTAAAAGAAAAAATCAAAACATACCTTATAGCAAAAAAGCTGTCTGTTGATGACTACACTGGTAGGGAGTTACAATCATAGAACCTGAGGTTTCTCTGCTAAAAAGGAGGCCAGAGATAATACCATGTGTCCCCTTTGTATCTTACGAGGCATAGTGTAAACCCCAGAGACTGAGGCATCCTAGTACACTCAAGGGGTCCCCCCCGAAAGTCACATTCCAACCACCTCTCTCTCCTCTCTCGACACTTCTGGGAGCTTCCACACTGAGTTTCACAACCTGATGAAGACAGACCTTCATGGTGTGTATTCCTAGTGCTCCACTCAAGCATCTTAGCATTGTAGTGCCACCGGATAGAGGTTTAGCCAGGGACACAGGTTCCTAGGACCAAGAGCCTAAGCCAGGGGAGCAACAATGGCAGCTGAGCTGGTGGCACTGTGCCATTTAGGGGCCGCAGTAGGTAGGGTGAAAGAAAATGCAATGAAAAGAGAAGCCTTCTTGACCCACTTAGTGTAAGCCTGGCAGCTTCATCTCTTGGCTCAGGCAGAATGCATAAAAGCTGAAAGGAGAAAAGTGTCATGGTCACCTGGAGCACTTTGGGGTTACGGGGTTAAAAGAGAGATCGATGGGAACCCTAGTCTTAGCTGCCAAACCCCATTTTCCTCTTGCCAAAGTGGTTTAAAAATGAGATGCAACAAGATAAGAGTGAGGTTAAACCCTATGCTACTGAGGGACTGAGCGAGAAAACCCAGTAAGTTAACACCGACGGCCAGAGATAGTAACAGGCGAGAGATGTGGATCAGAAATGGCACGAGCCACATCTCTCCTGTACTTCAAGAGGCTGAACATGATAGCCCCTGCAACAAAGCCCAGAGAGTGGAACTGTCTTTGCTACTTGTCAACCTGATTAGCTCCACTACCTGGGGACACAAGAGCTAAGCAGTGACAACTCCAACAGTCTATTTGATTGTTGCTGGAATGTGGCAGCAGGGCAGAGTCTGCACTTGCAAGGTCACAGGTGCTCAATACAAGACACTGTGAAGGAGTGAAAACACTGCCTCCTCCATTATCTCTTTCCCCTCCCACCCAGCATCACTGCACAGCACCCTAGTCATCTCGGAGCATGGACCTAATGCCCATCCAGGAGGCCTGAGTCCTTATGTCACCGCCTGATTTTTTTGTTTTACATCTGGCCACTCTTAAGACTCCTTACCTCACAGTGGACAGCACTCTGTCCAGACATTACCTAACTCATCAGACTCACTGCCTTCCCGAAAGGGAGGTGACAGTAACCATCCTCCTCCCTATTTCAGAGAACTGGAGGCAGGAGTGTTCAGGATCTAAAAGGTCTCCTCAACTGCATGCAATAAATTATGGAGAAGACTGAGCGAAAAGAGCCCTAGAGATAGTGAACTAGGATCAAAACACTCCTGCACAGCCTCTTCTGGATCCCTCACCCTCTGTCTCTCTAGGGATTATTCTGACTGAAGAAGCACTCCCCAGCTCCAAGGCCAGGGCACCTTTCAACCCTCCCAGTGGGAACGCCTGGCACAGCTGCTTATACCTCCCTCAGCAAAGCCACAGGCAGCCTGGCTTAACCAAGGTGTCACTTGCTGATGAGGAATGAACAAATACATTCCTTTGTGAGGGTTCAGGGAGGGAGCCAAGGAAACCAGTGCGCGTTGCCTAAGATGCGTTCATCACTAGTTGTCCCATGCAAAGCCCCCTAGTGCATGGCACACTGTCATTCCATCTGTCAGCAGGAAATACGGGTGAAGTTTGTACACACACAAAAATGTCAAGTCGCTTATTTAAAAACAGTGGGAAGGGCTGAGGAGCTATCATAGTCAGTATGGTGCTTACCCAGAAAGCTGAGGACTGGAGTTGGAACCCCAGTACCCACATAAAATGCCAAGGTTAACAGCACACAAAGGCAGTCGATAGTGTTTCTGAAGATAATATCCAGGGGTTGCATCTGGCCTCTATATGCACAGATACATACTTGCATGCACACATTAAAAAAAAAAAAAACAGGAAAAAATTCTCACCCAGTAATAGGTAATTAACATTTAATATTACGGTGGTCCTGGTTTTTATTTTTTGTTATATTTATTTATTTATTTATTTTACTTGTGGGTATGCATGTGTTCTGTGCATGTTCCCATGTTCAGGCCAGACGCATGTGTACTGTGTATGGGTGTCTGCATGCTATAGCATGCGTATAGAGGTTAAAGGGTAAATTACAGTAGTCAGTTATCTCCTTCCACCAGGTGATTCCCAGGGATTGAACTCAGGTTAGGTCAGGCATAGCAACCAGTATCCTTAACGCCTGAGCCATGTTACTGGACTTGTTTTAATTGTCTGCTTGACACAATCTGTGCTGGCCTGGAAAGGGACTTTTGATGAGGCCGGCCTATGGGAGCGTTAACTTGGTTAAGTTGATTGAGATCGGAAGACATGCCAACTGTGGGTAATACCATTCCCTAGCGATTCTGAACTGTAGAAGAGTGGAGAAAGCGCGCTAAGGACCAGAACTCAGGTATTAATTCATTTCTCTCTGCTCTTGACTTGCTTCTTCAAGTTCCTGCTACTTTGATTTTCTGCAATGATGAACCAGAGCCTGGGTCTGTCAGCCAAGGAAGCCCTTTCTCACTTAAGTCTCTTTTACCAGGGCATTTTATCACAGTAATGGAAAAGAAAACTGACAACTATTTTCCCTCACTGATGATAATTAAACTCTAATAACTTCCTAGCACCTTTTATCTTTTACTTTCTTTAAAAAAAAGAAATATGTCCTTCATCAGTGCCTATGGAAGAGACAGGGTAGCTACATTTTTCCCACTTTGTACAGAGGAGGGAGGCAACCAAGCCTCCAAAGCATACCAGCTTAACTGAAGGCCCCAGACTACGGATGACAGAGCATGTTGGCTACTCCAGCTTCCTACTGTAGCCCTGGTGGAGCCCAGAGGCACATGGGCACCTTCCTTCTTTGTGCTGGCATCCCTGGTTCTTAAAAGAAGACATTCTCTGTAGGCAGCAGCTGTGACTTCAAGCTGTCTCTTCCCCACCCTGCCTCTGTGAACTGATTACATCTTGGCCAAGGGCACAGCAAGAAATTGGCAGGTCCAAACCTTTGGGAGGTCTCAGGATCGACAGTGAGCTAACCCCCAGGCAGGATGCAGAATTCCGTGGCTCATCAGCAAAGCAAGGAAAGAAAACGGAATTAAATACCAGAATGCTAAGTCTATTTCTATCTTGCCAAGGAGGGGCCAGGTCTGTTGTGTGAAAAGACTTGATTTCAGGACATTTAATCTTGTTCTCTGAACAGAGGTTCTTGAGGATGCCTTTCAGGCACACGTCTGAATATGTGTGCTGCTGCCCCATTGAGGCCTTGCCTCTCCCTACCACGAGAACCAGAGTTCTCCTTCTAAGAAGCATTAAGTACAAATTCAGCATTATTCCCATGCTAGATGAAAATATGAGCTTGAAGCTCAAAATACTGAATAGGATTCTGAGCCTGTCAAGGAAGCACCTGTTAGTCTCATTTTCCCAAAGAGTTTACATATTAATATTTTCACTTCATTTCATCCTTACAGGAAGCATTGGAAAGATAATGAAACTGAAGTTGAGAAAAGTTCAGTAGTGTGTGTGAGACCAAATGACCCCAATTATTCTCCCACAGAGACTTGCCTGCTTCCCCCCACTACACATGAACTTCTTCCTCCAATGTATCACCAGAGAGAAGAAGAAAGAGACTCTTGAACTCCCAATAGAGGCTTGGTGAGGGTGTGAGCAAGCCCCCGGATATTGCTTTGGATAAAGGCAATACCACTTCAGCTTTTAGCTTAGGATGAACTTACCAATGATGAATTTCTGTATCAGATATAAATTGCCTAAAGCATTTTGCTAACAGCTCCCATAGAAGTCACTGTCCAAGGGAACAAAGGAAAAAGATAAGGCTGGCAAATTGTCTTTTTAAAATCAGGTAGGAGATTAAGTTTTCTTTATTATCAATTAAGTGGTCCTTAGGATTCGCCAGCATGTTTAGATAGAGGAGGAGGAGGAGAGGGAGTTAAGCTAGCACCACTAAAAGGTGCAATAACTTTTATTACTCTCAGTGAAAATTAAGGACTGCTTTCATTATCCAAAAGCAAAGAGGAAGCATTTTCACTTGGAACTACAGAGAACTGCCTGCTATGCCATGTCTGGGTGATGCCAGCTCATGTGCTCCTCGCACTCAGGAAGAGTTCAGCAAGCATCAACTCGGAGCCTGTTGGGGTACTGGATGCTGAGAAAGTGTGAGCAGGCTGTGAGATCTCACTCCTGCTCATACCAGGGTTTTCAATTGAGTTAGGATGACATCATCTGTACACAAAGTAATTAGCAACCAATTCAAGACAGCACACAGCTGAATATTTATGACAAAAACAATAAATGCCAACTGATTTAAAGCAGTGAAAGGCCACAAAGAATGAAGCGGATAGAGAAGATTTTTTTATGGAGAAGTGGGAATTGGCCTAAGTCTTTTCAGAGGATGGATTAGATAAACAGACAGAGAAGAGAATCCAAGTACAGAGATTAATTTAGGCAAAGAACTAGAGTTCAGAACGGGTGTGATGAAACTAATGTATTTTATATTTGTGTTTCAAATGACTAGGCAGAGATCAAGTGGATTGATTGCCCATTTAATTCCTCCCTGGTTTGCAGAGGAGAATTAAATGCTAACAGACTGAGTATTGACAGAGGCAGAGTGGCCCTTAATGTGCACATCATCCCTTCCTAGGAATGTGGGGTGCTTACCTAGAAGGGGTGACAATAATTCTGACACATTCACAGCTCCCTCCATCCCTGGGGGGTGGCGAAGTTCCTTAAAGAACTGTGAATATTAATGATAAATACAGAAATGCAAAACTCTCCGTATTGGCTCAGGCCAATGTTCCATTCAGAGCAGCATTCATTCAGCCACTGAAATGACCCCAAGCATAAACCTGAAGGACATGCTGGTCTTTCGTGACCTCTATCTTAAATGGTTGGGGGTAGTATCCTAAGTACCCTTAGTTTCCTCATGAAGCTGACTGTGGCTCCATAAAATACAATTTATCTAAATTAGTCTTTAACTGGTTTGTCTTTTCTGCCAGTAACACCTCTAAGGGTAATTTTTCATGTATTTATTACCCATTGTATTTAGTAGTAAGGAACCTCTCATTTCTCCTAAATTCATTCTCTCCTTCAAGCTTTAGTATGTGCCTTTTATTTCTAATACGTCATGATGCTTATAAGCAAGTCCATATCCAAGCCTTACATTGAAGTTTTCTCCCATCTGTTGAATTTTTTTTTTTTTTAACAAAGGAGCCTATGACTTAAGCTGGTTTCAAATTCATAATGTAGCTAAAGATGACCTTGAACTTCTGATCCTCTTGTCTTTATGTCACAAACTCTGGAATTAGAGGTGACATGTTACCACCTTGGCTTATGTGGTCCTGAGGATTGAACCTGGGGCTTAGTGTAGACTAGGCAAGTACTCTACCACCTGGTCTACATAGATCCTGGGCCTCTATTTGTTGACTCTTATTGACCTTCTCTAGGCTATTCATGGCTCTGTTTTGTACTGGTTGAATTGTTATTTCTTTGTATGTTTACTTCCTTGCTTGTTTTTAATCACTGTCATCATCGCTACCACCACCATTATAATTGCCAACATTATCTCTTCAGATGCATTTTATAACCCTTATCTGATTGCCTAGGCCCAACACCATCACTCAGACTATTGGCTCTATTTCACTTGACATGAACCAGCATAGCATCTTTGCCTAGGACAGTTCACTTCTGAGGAAGCGACAGGCCCTCAGCCTTAGATAGAGATTCATGGCCAAGTCTAACACATTTGTATCTCAAACTCTCTTGAAACTTTCAGATCAGATATGACACTGTGCTTTAGGGCTTAAGATCTGGCATCTTGAGTGGTCCTGCAGGGGAAGATGGTATGACCTGGAAGAACAAAGAAGATAGCAAAGGACTAAAGGGAAACAGGAAGGAAAGGGGGGCATGTCAGAAGATAAACCATGTCTTCTCTTTACTCTGAAGCTCTAAGGGGTACTTAGTCTAGCGATTCCTGTGTTACACAGTGTGCATGCCAAGTGACCTGCTCAGTCTTCTTGATGCTCTCCAGATGCACTGGCCACTATGGCTGGCTATGCTCCTGAAATACTCCTGCTCTCCCCTTGTCAATGCAATTCTCTTCACTCTTAAGGTCCTTGCCTTGGAGATGAAGCAATGAGAGTTAATCCTTGCCTCATGTTCCGCTTTCTGGGAAACCTGAGCTAAGTAAGCATCAAAATGTCACCAAAAATTTATTGAGAGGCAAGTGTACTCTTTGGTTCTGGTAATCTCAGAAGAAAAGCGTCAGTGTTACTGATGATCGATTCAAAGTATAAATACATGGAAAAAGGAAATAACCATCTTAGACTAGCATATGATTCAGGCCAAATAAAACATAAACCATGACATACTCCAAGGTGTGAGCAAATATTATCATGGACAGAAAAAAAAAAAACTAGTGCAGGTAAATTATGCTTATCAGATTATGACATGGGAAATTTCATATTTTAAAAAGAAAGTTATCCTTCAACTCTCATTTAACTTTCTCTAGCAATTATAAAATTTATTTCTATTGGCTTGACATGACTGCATGTGGAAGAGTTTAATGTAGACATTACTGTATGGGGAAGAGTTTAATGTCAATTACACACTAAAGAAATTTCATTATGATCTCTTTTTCTTATAGAAATATTAAAATGTTAAATTAAAAATATATGAAGTGATGGTTTCTATAAGACCTCCTGATTAATGATTTTTTATTCCAGGAAATACTCATTTATTCTCTTCAACATCTAAACCAGTTCATCACCCGTGTCGCAGTGTCTTTGCATTTGTCTGCATGCAATTCGTCCTCTCTGAGTATGGCTTTATCAGCTTATGCATTCAAATGCCCTTCCTATTGTACATTCTTCACCTTTCTCTTGCAGCAGAAGAGTTATCTTAGGGTCCAGAGAGCCATTGTGAACCCCTGGCTGCCTTGCACACTTGCACAAGCAATCCAAGCCTGGGGTGTCTTGTATTATTTGGCCTATGGTTTTCCAATTCTACTTCAAGTTCTTTCAAAAGTGCTGGATGGATGGTATCCCATTTTGATGATTTATTTAAACAGTTTGTCAGGTCAACAGCATCCTGTTCGCGTATGATTCAAAACATAAATGTTAGCTGTGGATGTAATTTTTCATGTCAACTTATGCACCAAGGGAAAATGACCTTTATGCTAGAGAGATGAGATTTCTCTACAAACACTAGCTTGTAGTGCCCTAGCAGAGTATTCACCACATTCTAATAAAATAAGATAATAATAGTTCAAATGTAGGTTTCAATTTAATAGCAGATTTTTTTTCCAGAGGATTCATTTTTTTTCTTAATTACAACCCTGTGGGAAACATAAGTTTTTACTTGTATAATTTTATTATTTTATGTTATTAGATGATTTTTAGCAAATAACATTTCTAAGGAGGATTTATATAACTTGGAAGAACTGGATAAAAATAAAAACAAAGGTTTCCATTTCTCTGTTTTTCATAAGCCTCTTTGGAGATTAGGCCTGAGCTCCGTGGGCTATACACTCTCCAGATTTTCTCATTATGCCCTGACACATTTGATGCCTTGTAGTAGGTTTTTCATGGCTAAGTTCAAAAATTGCAAACCACATTCACTGTTGATTTAAATGACTCAAAGGTCTATGAGCCAAAGAGAGTTAGAATTGTTATCCTCAAATTGTCCACATATTACTATTTTTAAGGCTGAACAGTTTACTTTGAAGCAAGGGGCACAGTCTTAAAAATATTATTTTCTCTAGTTTAGAGACGTTAACATCCACTGCTGTTTTTGAAGCTGGTGTATGGCTGTCTGTGGTGAATATATGCACCAAACATGGGGTTCCATAAATGACTCCCATGTTACAGTCTAGAAGAAACATCTGAGAGACACTGACACTCCTCCTCCCACCCTGTCTCTCTTTCCTGTGATTTCAACAGCTTGTGGTCCTTGGAATCTGAAAAGTTCTGAAAAACTAGTCTCCTGCAGGAGCACCTAAAGAAAAAAATGCTTCATTCTATGGAATGAATGAAGACTTGGTAGCACTAATAGCTGAGCCAGGGATGTCTGTGATGGGCACTGGCCTCCAGGTAGAGCAACCACCTTTCTGTCCTCTGGGGATAATGTGAGACCAAGACCTGAAGTGTGGATATAAGACATAATCAAAGAAAGAAATGTGACTAATCTAAGAAGAAAGAAGAATGAGCCCCTGAGTGTCAGAGTTGTCAGGGAGCTCTAAGAAGGATGATATCATCTTCAGATAACTCAGGGATCGTGCCACATTTCACAAATAGTGAAATTAATCTTTTCTCTTTTTGAGACAGAGTCTCACGTGTCCCAGGCTGCCTCTCATATATCACCATGCGAGTTTATACAGTACTGAGGACCAAACCTAGAGCATCATACACACTAGGAATGCACTCTATCAACTGAGATTCATTCCCACACCCAGCAGGATTAATTGTAACATGGACACAGACCTAAACAGATATTGACAGTGTCAAATTTCTCAGCAAACACCTGTAAGAAGAGTCAGGAGTCAAAGTTCCAGACATGTATAAACTCTGAGGTCATATGAGTTGGAGTGACTTCCATGCAAGGAACTGGTGCTCTTAAATTGTCCCTACAGTTCCTTCTTTGAAGTGAAGTAAGGTCAGAGGTTTCAGTGTTAGTCCACTCTCAGAAACAGCAATCCCAGGCCCTGTCTTTGCACTACGATCTCCGAGCTGGAGGCAGGGTTTATGTACCTGACAGAGTTAGCCAAGGTAAGGACCACACCCTTTCAGTGAAGGCTCTAAAACCCCAAGATGCGGCTCATTAGGGACCTTAGCTTGTTAAGGCCCATCACATGCTGCCAAGGGTAATTAAATCAGGGATTAGTGTCACCTAGAGAGTTTGGTGTGAGCCTGGTCCATGTTAAAGTGCTTGACATTGAGTAGTGAAGGCAGACAAGGACACTGTTAGGTCTTGGCAGGCAGCATTCTCTCCGAGGTTTGCAGTCACTGGCTGGTAGGTCCCTGGAGTAGGAGAACGCTTTACTTTTCAGTTTCCTAAAGCTTTTTTCCCCGATATTCTGAGACCCAGCTTGCACTTATTGGATTTTTTAATTAAAGAGCATGACATACTTCACTTTTCAGAGCCTGTTGAAGCTACCTCCCTCAAGCCATCAAATGCTCCTCTTGTCCATCCTCCCAGGTGGATGGGGCTGTGTGAATGGTCCTCGCTACCGTGCTTGCTCCCTGTCTGTGGCGGGCATAGCAAAATATGTTCCTCTAATTCTCTGGAAGTATAAATTAATACTGTCTTTCTGGAAAGCCATTTGGCCATATGTTCCAAGAACTTAAATAATGATCATAACTTTTTAAAATTGAGGATGTAAGTGTACTTCTGGGAATCTGTCCTAAGAACACAACCAGAGATTAAAAAAAAAAAAAAAAGGTTCTAACATCAAAGATGTTCACAACAGCATTACGTACAATTGCAAAGATGTGGAAATGTCAGTGCTGAGTAGCATATTACATCCACACGTTAGAATAATACTGTTCATTCTGTTGGATAGGCGCAGCGAAGCAGGTTTTGTCCACTTGTGCTGGGAGACTATGTTGCTTCTTAACTTTATAATGCACAGCAGGTAGCTGTGCATAAGCACAGACAGCTTTTCCAGAGTCTACAAAGGAACATTATTTTTAGGTCCTGATAATATCGGGATTTATCCACATTAATATTTTAAATGAGAAAAATATTTTAATTTTTACATACCATAATATTTCAAGTAGTTAAAACCAATAGTAAAAGAAGGAAAAAAATGTAATCTATATTTTCCTTATATTTTCTAAACCAATACTGTGAATATACATTATCTTTACGGTTTTAGGAGGTGCGAAAGCATTGTGTTTCTAAAATCCCAAACATCAAAGCAAACCCCAGTCTAACCAACTCCTTTCTCACAAATAGAAAACTCTATCTTCTCTCAGGTAAGGAGACTCAGGCTGAAGAGCTGGCTCAGCTGGGAAGTGATGGTCCTGCAAGCATGAACATTTGAGTTCAGATCACCAGCAGCCATTTACAAGCCAAGTGTGTAATGCCTGCAGTGCTATTGCTAGAGAAGCAGAGCCTAGGATTCCTAGAGACTGCCGCCTACTTATTCTGACTGAATTGATGAATTCCAGGTTCAATGAGAAGAGGTATATTTTATATATACATATATATATATATATGATGAAGAATATAAAGACATCTCACATTAACCTCTGCCATCCACATGCATGCACTCATGCATAGATACATGCATACCACATATGAACATATACACATGCATATATTACACACACATATGTACACACATATACAGAGGAGAGTCAGGCCTTCCATTTTCAAGTCCCTAACTAATATCTTCTATTCTATTTACATTCAATAATTACCAAGAAGCTAAGAAGCAAGCAACATTAACAGATAGGAGTGATGTCACATGGCTTCCCCTATCCAGCGACTTTACTCATATAACTTTATGGTCATTGAGTTAACCCCTACGTGTTTTATGCTGGCCCCAATATCTCCTAAGCCTAGCCCTCAGGAGAATGTATTAGTGGATCAGCATCAGATCCCAGTTTTATCCTGTCAGCCCAATGGTGACCTGGAAACAGTATTCCTGAACCCACCAAGGCGTGAGTGCATGCTCAGCCTTAACTGGCAATGGCTTTAAAGACCCTGACACAAAAGAAGCACCTCTAATCCTCAGCAAGCCACCTAGTACCTGCCTTGGTCTGTGCTCTACAACTTGCTTAGCAGAGTGTCTGTGTTTAGCAGGTGTGAAGCTAACAAAGCTGTTCGTTGAAGACCTGGAATCACACATTTGCTCATGCAGATCCCAAGCAGAATCATGGGTGCTAATGGGTATTCATAGCCAGAGTGAGAAGAGGGTAAAAAGAGGAGGAGGAGGAGCAGGAGGAGGAGGAGGAGGAGGAGGATATTCCTATCTGGCGTTCTCCTCCCTTTCTGGGTGGCTCAGCTTAGGTAATATTTTCTAGGAGGAGCAGCTTCATGGAGACGTTTAAAGACAACATTTAGAGTGGTTCTCACACCCCAGAGTCATTCTCAGACACGGAGGCTTATCACGGTGGATCTTGTCCAACTAAGGTTTCTGCAAAGATGTCAGTCGGCAGTAACCTAAGAGTAAGGAGGGCTACCAAGCAGTGAACGTGTGGCTGTTCTTTCCTAATTCCCAGCAGTCAAAAGCCAATCTGAGCTCAGAGCAAAAGGGTAGCAATCACTCATGACGGGGACTCCAAGAGAGCTCTGTCTGGACACACTGCCCAAGCTCTTCTCTCTCCATAGCATCATGTCGCTTTAGAAAACTAAGAGTTTATTTTTAGAAGGTTCAAATCATTTTCTTTTACATGCAAAGTCCCCATGCCAGGTGGCCTTGAATGGCATCCCAATGCCTCACTTTGCCCCTTTCATCTCTCCATCTAGTGATGGATTAAAATGTCTGAAGTATAATGATAGGACAGGGACGGGGCTATGTCTTTTCATTAATAATGCTTGTACGTTTAACACAGTCAGATCAAAGACTAGAGCTATTATATTACCTACCACCCAGCTAACAGAATGATTTTCCACTTAAACATCTACCAGTAATTTGCAGGTAAGCATTTCTAGTTATGTACAAACAGATGAGAAAGTGTGGGAATGGCTGAGCTTCTAGATTATTCTTGTAATAGTCATCTTCATTTTTATTTTTGAAGTGGAAAAATAAGTGACATCCATGGACATACCTAAATTGCTGCACACTGTGCTTGAGAAAGCTCTGTGAGAAGGAGTAGGTTGCATTTGCCTTGACTCTTATATTCATTCATACTCTGACTTATTTAGCTAACATTTCCATCAGATGTCAAGGAGATAAAAACCTCTGTACCTAGGTCTATGGCTTGTGTATATTAGTCCCTCAAGGACTGAGTGTTGGATACACTTATTTATCTTACATAACAGTGGCAGGAAAGAGGGCACAGATCTCCGGATTCCCCAAGTTGCAATCTGTTGTGCTAACACCTGCAGAATTCATCGTGTCTTGTCTGCAGCTGGCCTCTGTGCTTCCAGGGAGCCTGAGATGCACAGATTAGTAATGGACTGCAAACGTTAAGGATGTCATTTCATCAACACTAAGTGGGTTACATTTTCATTCCACTGAGTGCCTTCTCGCTTCTGAAACACGGGCCCACAAAGAAGCAGCACCTAGCTGACCTCCGCACCACTCATTATCCACTCCTGCTCCATCACAGGGACCTAATCAGCTCTCCCAGCCCTGATCTTGTTAGAGCACATTGGTCTCCCACCCCTGGAGCTCTGCCTAATACACTACTGGAATCAACCTCACCTCAGTGGTGAAGAATCCCAAGGGGTCTGGGTTTTTGTTCTTGATATGAGCCAATGCCACCCCCCCCCCACCAACACTACACACATAGTGACTCTGGAAAACACTAAACAGCTTTTTCTTTCTTACCACTATTCGAAGGACAATAAGAGGAGCTATCCTATTTAATGCTTTAAAGGGACATGAAAGAAATTTATTGTCTCAAGACTGCGCAAATCTTCAAAGAAGACTCCACTGAAAAACAATGACTCTTTATAGCTTAATATATTGATTTTTTTTCTCCCCTAAGTTTTAAAAAATAACCTTGCTGGATGTTGCTAGAGCATGCAAAGAGGTAGTAGGAAAGCAATAATAAGCATCCTATAGGAGGCTACTTATAGCAATAACCTGATGAGGAAGGAGAAGCCAGGAAAACACTGCAGCCTATGAATAATGAAGAAGTTGATACGATGAAGGCACAGGCCTCCTCTTTTTCCACCTACTTTTTCCTTGCACTCTTCAAATGCAACATTATAGAAATGTCATTCATGAGATTCTAAGAACTTTTGTTGCACATAGGGTTGGGGATGGGGGTAGCTGTGTTGCTGCCACGGAACACTACTTTTTCTTTGTTGCCCTGTTTCTCAGCAATGAGGAATACCAGCTCCTCTTAGGCTGTGCATCTCCTTCCATCATCAAGAGTGGCCCTAAGCCAGATAGAAGGGAGTTGCAACACCCTTCATTTATGACCAAGATTAGAGACCCTTTCTAAGAGTCTCTTATTTCATCAAACAAAGATGGCACCTGATCAGCCTACCAGTACCCCAACTCCAGTTTCCAGGAGCCTTTGGTTCACGTGCTCTGCCACAGGCACCACTCGAGTTCCTTCCTTAAAGGCATCTCATAGCAATGAGCCAGGATGCACAGTAGCTACTGCCCTTCAAATAACAGGAGCTTTGAGGAGAGGGCCTGGCCCAGGTATAAAATTCACAAGTACTATAGTCTATTTACTTTAAAATGAGAAAGACAAGGACCAGTTACACCGTCAAACTCCACAAAGCCAAGGAGCAAGATGGAGGTGTAGAGAGAGGAAAAGAGGAAGGAAGGTCTAGAAACTGAACCAAGTCTGGCTATCAACTCACCATGTTCTGCCAGTTGAGTCTCCTCTTTACCTTGAGAAATATGGGCTTGGCCTAAATGACCTTTAAAATACTTTCTACCTTAAACATTTGAAAATTTTGTCACTCAAGACATGCCCATGGCTAAGGGCATAGCTACCACCTACAGCTTGTCAGAAATATTATATCTTTGTCCCTGGCCCATAAGTTCCTAAAGAGACTGCATTTCCTTTCACAGTGTCTACAGGTGACTCATAACACATTAAAGTTTTACAGCACTGTTCTAGAATATTTCATCCAAGTTTTATAGTGAATTTCCAGGTCTAGCTTGAGAATTATAAGATAAACCAAATAAACCAAATGAGCGTGAGACTTGGTGGCTTCTGAAGAAAGTATCATCATTGTCACTAAGAAGATGTATGTGACATACCTGTAGTTTACCACCAATTCAGTTGTCCTTTTTCAGTGTTATAGCTGCTCAGTCTTGTTTCCTACCATGAACCTATCATGCAAGAACTCAGGAATCATTGCTAGTGTCTTCGTGAATCTTCTTATGTGGAACAACCTATTGTGAATTTAGCTCAACTGGATAATTCCAAGTCCTACGGTTTTATGACATTAGATTAAATATCCCTATAGAATACTCTCTGTATCAAAAGATCATATAAACTAGCATCACTGTAGATTTGATCAGACATCTCTCTCCATTTTCTTTGCTTTGCCTATGAGATGTCAACACAACTAAATTCTGTCTTGGACCATGATTACTATCTTCACCTACCCAGAGATTACTCAAACAATAATAAAT
>OU015747.1:111837345-111850473 GCA_907169655.1 Acomys percivali | reverse complement strand
AGCAAGGATATGGACATTTGGGTTTCTATTTTGAAGGCATTAAAAATATTTAGCCCAGGGTTTCTCAACCTCAACATTGTTCACACTTTGTACCTAACTATTCCTTATTGTGGGGGGCTGAGCATCTGAGGATGGTCAACATATTCTTGGTCTACCCATTAGATACCTAGGATAACACAGGTCTCTAACCCAGTTGTTGTCAACCTTCCTAATGCTGTGACCCTTTATACAGTTCCTTGTGTTGTGGCAATCCCCAACCATAAAATTATTACTATTGCTATTTCATAACTGTAATCTTGCTACCGATATGAATCAAAACGTAAAAATCTCATATGCAGGATATTTGATATGGAGGCCCTGTGAAAAAAGCTTTTGATCCCCAAAGGGGTTACAACACAGACTAAAAACTGCTGGTTGGAGTCTATACATTCTTTGCTAGTAGCAAAAAAAAAAAAAAAAAATTATCTTTGTTGACTATCTCTGCCTTGCCCTTGCTCTTCGATTTAAAGAGTATTTATGTTATCAACTTGGAAAATATGGGCTGGATTTCTTCCATTCCTGGGAATTGTTGATTTGGACTCTGGTTCTGCAGTGATAAGGATCTGGTTCCATAATACAAATGCTGAGCAAGTCCATGGATTGGCGATGACTGTGAAAGCCAAGGGATTGGTAAAGAAAGAAGGAAGATTCAAGGCAGACTGACTGAACTGTGATCACAAAGAAAAGAAACCAAGAGCAAAGAACATAAGTTCTCATCACAGGCTTTTTCCTGGGAATAGACATTGTAAACTAAGATGGAAGTGATATGAGAGACAAAAGAAAAAAGAGTTCAAAGGTACCATAGGCAGGGTTATTACAGATTGAAAATGTTATTTTGAAGGCTTAATTCCTAGAGGCAAGTTGACAAACATAGGTCCATAAATGCTGAGCATGAGATTATCCCACCATAATGTCATACACCAAGTCCTTAGAGACAAATGGGCTTGCTTAATGTCACATTCATACCAAGTCAGAGCTGGAACACAAACCATCAAGGTCAATGAAGGCTTAGGGGTGTCTTTGGCTACTGAACACCCAGAACTATACCTAGAAAACATTTATGACCAATAATTGCTGTGCAGTCAAACTGAACGTGGGTCTTCTACATCTTACTCTAATGTTCTCTTCAATACGCCTTTCTGTTTGCTGTGATTTATGGTGATTTTATAGAATAGAAAGCCTATAAATGAAATGTTAACCAAAATAGCATCTAGTATATTGGAAAACATAAAGCATGCATCTATGGGTCTTAGAATAGAAAATGATGAGGATAAAGTTTAGAGTGAGGTTAAGAAACCAATACTCAAGGGAGGAAGAAGGTGCTTTCAAGGTACCAAAGACAAGAACAGAAAACTCCAAAGGCTGCAAAGGGGCTACTGATGGCACAGTTGTCATACCACCTCTCAGCAACCAAAGCAAGCTTTCGAAACAAAGCCAAAAGCAACAATTCCCAGGGGAGGAACTAATTCAGCCATTAAAGAAGAGAGATGGCCCTTCTGAGCTAATATAGCCTCTCACCTTAAAAAGGCTAGATAAATCTGGCTTCCATTCAAGGTCAGCTTTAGATAGAGCAAGGTGGGACTGTAGAATTTCCCTGCCCTATAAGATCTCCCTGCCTCTTATGCCGGTATCACTTATCATAGGATAAATCTTCTTATTTCACCACAGAAAGAAAAGGCTTAACAGTATAGCTGCTGGCTGGGTACTGCGCAGGCTAACCCTCATTCTTATTCAAGTACAGTCTGTGAGTGGAAGAACAGTAATAAGATGAGATCCTGCAGTTTTTGCGGTGAGAGTGGAGGAGAAGCCATTGAGAAATCTCTGGTTGCTGAGGCAAGGTAATGAAAAGACAAGTCTGCAGAGGGAAGAGGCTGTAGCTCCAGATATTTTTAGAACAGTTGGTCATTTTTGCTGAGCCAACATGGCTCCACCTTCAACTGGACTGGGACAAATAGCTGTGTCCTGAGGTGGTTTTTGTCATGCTAATGCACCCAGACAGCTTGGCTTCAGAAGATTTAGAGGGAGGGTTGTGAGTTTGTTTGCACCAAGCTGGGCTTCCTTAGAAAGCCTTCATTAATCAGGATATCACTGAACTGCAAAAGAAAGGACACTTGGGAACTACCTGAGAGGAAGCAGAGGAGGCAGCCTGGGTGGAGGCCAAGGGAGGAGCAAGAAGGGACATGTTCCTGCTGCCAAACTATGCCTGCTTCCTGCAAAGACAACCATTTCCTGCAGTCTTATGGGCAAAGTGCTACCTTACCCACACAGACAAACCAAGCCATTAGAGTGATTTGCATGGCAGTTGTTTGGCCTTGGCTGCTGAAAAAAAGTTGCAGATTCTCTGACACTAAACCCCTTGTTCTTTTAATCCAGCTATGCAAAAAAGCAAGGAAGGAAAGAACAGTTTATTGAAAAACCATTACTAATACAAGTTAATAAGACAGAGCTCAGGATTTTGTGAATCTTGTTTATTTTGTAACTATGTGATACACATAATACTGCTCTAGCCTCTGACAAGTCAAGTTCTCTTACCAATAACACTTTAAGAAACAATATCTAAAGAGACTTGATACCCTATGAGCATATACAGGGGGAGGAGATCCCCCTCAGTCACAGTCATAGGGGAGGGGAGTAGGGGGAAAGCAGGAGGGAGGAATGGGAGGATACAAGAGATGGGATAACAATTGAGATATAATATGAATAAATTAATAATATATATGTGAAACAATATCTACCATACATGAGTGTGTTGTTTGGCTCAAAATGTATAGTTATATATTATAAAGCTGTGCAAATTCAATAACAAGAACTGTGGGATTTCAGGGTGACAATACCTAGATAAGATATGGAAGTTATGGTGGAAGGGACTTTATGAGAGAGGACTCACTGTGACATTTGTAGGATCCAGAAAGAATGACATGATGAGAAGCAAGTCAGCAACTGAACACACAGATCCTGAGCAGAAGCTTGGGCTCAAATCTCAGAGGTCTTCAGAACCAAAGAGTCTGGATACAGCAGACGCTATGATGGCAACTGAGAGCACTGGAAGTCATGAAGACTCTTAGGATCAAGTGCAAAGTGCTGGTGGGCTTCAGGATGTATCTAATGCAATTGCTATCCTAATTTTATAAGTGGAAGGTTACGGTGGAATTTTGGTGGCAGGTCCACTACTTTCTCCTTTATGGTTAATTATCACCTAGAGATAAGCTTTTACTATCAAATGAGTGAAAACATGCCCCAAACATAAACACTTCAACCTCAAAAATATGTTCAGTTGGCTCCAACCAGAAAGAATATTAAAATACAGACATACTGCAACTGAGCCAGAGAATCAAATGTATATAAGAAAAATGAATGAATGAGTGAATGAATGAATGGAGCTCATCATCATAGTAGTGCTGCAGTGAACATGTTTTTATTGTTAAAAAAAAATGTTACATCAACTAAAACTGGCTCTTCTTGGAAGCCACGATGGCTCCCCAGATGTTATAATCTTGTTGCTTTCCATTTATTGGTATATGCAGGACCTTGTGATCCCGCACCATGTGACCAGTGTCATCTTTCCCATCAGAGCATCCCCCTAATTTATCTCTGACTTTCCTGGCTCACAGCAGACATTATATACATCTTTTATGGGTACATAAATGGATGAAATGATCTAAGGTATGGCATAACACTTTTTGGAAAACACAGCTAATCTCTCACCTAGCATATGTTGGTTCACAAATAAAGAGAGTTTGGACAGTCTTGGGCATATGCTGTTTATCTACATGGTAAGTCTTTACCTTTTATTCACGTTTGGAGTCGCTTGGGTATGCTACCATGTGTGTTAGTTAATCATAATTTACTGTCTATTCCTTGTAATTTGTCTCACCTAAACCAAGATGGGTCTTCCATTAAGGATATGGTGAAATAGAGAAAGATAAGGCTTTGCATCCAGGCACATGGAAATGGGAAAAGTGGCTAACAAGCCAAAGGCCTGTAGGATGTCACACTGTTCTCTAGACATCAGAGGCTTTGGGGTCAGGCAGAATGAAGCTGAACTTTGTTCACTACTTAGTTGTGTGTTCTTGACAAAAGTACTTACCTCTAAGCCTTAGTTTACATTGTAATAAAATACACCCACTTCCTAATATTGTGGTAGTGATTGTGTGAATACAGGAGAGGACCCTGCATGTGGGTAGGGAGAGCACCGAGCCTGTGTGGAGCCTTCCTTACTCTGTCTTCATGTTCTCATGCATGAGCCATCACTGCACCAGCACAGACCTCTCTACCTTCTCACGCATCATGGGAAGAAGACAAACATATCAAACTGGTGGCTATAGAAAACGGAATGGATCAATCTGGGCAGTGTCCCTCTTGCTCCTCTCTGTGTTCTTAGTGTCTGCACTCCTGTTAGGTATGCGTCTCTGTTCTGCCTCTACAGTTTGCAGCGGGGCAGCATCAGCTCTGTTTCCAAGGAGACCTGACACTTGCAGAGGTGAATTTTATTTTGACAAAATGGTAAGCGAGCATTTTGACCATACCCAAGCCCTGTGTCCTAGCATAACTTTATCAGATAATTGTCGTGTGTTCACTTCTCCCTGCTGGCTCATGTCACTGCCCTTTCATTGGTTCTGAAGATGTGTAGAAGAGAAAAGTGGGACTAATTAGATATACTTGATCTCAACGCTAAATATATTTTTGTGAATGGCATGACAGTGGCACAAAAACCAAGGCATATACCTATGTGCTGTGTTTTCACACCTGACTGTATGGAATTGCCCAACGAGGTAGTTAAGTGTAAGATTAAAGTCCACATAAAATGTAGTACTTCCTGCATGTCCTACTTTCTCTCTCAGCATGAATAAGTTTCCCTCATACATCTAGTGGGCATTGGTCCAACCAGAATATATAAAACCGCAATTGCCATTATGCCGTGAACTCCAGCTGCAATGGCTGTGCAGGCATCCTCTAAGATGGCTCCTTTGGTCATATTTATTCTGTGTTTATTGTTCTTTGAGGTAATAAAAATAATAATTGCAAATTGCTAGCAAATTTTCAAATTCCACACAAGATGGTCGGCATGTAGCTCCATCATCAAATTGCTATCATATTTTTACTATTATGTATTTTTAAAATACGCCTGTAGTACCAGCAATCATTACATAATATGCAAATCCAACAAAGAGAAGAATAAAAAAAAATAAGCAAGACAAAGCTAGCGCGAGAGACCAAGTTAACTACAGCTTATATGTCTGATGTAGAGGAATGTTAATTCAGAACATGGCTGTTCTGGCAAGAGATCACATCCAAAGATCTTCTAGGTCTATGTGACCTGGTTTGGCAAGAGATCACATCCAAAGATCTTCTAGGTCTGTGTGGTCCGGCTGGAATTCAAACGCACCTTTAATCCAGGAGACAGAGGCGAACAGAGCTGAGCTCAAGGCCAGCCAGGTATAGAGCAAGATCAGATAAAGAAAAGCTTGGATCCAGGCATGCTGATACATACCTTTAATCCTAAACTAAGGTAAAGTTCGTTTGGAGAAGGAAGCATCCGTGTTTGAAACTGATGTCTAATTGAGTGGCAGCAAAGATGACCAATCAGAGAAGATTTCACAGAATAGGATACACCCAACTCTCATGAAAAGAGAGGGGAAAGGGAAGCTCCTTAAGAGGCAGGTTTTTTTTGTTTGTTTGTTTGTTTGTTTAGAGAGAAGAGGCAGTTTTAGCAGGACAATAATAGAGAGATGGGTTGCAGAGAGAACTCAGTTGAAGATGGAACAGACCGGAAAATGAGAAGAAGCCTGAAGATTAGAGCAGATTGCTGAGTTAGTTTGAGGCTAAGCAGAGCAATTCCAGGCCAAAAGAGAAGCCAGATTAAATAAGTCAGCTGAGAGAACAGTTTGAGTCAGAACAGCCCAGGGCTCAGAAAGAACAAATAAGGGTGAGCTCATTAAGTAGTAAGTCTCAGAGGCTGAAAACATTCTAGACCCAGGTTAGATTACAGAGAGGCTAGAAGACTCCAGGACTGGGTGTAGGCCAGCAGAAGGAGGTAGTAAATCTCCCAGACAACAATTGAGGCAAGAGAATGAAAGCTACTTTTACAGTCTGGTGTTTATAAAATTGCATATGGTTGCTCATCAGCACCCGTGGGGCTTGGTACCAGAGCCCATGGCAGAGACAACAACCTGAAGTTGCCCAAGATCCTTTAAAAAGTGGTAGAACATTTGTATGTAACCTGCCCATACCCTCCTATATGCTTTGAATTATTCTGAATGATTTATAATGCCTAAAACAATACAAGTCAGAGTAAAATATCTGTTATATCATATCGTTCAAAGACTAGGACAAAGAAAAATGCCAATACGTGTTTGGTACAGATGTGTATGTGTGTTTAGTATGCTTTCAATCTGGCATTACCTGAAGCCTAAGATGTGGAGGTCACAGATACAGAGAGCAGACTGCAATATCCTGCTACATCCTGCTACTCCAGGGCTCCTTAAGACTTAAGCAAAGTAATTTAGAGCACCAGATGACATGGCTTGGTCTGGACATGCAAGCACTAGAAACAAGAAGCAAGAGAAGACAGGCGGACAGGCGAATTGCAGCTACTTGTCAGAAGTTCGTTCATACATCACTGCCACTCTTCACAGTCAAGATGCTACACAAAATATAAAATGAAAAATCCAAGGTGATCTGAAAATTGGGTGGACTGAGCAGACAGTCACTAACAAAGACTGGTTGAGAAGCAAAAAAAGAAAAAAATAAACTATGAGTGATGGGCCGTGCCTGTAATCCCAGCACTTGGGAGGCAGTGGGGCAGGAAGATTGCTATCAGTCTGTGTTACACAGTGAATTCACCAAGGAGAGAGAAAATAACAGCCCCCATAGCACACCCCACAATATCCAAATCATTTTTTCCTCTATCTGGAAAGTCATTATCTAACCGAGTAAGGATCTGGCTTCCCTAGTGACAATCAAACAGGGGAGCCCATGTCTGAAGCCTTTTGCCTCACCAAGCTCACAGTTACTAATAGTGATGACACATGGAGTAAATCAAGATTCTGAGGTGTGGGGACCTCACACGGCTGAGCTACAAATTATTTAAAGTGAATTAGACTCCCAAGGGAACAGAAAACACTGAACTTTGGAAGACAGATGTCAGCAAGTTCCCTTCCAACTTACACAGGAGTTGCCCCCAGCCTTCTGCCTGGCCCCGTGGGTGCCTAAGGCTCTCACATAGCGATCCTGTGCCCGCATTCTTAGTAATCATCTCTGCACAGAACTCAGAGGACGTAAAACTGCCATGCAGCAGCATGATTTACATGGTGACCTGGAGACTAAAGCAGTTTTTGCATTTATATTGGGGAAAATCCATTAACTGGATAATTTACATTTCCCTCTTGAATCTCCCTCTAGTAAGAACACTTCCAAGTTGTTGTCAATGTCCAGTCTTTGGAAGAACATTAACTTCCATCATCAGCACCATAATCATCAATCTATATTGTAATGTGAGAATTACGGGTGAGTCTGATTTGCTATGGCCGTGTGCAGGGACATTATTCTAGGTTTGACCACCATCTGCCTATTGGATGGCGAATGCAGAGCTCTTAGAAGTGGTACCCTGAAGCAAAAGGGCTGTTCTGGGAAGCCATCGTTCTGGCAGCATCGGTCATAGGAGCATCCAAGGTAGAAAGTTCTTCAAATATCTAAATCATGAATTTCTTTTAACACAGACTCCGAAATGCCAGCCATTCAAGTGATACTTTCATAATTTAATTTAGCTATGCTGAAAATTAGTGATTTTTATTAAAATATACTTTATGTTTATTTTTTAAAGATTTATTTATTTATTATGTATACAGTACTCTACCTGCATGTGTGCCTTAATACCAGAAGAGGCTACCAGATCTCATTATAGATGCTTGTGAGCCACCATGTGGTTGCTGAGAATTGAACTCAGGACCTTTGAAAGAACAGCCAGTGCTCTTAACCACTGAGCCAACTCTTTTTTTTTTTTTAAGATTTATTTATTTATTATTATGTATACAGTTCTGCCTGCATGTACACCTGTAGGCCGGAAGAGGACATCATATATTACAGATGGTTGTGAACCACCATGTGGTTGCTGGGAATTGAACTCAGGACCTTTGGGAGAGCAGGCAGCACTCTTAACCACTGAGCCATCTCTCTATCCCGCCAACTCTTTTGTTAATTTTTAAAACTGAATTCTAGTCACAATAAATTTGATGAAATGATAGACTTGATACGGTTATTTAGTTGGAGTGGGGGAGTCCTTATTATGTGGTCCAGGTTGGCTTCAAGGAAACCATCCTTTTGTCTCAGCCACACAAGTGCTAGATTTGTGACAGTATCCAGTAATCAGGCCTATTGTTTTTCTAACACATGCTTTCTAATATATGGCTAAATGTTTTTTTAAAAGATACTTCAAGTGCCATTTAAGGTATTCTCAGGCCTGTGTTAACTTAGTTCTATTATAACAAGTAGGCAAGATGATAGAGAATAAGGTGGATAAAGGACACAAAGGCTTATCTAGAGATGCTTAGTAGTGCTTTCCTAGCTTTCTGAGTGCTTAATGCCATTTCAAAATAATACAATGCAGTTATTAGGCAATCCCAATAATGAACAAATTCAAACAAATAAAAATTTACATTCATTTATTATATGATATAGAAAAGTATGCTTATTGTAATATTATGTTTTCAGTTTCTACCTTGTGTTGATGGTATCATAGGAAACTCTGGGATGTAGTCTCTATTCCAAGTTACACGAGTACACAAGGCTAAGTCAGGAACAAGTTTAAAGACTAAGAGGAAATAGAGCTCCATACTTTGATCTCACCTAAGAGCTGGCTCACTGGACTAGATTTCAATCCCCATATCTTACAGGCAATCTGAGGCAATCAAGAAGTGACAGCCTTCAAGTGCTGGGAAAGATACAGTAATAGCTCACTGCATGCATGGAGATTTCAGCCCATTCCCACAGAAATGGTCCAGGCTAGAAAAGTATTTCCAAAAGCCTATGCCACACCACCCAAGGATTTTATGATAGTGAATGTGCAAGGAGTGTCTTCTCCACCTACCCTCGGGATAATTGATGAGATGAGGAAGCCTGTTATTTACTCATCACTTCTAAAGATGTATCACTGAAAAGTTCTGGAAGCTCCTTCTAGGATCTTCTGAGCACCTCATATCTTTATTTTTTTTAATTAATTTATTCCTGTTACATCCCAATGGTTATCCCATCCCTTGTATCCTCCCAGTCTTCCCTCCATCCCATATCTTTATTTTTTATTATAATTTATTCACATCACACCCTGATTTTTATCCTCTCACTCTTATCTTCCAGTTACCACCTTCCCTCCCTCTTCTGCCCTATTCCCCTCCCCTAGACCTTTGACTGGAGGGCTTCTCCTCCATCATTTGATCATAGCCTATGAGGTCTCATCAGGGTAGCCTGCATCCTCTTCCTCTGTGTGCCCCCACATTGCCACACAAAGAGGCAGTGATAGCGCTACCTCAGGACCAAGCTATACCACTCCTAGGTATATACCTGAAAGATGCTCCAGCATACAACAAGGACATATGCCTAACTATGTTCATAGGAGCTTTATTTATAAATGGCCAGATTCTGAAAAAACATTGATGTCCATCAACCAAAGAATGGATAAAGAAACTGTGGTACGTTACATAATGGATTACTATGCAGCTATCAAAAACAAGGAAATCTTGAAATTTGCAGGCAAATGGATGGAACTAGAACATCATGAATGAAGTAACTGAGACCCAGAAAGACAAGCATGGCAATACTTATTTATAAGTGAATATTAGCCCAACATAGAAGTCCTCTGAGAAACTCTACCCAGCAGGGATTCGAGACAGATACTGGGACTTATAGCCAGACCTTGGGAGGAGAGCTGAGAGCTGTATGGAAGATTGGGGGAGTGGAGGAATGGGAGGACTCAGAGGGATCACGAGCTCCACAGGGAGACTACCAAGGCCAGTGGATCTGGACACAGAGGGCCTGCACACACTGATGTACCAACTGAGGACAAAGCATGCAGAATACCTAGATCCCCTGTTCAGATGATCTAATGAACATCTCATGCTCCATGTGTGTGGGGATGGGGGAGAGTGGGGAGTGCATCTGACATGAACTCTGGCACCTTACATCTTTAAACCTTAAGATGAGCCCAATCCTCAGGATTGTCTAGCTCTGGCCCAACTCTTAAGAACCAGATCACTCTCTAGATTGGTTAACATTTAGCATTGGAAGGATTTGCTCTCCCTCTGTTTCTCTGGTGACAGATGAAGGTACAAATGCCTGGGGTTTTGAGTGCCTGTCCTAGCATAGTTCAAACTCTTCCAGTAGCTCTAGAACAATAATCATCACCATCTCCTTTAATATCAGGGCCCCAGGGAAATAAGCCAAGGTTGCTTTAAATGTCAGTCTCCTGATTGCTCTCCCTGGTGACCTTTGGGTAACCATAACAGTGTGACTTGCAGGCTCACTAGATGCTCAAAGTCCTAAAGTCAGTGGCTGAATAAAAGCACCTCTGAAATCCCCTTTAAGTTCCCAGATGGCGAGACTCTCAACCAACAGCCTTCCCTTTCTAACCTACTGACATTCTCAAGTGGCTGAAGTAGGTTAAGCTAAGCATGGCAAATCGAGTTGGTAGAAGTTATTGTGGGGGAGGGGGAACTGCACTCAAGGTGATAAATGAATAAAAGTTATTGTGGACACAAAGCTTTGCCCCCCCCAAAGTAGTCACAGATACTCACGACACTTCAGTAGTTAAAAGAAAAAGGAATCAGAACCTGAAGTAGAATGAGATCATGGATGTTCATACATTCATTCATCAACTCATTCCATCCACTCATTCAATATTATGTTCATTGACCAGATTCTACGCACCAGTTTGACATGAACAGTAGGGCTCAGAGACTAGGAAAGGCAGACACATACACTTATGTACCAATGGGAAGTGTGACACTAGAGATGTAAGCTAAGTGCTGTGGCATCCATATGAAAGGCAGTGGCTCCTCTTCGCAGCACCAGGGTCCACCCCAGCCGAGATGCTTTTGAACTGGGTTGGTAGTTCTCACATTCTTGGTATCTATAACTCTTTTCAGTCCAGATCTTACAGAGCCCACAGGGAGTGTCTGTTCACGTGGGCTGTATCTACAGAGGTGTACTGTATCTGAAGCCAGAACTGAGATTTTAAAACGTTCACTGCTCCACTTAAAATAATAATAATATCAACCCTAATACATGCCATCATTACCCATGGAGTCTATGAAAGATAATTACATTTATAAAACAAAGCCTTGTTAAAAAAAATAACAGTTTCTAGCCTATTTTTGCAAAGCTTTTATGTGCTGTCTTGTGAGTTGAAGAGGGCTCAGTCATTAAGAACTCCTGATGCTCTTGAAGAAAACTAGAGTTCGGTTCCCAGTACTCACTGTATAGCTCACAACCACTTGTTACTACAACCGCAAGAATCTGATACCCTCTTCTGCCCTCCACAGGCAGCCCCCGTGTGTGTGTGTGTGTGTGTGTGTGTGTGTGTGTGTGTGCGCGCACACACACACACGCACACACACACACACACACACTTAAATGGTGTCTTAATAGAAGTCAGCTGGATTCTTTTTTTAAAATTTTTTAAAAATTTTATATGCATTGGTGTGTTGCCTGCATGTATGTCTGTGTGAGGGTGTCCAATCTTGGAGTTACAGACAGTTATGAGCTGCCAGGTGGGTGCTGGGAATTGAACCTGGGTCCTTTGGAAGAGTAGGCAATACTCTTAACTGCTGAGCCATCTTTCCAGCCTCTGTCAGCTGGATTCTTATCTCAGCATCTACACCAAACAAAGCACCAGGTTATTTGAAATGTGTAAATGTTGACATTTATAAAGATAATTTTGCTTAAAATGGATATGAAATCATAACTGATTGTGGTTCTTTTTCCTTAATACTAGCCCCAAAAGTAATTTCTTTGTGGTGAGGGGCTATGTGGGAGCAGAAACTAGAAGTTGAACACTCTGTACACATTTGATATAAAGTTCACTGTCAATTTTGAAATCTGAAGATACTGTCTTTATTCATGCATGCTTTCGAAGCAATACTTGGAAAATAGAATAGACTTATTGTATAGATTTTCTGAATGTCAGTCCATTTCCTACTACAGGCTCAAAAGTTCTCACTCTATTAACTCTGGTTTGTTCATGGAAGTCTTTCAACATTGGAAAACCGTGATGTCTCTTTGGTCATCATAAGTTTTTATAATATTCAAAGGCTTCACCTGAAAGCTTGAACCTCAACATTGGCAATAAAACTGTTGGTTTGTTATTTAACCATGCTCCTTTTTATCCATCTTTGAAAACACCTTTGCTAAATACATTTGAACAGCTACAATTTGCCTGCCTAGTTTTTCTTTAAATAAAAACGGTGTGATGAGACAAAAGCAAGCAGTGAAGCGTGTGATTCAGACACTCACACTGCAGCTTGTAGCAAATGTGCATTTCCCATTTCAAGACTAGCAGAGGGCATGGACACAAGGGTCAATATTTAACAAATGGATCGTTTATACTGCTTTATTTCAGTTCTCCTTAAGTAAACACCGTATCTGTAAAAACAACCGGTGAGGGTGGTAAAGAGTACAATGACTGCTACGGCAGTTGAAGTGACTGTCCTTACTCCTGTTAAGGTGTCTGCATCTTTTCCCATGAGTTTCAACACCTAAATCAATGTAAATATCAACTTGATTTATAAAAAATACAGTGATATCTTAATAATATGATGAAACCCTTTCACATCAAAGAGCTTCTGCAAAGGGTCATATTGACCTCTGGGGACCTGGTACATTCCTTTGAGAATCAGAGAGTTACACATGAGGCCTCTCTGGAGTCAGCCAGCTGAAGATCAGCAGAACCAGGGTCAGATGTGCCAACTATGCACCTACTTCAGGACTCATAAGTCTCACGCTGGACACTGGGGAGCTGGAATGTTTTCTGGGGTGCTTGTTTTGAAACCGTGATACACACACACACACACACACACACACACACACACACACACACACACA
>OU015747.1:111816231-111830814 GCA_907169655.1 Acomys percivali | reverse complement strand
AGAGAGAGAGAGAGAGAGAGAGAGAGAGAGAGAGAGAGAGAGAGAGAGAGAGAGAGAGAGAGAGAGAGATGTTTCCTGACAACACTGGGAGATGATAGTATTCCCTGATTCTCTGATGGCCTTACGGTAAGCACCCAGGATCAAGGCAAAAAGTCTAGCCAAAATAATAAATATGTGTGTCAAATGTATCAACACCCCTAGGAGTCATGATAACTTCCCGAACATGTAGAGAAAAATTATGAGACAAACAAAAGCACTGAAGAAAAATGCATCTAGATTCACCTGAAAAGCCAGTCTGCTCCACTGAGAGTCTAGAGTTAAGGAAATATGGATGAGAAGAAGGAAGACCAGGGTATTTTGTAAGATGGTTCAGATATTCTGCATAATGCCATAACTGTGGGTATATTAGCACAGGAGAAAAAATGAGAGGCACCAACCCATGTATATTTATCACAACACATAACTTTATAGTGCCAAGAGCCAACTCTAATGCCAGGAAATTAAAATAAAAGAAGTCATTTAGAAGGTTTGAGGACCCTAAGATAAGCTGAAGAATGTGACAAAAATTCTAACTCTAATATAGATGCATGAACAGTCTCACTCAAGGCAGTGAGGGGGTAAGTGCCGACACAAGCAAATTTGGAAATGAGTAATGTTTAAGACTAACGCAAAAGAAACTGTACCCAAAACTGTACTCTAGCTGCTAGTCGTTTCACATAGGGATGTGGACAAGCAGTTCTAATATCAGCTACAAATTGCATACTGGAATGGAAATTTTAAATACCTAGATGGCAGATGCTCAGAACCAGGTTTCTCCTTGTTGAAGTGATATAACCAGGAGGGCAACCACAGGATGACTCGTGAATCCATTAATAGTACAGAGAGAACAACAGCGTTAGAGCCAGCAGCAGGAGCTGATACTTAGCTTATACCCACGGATGGTACACGTAGAAATACTTAGGAATACATGTGTGCAATAGTCATCATACACATTTCATTCCTTTGTTGTGACAGCCAACAGAGTAGACACAACAATACCTAGTCAGTGCATAAAATCACATATGGTGCCTATATGTTGGTTTTTATTACCATTTTCTAATAAGGAATTAGGGCTCCTTAGAGACAGAACTATTTCAGGTAGAGGTGGGGAATATGCCAGAAAAGCCTATAAGAAACCATATTGTCTAAAAATGAGAAAGTGCTCAGAACAAAAATCCACACTAAAAGGGGTATGTGAAACATACAGGCACCTACTGAGCATTCCCATTAGGCAAAGCTAGACCAAGCAATTTGAGCAATAAAATCAATAGAATAGTATTGAATTAAAACCCCAAATATAAAATAAATGTTTCCTAGATTATAAAATAAATATTTATGAGTCCATTTGTTATGAATGAATAAATAAATAAACAGAAAATACAATTCTCTCATATAAGATGATTCTAAATAATTTATGCAGACACTAAGCCTATAAAATAGGTGGACCATAAGTAGCTTAGTGTGGTCTGTGCCCAATGTATTCTGCTGGAGTTGAGTATGAAATGGAGAGGAAAGTGAGCCTCTACAGAGGAGACCTTACAGCACAACCTCACTACATAGTCAAGATCAACAGCACAGCCATGTTGATATTGCATAATAAAAACGACAGACTATACCTTCTTCCTCAAAGCTCACATCTCTTCTCATTACTGGGAAAAGACCAGAAAAATCCCAATGGAGGAACATTCTACAGATAGCTGATCAATATTCTTCAAACTTTCAAAGTCATCAGGAACAAGTCTGAGAACCTGTCATTGGCGAGAGAAGCCTAAGGAAACAAGACAACTAAATGAGGTGTAGTGTCTTGGTGGGTCCCTGGGCCGAAAGGCAAAAGCTGGTTCTTCAACTGTGACAAGAACATCATACTAATGTAAAAAGTTAACAAGAGAAGAGCCTGAGTATCACGGAGCAAAAGCTGTTCGTTCTAAACAGTAAAGCTTGTTTTTTAAAACTACAATTAATTAATTAATTAATTTTGTCATCATCTTCAAAATTCCTCTTATTCTTCCTCTTCTCATTAAGACCTTTTATTAGAGGTGATTCCATTATTCATTTTGTCTTTTGCATCCTTGCTTTGTATAAACATTTAACCACGCTGTTCCTGTCCTTACACAAGATGGCTTGATCGTATTCCACTAGCTGAGTGTGTCAACATATTTACTTCCAGTCTTCTACTAAGGGTGCTTCCAGGCTTTGCTGTTACCAAGTACATTGTTACAAATACTCCCGGCATGCACTGAAGACTTTCTGTGCCGTGTGATACGTAGCTAGAAGTGATACGTAGCTAGAAGTGAAACTGCTTGGTCTTACGGTGGGCACATTTTCAACCCTGCTTTTGCAAAAGTTGTCGTATCGATTCAGATTTCCATCAGCAATACTCTAATTTTTCTGAGTATTGTCCCCGGAAAAGAATCATCATGAAGAACCATGAAGATCTTTTGATTTTCTTATAAAAGTTTTAAAGTATATCATATTTGTAATAAAAAGTAATATGGTGTTAGATGTCATTGCAATGCATTAGAAACTGCCATAGGCTCACATCCTGGGTGATTAACTTGCTGTTGTCCATGGGAACATATCTAAATATGGTACAAAAGTGAAGAAATTAAGATTTGACACGTCATTTCCAAAAATGTAGAAAGTTCTATTCCCATAAACTGGCACTTGTCTGAGAAACTCCTAGCCATTTAAATTTAATTATGTTCAAAAGGAGGCAAGGAAGAGAGAGAAGAATAAAAGAAAAACATAGAAGAAGGAAGCAAGAAAGGGAACATACATAAGTGTAGTCATATACATATGCATGCGTGCATTTGTATATGTATGTCTTTGCTCCATAAAACAAGATCTCAATCTTCCCTCCAAAGAGGAATAAAGAAATTAAGCTTGTATTTATCTCTCTTTCATAATCTCCAATGTGTTGAATTTAAGCTGTATCAGCAGATTCCAAAGAACACTTGAAGAGTTGTAAAATTCATCATTCCTGCATTCAAAACTCCTTTGAAGTAAAAATCTACATTTCTGTGGAGAACCAGTAAATAATAACCCTCTCAGTACTATAAATAAGCACATTATGCTAGTATGTGTTGTGTGTGTGCTGAAAACGCCAGCTTAAGATTGCCATCAGTCATCCCACAATGTCTCAGACAACATCGCAACCCTGTATAAACTTGTTCACTGTTAACCTAAACAGTTTGCTGTAAGGAAGAGCAAAAGAGATAAATGAAGTACATTTTGAAGTTCCTCTTTCAGTGGAAGTTGGAGGCATGCGTGAAAAGAAGTTATGGATACTGAAGTACTTTGGTTGCTTCCTGTTAACCCAAAGCCCACCTGTAAGGAGAAAAGGCTGTCCAGTGTTGCATCTGAGGCCAATTGCTCATCTCTGAGAGTTTGCTTAGCTCTGACAGTGGATTCAGAGCACAAGACCATATAACAAAGATCAGAGACTTCCTACAGGAGCTAGCCCTGTTTCCCTGTGGCCTCATGGCTTCAGACCCTTCATATTCTGTTCGCATTTCTCAGAATATTGAACATATTACTATCATCATCCAGCTTGTTCACCATGCCTGTGAATGCCATAAAATACTTCCAAGTAGTAAAGGAACAGGACTATATATAAGAATTCCCAAAGTCTTCAAGGCCAATAAAACTTCTTAGGTGTTTCTTGATGGAGCTCACCTTCTGCATTAAGGCTTATGTGAGGAACCACTCAATGGACAGATGTATTCAAGAGGCATTGGCACAAAAACCACAAAGGATTTCTTTGCATAAAGCAGGTGAATACATTTTGTCTACTGTACTCTTTGCCAGAGATCATTTATCTAACTGTAAAAGGACAATTTTTGGAAAAAAAATTAAACCATGCAGCAAATGATATAGAGAAAAGCCTAAATGTCGGATTAGCTGACCTAAGTTTAAATGACAGGTCAATCTGCTGTTAACAAAGGGATCCTGAGCAATTTGTTTACCCGAAAGGTCCTCACCTATCTCCATTGTTGGAATGGACAGCAAGCCAGAAGCTGACACCAGATCTGTCTTCATAGCCTGTTCTGCTAACCACCACACTTTTGACAGCATCTTGTATGTGGGTCCTCACTACACCTCTACAAGCTGACTTGTCCTTAGGTGTAGTTCCTTCCATTAAGTCCACAACAGCTAATACAAAATGCCAAGGCGTAAGGACAAGCTGTCTCTTCACTATGATCTATATATGCAAAGGTTCAAGAGCTGGGTTAGAAGCAGAAGAGCATCCCCTTCGGCTAGCACTAGGAGTGGTAAACACATCCTAGTCACAGCAGAGAGAATCTGGATGCCCCTCTTCACACTGACTCTATTCCATGATCAAGTGTGCCTCCAAAAGCAGAAATGTCTGCTGTTATGAGAGCTGAGACATGATGTTTTAGTTAAGATATTAATCTGGTAAACCTTTGATTCCTCCCAAGAAGTTAATGTGGCTTATGCTCTCAAATATTTTCAGGTAGAAATTACAGTTGCTTCGCAATACTTTAAAAACCTTCACAACATGCCTGAAAGCAGAGGTTTAGATCATCTGACTTGGAGTTGCCTGACAAGCACCATAAAGAAGACAGTCTGACACAGTAAGAATCATATTTGTGGGAAGACAGGCGAACTAGAGATGACAGGATCTGAATATAAACATTCCAATTCAAAACACTGTATAGCCAAAGAAGCTATGATTTGCAGTGCCATCTTACCCCTGTTCCCCAGTCTGCAATATCCACCTCAAAGAACAGGAGACAAAGACTCCTTCTACCCTACCACATGAGGTTATTTTAGAAACAAAACAGACAGAGCTGAAAGCTGAGATAGCCTCTAGAGCCGAGTCTCACTGCTTTCTGTGTCACCAGCCCTCTCTGCCTGTGGAGAGCCATACCCTATGGCTCAAAACCCACATGAAGTTCCCTCCATTCTCATATTGAAGCTCCACTCTAGCCATGCTAATCTCTGCACACAACCGGGCCATTCCTATGCCCATGTATCCATAATCATCACTTTCCTGTTAATTTTCGCTCATGACCTCAAATACCTCGACTTCTAGACAAAGGCAAATCATATCTTCCTTGCATTTCATACATATATATCTATATATCTATATATCTATATATATGTTTGTTTGGAATACACATACACAAGACATGTACATATATGTGTATGTATGCATATGAAATACATATATATATATATAATTTTTTCTTAGTCTTTGTAAATAAAAAAATACCAAGTTTTCCAGATGAAAGTGGGCTGTGGAAGGCTTCACAGAAAAGCTGTATGGTTGCAGTGTTCATACGCCTGGGCAGCCATGGGCCAGGAAAGGATGGAGAACCTCTTGAGAGAAGGAGGCATATGCAAAATATTTAATGAATCCCCAAACGGAAGCTGATTTGGAAGGATAAGAGGCTTGAAAAGCAAGATCACTTTTTAAAGAGTATTGCTTGGACAGACTGAAACAGATGCTGAGACCCACAGCCAACATTGAACAGACTGCAGAGGGGGGTGGGGGCAGGGAGAAGGACGGAAGAACCTGGCAGGGACAGGAACTCCACAAGAAGACCAACAGAGCCAACTAACCTGGTCCCATGGGGGCTTCCGGAGACTGAAATAATAACTAAGAACCATGCACAGACTGGACCTAGGCCCCCTACTCAGATGTACCTGATGGGCAGCTTGGTCTTCATGTGGGTCACCTAGTAAGACGAGTGAGTGGGTGGGGCGGGAGTGGCCCCTCTTCCAGGCCAACCTTGGAAGAGTATGTGCTCAGACTTGATGTGCTGGGATGGGTTAGAAGGGGTGGGGGGGGAGGTCCGGGTCGGGGAGTGGGGGGAGCCTTCCTATCGGGGGGGAAGGTGAGGGGGGAATAGAGGAAAGATGGAGGGAGGGTGGGACCAGGAAGAGAGCATGGAGAGGCCATGAGTGGGATGTAAAGTGAATAAATAACTAAATTTTGTTTTGTTTTGTTTTTCGAGACAGGGTTTCTCTGTGTAGCCTTAGCTGTCCTAGAATCGCTTTGTAGACCAGGCTGGCCTTGAACTCGCAGCAATCCACCTGCCTCTGCCTCCCGAGTGCTGGGATTAAAGGCGTGCACCGCCACGCCTGGCCCTTAAATAATTTTTTAAAAGACCCTTGCTTGGAATGGGAAAAGTCTGTTTGCATCATTGAAATGAGAGGAATTGATCTTCAGAAAGAAAAAAAAAGCCAATAATTAGGGGTTTTTTTGTTTGTTTGTTTATCCTCATGTTTTGATTCCAAAAGTGATGAGACCTGATTTTAGTCAAGGTGCTGTTAAGCCCCTACTCAATGGAGCTTGCTGTTCTCATAGGAGCATCTCTTTCCTCAGCATTCTTATGCTTGTCAACATCCAAACACATCTCTAGGTATGATTATAGCTCTTACAAGTATCTTTCTGTTCTTGAGACTAGAGGGTACCTGGGTCCAGGGATGTTGTAGTTAGTCCTGTGTCCTGAAAGAAAGCTAAAACATATGAGCTTCATAAATTCTGACAACTACTGACTGGAAGCTAGTCTGCTTCCAGGGAAGGGTGCAACAAAAGCTCCACAAGGATCATTAACATCCCTCACTATGGATCTTGACATGCATCTCTCCGAACCACAGAAGTTAAGAGCAAGTATCCTTCAGTCTGTCCTTCAGTAACTTGGTCCCCTCTCCCTTTCTGCTCACTTAGATGTTGCTCCTTTAGAGATTCCAGACCCAGAGGGACAGACAACAGCAAATCGCTCATTCTGAGCATATTTTGGTGACTGCGAAGTTGGAGGACAATCATGTACTTTCTGGTTCCGAAGTGAAAGTGCCTGGGCCTCTGTGCAAATAAATGCCTTAGTGCAGCAGGTTACCATAGCAACCCCAACAGGGTGCTGCAGTGGGCAGCTTTGTACAAAGGCGCTGAAAAACTCATTCCTGGACATCTGAGCTTTGGACATTCAGCTCATATAGGTCTATCACAGTATACAGCCTCGGCTTTGGAATTCTTCAAAAAGGGAAGTGGAGTTCTGAGTACCTGCTAGTCCAGCCTCCCCTTTTCATCCACATGTCCACTTTTATGCACAGTAAATACTACGTGCAGAACCACAAGCAGCCTCTTTAGAAATGTATAATTTTCCACACTCATTCTTACAAAGCATGATGAACAGATTGCATTTGCACATCAGCAAGACTTCAATGCGAACTTCACGTCCACCGAATAACTCAGCAAATTGTATGCTATAATGAGTAACATAGCCACACCATTCCTATTTCTAGCCTGCCCCCAGTCTTTATTATGCTATTGGTATTTTTCCTGTAAAAAAAAAAAATTAAATCAAGTGTGTAGGTTGGCTTCTGTGGATTTAGCTGAGTTGCACTCTGAGAACTCTAAATGAACTTTTCATAGGTCTAGGCAATTTTTAAAATTACTTTTCCATTGTGGTTCAGGAATGAGGGTTTACTCGCCTACTCCTTAATGCTCTCAGTATAAGGATGCATCTTTGTGAAAGAAGGGCAAGGAGAGAGGTTATAATTTCACTTGTGGCTTCAACCTACACATGGCTAGCGGGAAACCATGTGCCTACAAAGTGAACTTGAGTTTGTAGAACATTAAGTACATGCAATAGTACCCCGCCCGGAACACACTCTCTCTCTTTCTCTCTCTCTCTCTCTCTCTCTCTCTCTCTCTCTCTCTCTCTCTCTCACAAAAGGTTACCTTTAACCTTTCTCCTAGATAATATTAGAATATGTAAAGTAAGACAGCATACACTGTATTCCAAAGAAATTAACTGCACGTTGGGGGAGGAAAGCGTGGAGAGACAGGACTTCAGATAGAAAAGTAGAGAAATTTGTTACTGAAGTCACATGAGCCGATGATGCTTTGCAAGATGCTGGTAATGAGAGCAAGGACAGAGGCACAGGGATATAAGACTCAGTACCCAAAGGAACTTTCTGGCCTAAGGAAATTATAAGAAAGAGATCAGAGAGATGTAAACAAAGGAAAGAAAAGCCACTTGCCTAGAGAGGCCATTCTGTGTCCAGGAATATCCACAGTGACCTAAGGTAGTTTAGAGAAAAGAGGAAAGCAATAATAATAATTGAGCCATACAGGTGGGCTGCCTCCTTATACAAGATACTTTAAAGTGTCATGGAGATGTGGAGGTGCCTGAACAAGGAGATTGTTAGACTTAGGCATAGAGGTACAACTTCCCAAGATGAACTCCAGGCACATAGAAACTTGTTTGGAAGGAAGGATATCCAAGCCCTGATGACAGACAGAGCGTTTTAGATGCGTGAAGATCAACCCTTGCAGTGAGGGATGCACATGCTGGCAAGAGGACCACTAGGTTCCTGTTCCCAAAGCTTGGGGATGGCTGTAGGTGGGTATGGGTGCCCAAGGGTGTCAAGCAAAGAGCTACTAAGCATATGGCGTGCAAGCAGGGAGAGAGAGGCCTATGAGAGTTGGGTAGGAAACTGACAATGTTCAGATGTTTTCCTGAATGAAAACTCCAAGCTCAAGGCTGAGGAAGATTTCAGAGACATTCCAGCAACCTGTTCCTTTGGGGCAAAGCGACTGAGAGGGGAGGGCCAGGTCTCCAGATTAGATCTGGGGAGACATCAGGTGCACTGAGGCCCAAGTGCAGGCTTGCAAGTAGGTGTGGAGAAAGGTCCGAGAGTGGGGCGGATCCAGGGAGGTAGTGTGGGGGAGGGGAGGTGGCGGCAGCAAGTGGATGTGTGGAGCGGGCCGAGTGGGGGGTAGGGGCGCCTGCCCAGCGCCTCCTCCGGCCTCTTTCACCTCTCCCGGGACTCACCCAGCACGAAGTAGGGTAGCTCCGTGTTCTCTAGGTCGTCCACCACGACCATTTCTCCAGGGAAGTCATTGCGCACAGAGAAGAGGAGCTTGGGTTCCGAGGCCGAGGGACTGTGCATGATGCTCAGGTCGTTCTCGCGCAGGAAGGGCAGCGCCGACACAGTGATGCTCTTGAGCTTACACTCCAGCTCCTTGGAAGGATCCACGTCTCCCGCAGCTGTGGCCAGCACCGCAGCCGGCCCCCAGCAGCAGGCTAACAGGGCGCAGAGCCGGGCTAAAGCCATCTTGAGCCCTGGCCGCCTTCCTCCCAGCGCTGCGATGGTGGGGGAGGCAGTGAGCAGGGAGGGAGCAGCGAGCATGCAAGGGAGGCGGGGGAGGTTGGGGAGGGGACCGGAGCTCCACAGCCCTGGTCCCCGAATTGAGATGATTCTCAGAGAGCCCTAGGTTCCAGCGTCGAGGTCTGGAGAGCCCGGCTCTTTGTTTCCCGGAGCTGCTTATCGGGAGAAGAGAAAAGGGGGATGGGGGAGGACGAGAAAAAGGAAAGAAAGGATGTTGGGAGGAAAGAGGAAGAGAGCTGAGGATTCTAGGGAATCAGGTCAGCCCCCAGCTGGCTGATGATGCTCCTGCCTCTCTCCTCTTTTCCATCCCCCAGGTTCTTAGTTATTAACTACCTGCTCTGCATTTTTAAAATTGCGTCTTTGTAATGCAAAAAATCTCTCCTGTCGCAGCATCATCCAAATGGCTTGGGAAAAGGAATACACTGGCACACACCTTAAAGGGCTCTTCTTCAAAGCAGGTGTAGTGGGTGGGTGGGTGCGGGAGAGGGAGGGGTGTTGTCTTTCTATATAAAAATGTACCCAGTGTTTGGGGGGGTTGTGGGTGGGTGTGGCTTTCTTTCTTTTTTCCTTCTTTCTTCTCTTGGGGGGGGGCAAGACCCAACTTCGTAGATTTGTCTGTTGGATTAAGAGCCTGTTGAGATAAATGCATATGTATACATTTCAACCCAATATAGATTCTGCAGAACTTTTAAAGATAACATTTGCAATATTGATACAAATAGAGCAATCGAAAACGATGAACAAAAAAAGAAGGAAGTCAATATAACTCACACTGTTGAGCAAAACAGAACTTTCACTTGCAACTTATGCCGCATTTCATCTCTATCACAAATGTTATGTACACTAAGCAATAAAAAGATGATGGGGATGCTGTGATTGATAGGGGAAGCAGAGTTAGCTCAAATAAACCTTAAGCATCTAATTTTAAGAAATTCAGAGCTCAGAGGATACTTGAAAACTAAAGTTTCTCAGCGGTCACAACCACTGGGAAATAAAAGAATATTGCTGGTTGTGTTCAAGGTCAATCCAAGCTCTGTCAAGAAAAGAACAGGGCAGATATTTAGCCCCCTATGTATTCGTAGGATCACCAGTACCACCACTACCCGGAGTTTATACAAGTTCTGTTCCTGCTAGAACAGGCTGATGTCGTCATATATGCTGTGTTCAATAAACTATATAAGAACTTCAACATAATAAACAATGACTTAATTCAAAAGTATGTCCTGGCAACATACCTGTTCAGACATGGAACAAACTCACCAGATCCTCAAACAGGACCCCAACTTTGAAACAATTGCTGTCCCAACCTACCTGATATAACTTATTGACAAGTTGTGCTGTTTAAAAGATAAAAATGTGTGTCACACATTTCACAAGACGAATCAAACTGAATAGTTCCATGCAGTTGAACTAGCCATAATTAAGGTCAGATTTAAGAAATGACAGGAAATAAGAATAAGAAAAAGATTGATGAATTGATGCAAGTCTTGTTTTAAAATCTGGCATACCTGAAAATGTATGCATAGGATGTTTCCATCTTATCATTGCGAACTACTGAAAAAGGATGCATCAGCTAATGACCTTTCCAGCCATCTGCATTGCTCCCCTAAGGGTGCTGAAGGATGTAAAGACTTCATGAAATCGTTTCCTCTTCTCTGGCGTAGAGAAAAGCATGAGGCATAGATAGGCAAAGTGATCTCTCATGGAATAAAGTAAAGCCAGGAAATGGAAGTGGCCCCCGGAATATGAGAAATGGAATGCAACTATCAGTACATCTCTTAGCAGAACGGCTTGTTTAACGAATGAAAAAACTAAGACCAATAAAATAGCCAGGTGCTTAAAGAGATCAATCTACAAAGAGTACATGCAACTAAAAGCACAAACAATGCTCCATAGATGGCAGCAATTCATTCATTCAGCAAACACCGAGCTCCTGTTATTGTCTGGGTATCCATCATCAGCACATGGGCAGAAAGAATAGTCCTCCTCGTTTATAAATAGTATGTGACCTACTATAATTTTGAAGTCTTTCTGACTTTGAAAACATCAAATGTTGTATTTGAAGGCACAAGCAAACTCTACGAGTGACTTCCCATAAGTCACTATGGAGTCTTTTTAAAATATCATAGTTGGTGGCACTCAGAGGAAGGGTAAGCGGGCTGATAAGCTGTGATCATATGGTGGGGGAGGAGGTCACCTTCTGTCACAGGCCTAGGGGAGGGGAATAGGTGAAAGAGGGAGGGAGGGAGGGGGAGATACAAGTGAGGGGATAACAATAAAGATGTGATCTGAATAAATTGTTTCAAAGAATATCATAGTTGGGAGTGTTAGATACCAACATCTTGAATTTCTATATGATGTCATTTTCCACAGAAGAGTTTAACAATAGAGGTTATGGGAAGAAAGGGGCAATGTATTTTGCCCAGACACTTGTTGTTTGCACACATGCATGCAATCTCACATGGTCTACTTTCCAGTAGTTAAATACCTAGAGATGAGGATAGAAATTGCAGTTCACAGAAACTAGACAGTAGCTTCTGGGTGATGCTTCACCTTTAAATGGGATGAGGAGATGCAGATGTGTCTCAGTCATCATTTGTGTATAAACGCAATGTGCTAGAGCAAAGCTACATATGTGTTTCAAGGCTTGCCCTCCTATTCTCCTTTGGAGGAGCATTTAAACCTTGTTCATCTTTAGTTTCTCATGAATAAAATAAGTCCAATTGTCCCTATTCACATCTAATGCCATAGGTAGCATATATATATATATGTATGTATGTATTTATATTATTTAAAACTATAAAATACCAACTTTTGTTAGTTGAAAGACTGCCTTTTCTCCTGAGGCCCACTGTTCTATATTGCAATGTCAGTGGCCTCTTTTCTTGACTTTTATAATACCTTTGTGATTGCTGTTCTTATTAACCAACTCTGGACCCAGATACCCGGGTACCAGAATTCATGAACTCTGGCTTTCTCCCTTCCACTAGAGTTTTTCTACACATTTCCACGGTCTGGAAATTTAAAGAATGTTTTGTTTCTTACACCTAGCCCCTTAGGTTGGTGGATCGCTGTGCAGAATCTCATTCCCTGATCACTACTTAAAACTTGTGTTTGCACACATACACACCAGTGAAAACAAGGCCTATTTCCCATTTCTACGCCTCCCATGTCCTTTTGTTCATACGGAATACACTGCTCTTCATTCCTAAGTTGGTCCAAACTCCTCGGGTAAACCTCCAGTCTCATCTTGGAAGTGAGGAATTCCATCGCTTCCTGTTTTTATAGCTCCAGTTTATTCAATGAGCATGCACATGTACGCATGCAAGAGCGCACACACACTTAACTGCATGCACATATTCAGTGAAGACAATTAATGCAGTGTTTTGCAGTCAATGTTTTCATTTGTTGTATTTAAACAACAATAACACTAATACATAAATAATAATAATGCATAATTGGTATGGTGTTCATGAGAAAGAAATGAGGTTATGTGTGCAAAGGACCTCACACACTCCGACATTTAGTTGTTGTTCAGTGGTGATCACCCTCACCACTGTCATGCTACCTTACATAACTATTTCAGACAGAAGCAGACTTTTGAATCATTGCCGCACAAATTCCTACACTGTCGGTGTAAAAAGTACATTTAGTGATTTATAGTCCTTGATCTTTACCTAGAAGTAATGACAACACGTGTGCACCACAGGAGCATCACGAGCAGGTTTGCTACTACTGCTGCTAATGGATCAAAGTCTGGATCCAAGTCAGATAGTTATCAGCTTCATGTCTCCAAGACATGATGACGAGTCACAGAAATAAGGTGCAGAGCACTGTACCCCCTCATATTCTACAGCTTTAAATTTGAAGAGCAAGTAACATTCTTTGGGGAGGGGGTATCAGAAGAGTAGTTGTATTGGGGTGAGTATAAGGTTTCGACTGAGAAGGAGCAGCATTGGCTTCCTGTAATATTGGAGAAGATGTGAATGGTGCTTAAATCAGGGCCTATGCATTCTTCCGAGGAACACGTGTACAGTTTTTAATGTGTGTTCTTTCTCATTAAAATATCATGGATGGTTTAAGATAACACAGAAGAAAACACGGTCAAGTTTCTTTATTTTCATGTGATCAGCTCTCCCTCCCTTGGAGCAAGGCTGGCTCTTTCTCCTTTCCATTGACATGAGTTACAGCTGTTCTACTGTTCATCCATTTTCTCATTTCCTCAAGTCACGTGACAAGAACCTTGACCTCCAACATGTTCTTACTTGGGCCAGGTTCAGTGGGCCTCTGTCTCTAGCAATCTCAGGAACAACGGGCTCCACAGTGAGGAAACAGTTAAATTCTCAGCATTTTGGCCTAGATGCTTTAGCTTGGTTGAAGGCTGGGGGAGTCCACAGGACCACCATTCTTTGGCATATTTTATAGCCAAAGTAACAGGTAAATGCAGAAGAGGAAACACGGAGGACAGAAATGGTGGGAATGAGGGTTTGTCTGTGGAATAGAGTTTCTTAGCTTTGCTCTCTCACTCTGCATATCTGGCTAATGAGCACTTTTTAGCTAACCCAGATATATACTACCTTTGCACACATTAAACCTTTGCCTCTTTTTTTTTTTTTTTTTTTTTTTTTTTTTTTTTGTCTAATTCTTTACAAAATGCTATCGTATGTTGCTGTTAACTCAAGGAAACTAAGTCAAGACACTTTTCTCCCCTTTTGACTCGTCTTCTCTGTACATCCCCCATCACATGACTTAATCAAATCTCCTTCCACATCCCCACTGCCAGTTTCAACCTCCAGATCTTCTGTTGAAGTGGATTTTTCTTCGACAATGACTCTTCCCTGCTCTTGCCAAAATTTTGTGTAGTTCACCAGTTAGTAGGATGTATTTCAGCTTCACACATTTATTAGAACATCAGAAATATATTATTCACACCCTTCAATTGAAAGTTAATATTTTAATCCCTCATTCTTTCCTCCTTTCTCTCCCTTTTTCCCTAGCTCACCGCCCCCCACCCCACTTCCCTCTGACTCACAGGCTCAGCAAACAGCACCTGCTTTGTAGAAACAAGGCTGGTCCTGTTCTCCTTTCTCTAGTTTTCCTTTAAAAACCGAGTCCCTCTTCCTGACAGTCACTGGAGTGAAAGGAGACACACAGAAGGAAAACATCACAGGCAAAACAATTCTCTCCTTTTTTTGGACGCAAGCCATTTCAAGCATCTCCCCAGAATGCCCAAGTTCTTCTCTTTGCTGTTGTCCTAACAGTGCTGGTGTGGGGGCGTGAGGTGTCTCAATTTAGCTGCCCAGCGATTCTAACACTCTATGCCTAGCCATCTTACCGAGCTCCTGTGGCCCACTGTGTGTGTGTGTGTGTGTGTGTGTGTGTGTGTGTGTGTGTGTGTGT